>JBAMCJ010001143.1:0-23028 GCA_037075205.1 Drosophila prostipennis | reverse complement strand
TTGATTTATTTCAGTTATAATAAGTTTAGGCAGCAATTCACTTGCAGATGATATTTTCCTATGTGTTTGACGGAAGCAGTGGACATTCTGCTTACAACCAAAACTTTTTGAATGGGCCTGGAAAGGATGAAAATTTGTTCGCAACTCCAATTCCCCTTAGAATTGTTCTAAGACCATCTGGCGAAATAATTTGGACCAACAAATCGTCTCAGTCCGACAAGTTTTGCAGGCCGATAAAGTTACAGTTCGTGAAAGAAAGTAAAGAATTGATATTATCGGAGTACACGAATTTGGAAAAGGAGATTTCCAGACTGCAACTGTTTCAAACAAGTATTGAAAACAAGAATATTTCAATTGAATTTCAGTTAGCTCTTTAGACATTAATAGACGGAAAAGTTTTAAACGTTTTGACAGGCACAAAATCCATGCAAACATGCCCCATTTGTCACCGAAATCCTAAGGAATTTAATGTAAAGGCCAATATTGAGGGTCGTCTTTTTGTGCCAATAAAATCTGCACTTACTTTCGGCATAAGCCCATTGCATGCCTATATTCGGATTTTTGAAATGTGCCTACAAATATCGTACAGGCAAAATATAAAAAAACATCATGTTTGCACAGAGGAACACAAACTGGAATTTAATTCCAGAAAATCTTATATTCAAAATCAGTTTTGGGCAGAGCTCGTAAAAAAAGGTCTCATAGTGCTTGTTGTCAGAAAAAAACCCCTCACATACTGACCCCATACGAAGCTGTTAGAGAGAGACCCTAAAATTTCGTTTGCCTTAGACTTGCCTCTGCTAAACCGGTGACAGATTTCATTTGCTCGGTCGGGTCTGTGCTCACCCGAGACCCTTTTCGTCGTAAATACTCGGAAAAGGTCTTTTGAACATGTATGTGTGCTTCTCGTATAGCTCGGTAAAAATTTTTACACAGCTTGCTTTGTTGCTCTCTTATAGCTATATACAAATTTGAAGGCTCTTTCCTCTTTCCGAGCAGCCTTAATGATTCTCCGGGGTCTCTTTTTTTCACCATTCGGGATGGTCAAACCTATATACGGAAATTGAAAATTGTACTTTGTTTCATGGTCGCCTACCATTAATGACCAACAAAATTAATTTTAATGGCTAAAATTTATGTCACCTTAGTTGCGAAAGTCGTGCAAGTCCTACCTGCGTAACATGCGCGGATCCACGGGGGGTGATATGGGTGATATATCACCCCCACTCGGGTGAAAAATGAAAATAATTTTGGTATTCAAAAAGTATGCAACAAAAAAATTGTTCTGATATCACCCCCCACAACAAAATCCTAGATCCGCCACTGCTGCATAACAAATATCAGTGGAAAGATCATTTTCGGCACTTAATTTCATCCTGAACAAAAGACATAAAATCTTTAATTTGTAATATGAAAAATATAAACATGAATAAATAATAGTAATAATTGGAATATTTCATTCTATATAAATGTATCTACATTTTTAAATATTTTAATATAAAGTGGTTTTAGTCTCTATATATTTATATTTTATTTTACCTATAATTTTTGTTCTCTCTCTCTCACTTTCGCTCTCTCTCAAATGCTTTGCCTGTCACTAAATATCTGAGGCAACTACACAAGCAAACCCAGCAACAAAACTAAAGACCTTTTGTAGGAGACCTTTTGTTGTTTTGCTCACCTACTGACTGTCAATATATGAGCGACGAACGATTTTGTTCGTATCGAGCGGTCAGTTGGGGACCGATCCGAGTTTTCCGGTCAACCGAAAACCCGAGACCGAGAGCCCGAACGAAACGAAAAAAGGGTTGTTGCTCAGACCCTGAGCTAGACATTCTCAATTTTGGGGTCTTTCAACTGAGCAGCCCGATTAGAAAAATTCGGTTGACCGTTTTTTACGAGCTGTGGTTTTGGGAAAAGCTGAGCCTAAGGGTAAGCCAGCCAAAGCCCGGCGGGTACGGCAACACCAATACTGGAAATACTGCCAGAAGAGCCTTCAAGGACATCGACGTTCTTTCAAAAATAACGGGCTTAAAATCCGAGCTCCTTTTTAAATTAAAAATTATTTTAATAGTTATTAATTCAAAAAATGAAATAAATGAAAACAAATTTGAAGAATATGCCTTACAAACAGCTTTTCTTTATATAGATACATATCAGTGGTACCCAATGACCGCTACTTTGCATAAAATATTGGTTCACGGAGCCGATATAATTCGGACCAGTATTTTACCGGTAGGTATGTTGGGCGAAGAAGCTTCTGAGGCCAAAAACAAATTTTACAAAAAAGAAAGGTTAAACCATACCAGAAAGTGTGATCGCATATCAACGATGACAGACCTGTTCTACAGATCAATGGACTGTTCCGATCCTGTTATTTCCTCCTTACGTTTAAAAAATGGCAAGGAACGAGAACAACACTTTCCAAAAGAAGCATTGTGTATGCTGAGCCCAATTAAAGATATTTACGTAAGCGACTCAGACATTTCCGATTCAGATTCTGAGGACCAAAATTATATAGAATTGTATAAAGAAGGATCTTAAAGGCCAGCGTCTGCCCACAAAAGGCGCCCGTATTCTGGAAGGTGACCGAGGCTACAGTTTGTCCACCAAAGGCGCAAATCTCTAGCCCGGCATCTCACCAACCGCATGCCACGTGCGGCTTTAAACCATCTTGTATCGAGGACCAACCACCTGAACGACGATTTTGAAGAGTACATCGCGCCACGCGCGGTTCCACCTATTGAGCTCTGGCTAAGCCATAGAGCGATAACTTGAAGGGTATCTGTACTTCGGATCACCTCACCAACCCGCGCCACGCTCGGCATGTAAGCACGCAGCTCTGGCAAGACCATCGAGCGATCTTCTGGAAGGTGATCGAATGAGGAAGTGAACGACTAACGGATGCGACACTTGCTACCCGCCTACATCGTCTCACAAACACGCGTCACGCGCGGCAACGAGATACATAGCTCTGGCTAGTCCATAGAGCCAATATTTTGGAAGGATTCGTAGCGCAGCAACTCGGCACTTAACCCGTACTGGCCACGTACGGCTGGCCGAATGCATAAACCTTGCGAAAATCAGATGACATAAAGGAAGGACAATCGAGGAGCAGACCTGTCGTCTGACATGCGAAGAATTATTCCTCATAATAATCTTCTGAGTCGCCTACGTATACATTGCGAGGAGTTGAATAACTCATCACAAATAGCAGCAGCTAAAATAACTGATGGCCGGCCGCTTACCAGTTACGCGGCGAATTAGCGTAGTAGCGGCGCGGCGAAGAGCCAGTGGAGAGTCACTTTCAAGTAGAGAGTTTGGAGAGTGAGAGTTTGGAGACCGAGAGGTGGAGATTGAGAGTTTGGAGACTTCGAGGTTAGGAGAGAGAACTCTGCCAAAGAGAGTTTGGAGAGCAAGGAGCGGAGAGTGAGAGAGTGGAGACTTCGCAGGCAGAGCCAGAGTGCCGTGTGCAAAAAGGGAAATAACGGATCTGCACCGGACTTTGGACTCTGCCGTGGACTTCGGTCCAGGAGGACAAGTGCCACATCTCGGCAGCGGAGCAACGCTCACGCGTTCCACAGGCACCAGAAGAATAAGCAGAGCAGCAGCAACACGCAGAAACACAAATTAAGGCCGCGAGTGAAAGGTAAGTGGGTCAAGCAGGAGCTACGAACTTTGGACCCGGACTGGAGAGATGCCGCGGGCAGAGCGCAAGAGGGAAATAACGGTTCCCGGAGGCCCTATATAAAGCCGCCGGGCGCTGGCAGCTGGATCAGTCGATCACGGTCAGTCGATCAAGATCAGTCAAGATAAAAAAGTGAATAAGTCAGTCAACCAGTGCCAAGTATTCTACAAGTGAGAACACAAGTCGAGTCGTCGGAAGCAGCGCCGTGGGAGCCTACAAGGAGCAAGATCGCTACGTCGAGACGTTCGGGATTGGATCATCAGGAATCTCCGAATTGAGACACAGGTAGCTGAGGTCCAGTGGGCATCACACGGCTAAGTCAAGGCGAACTGTTCATACTCCTGTACGACTAAAGCCTCGCATTGCGCCTGGCGTGTCCTTCAGAGTCGAGCAGTGACGTCCTGCGACAAAAGATCGTAAACTCGGGGCAAGAGCCGTCCTTGGCCTTGTTTCAAATACTACTCTGGCGGGTCCCGGCGTCCGCCCAGTCCGTCAAGTGGAAATCGAACGAGCTAGCGGGAGAAGCCAGGGTGGAACGTTCGTTTACACCAGGCGAAAAGCAAGGTAAAGCACTAGGCAGCTTCCAGGTGACCACCTAGACTGTCAGCGCGGTCCGAGCCATTGCCTAGTGGGACCATCCGGGACAGAGCCAGGGACAGGCGGTTGTGGGTTTATAGGCGCTGTCCTGTAGAACGCAGCACCTGTTCACCCTAGTCTGAGAACGGTGACGCTTTCCTAAGCCCGCACGGCTGATCTCCTTGCGAGTCCGAGGAGCTACGAGTAGTCGTCGAGTCGACGCACCCGAGACGAGCATCGCCGAGCATCTACCAGGAGCTACAGGGAGCTACGGGACCGGCGCACGGAGTCAACGAGGAAGGCGATCACCCAGGCGACGCACCGACGAGTGGAGACGCACAGCACCTGGAGACACCGAGGGCCACAAGTGGCGACACCAAGGCCAACCGAGCCATCAAGCCCGCTGAAATCAAACCCGCAATAAACCCAATTCGAACCCGTGAATTCTGTGCTTTCTCACTGATCTACTGGGCGGTCACGTTTATTTAAGGGGGGACATCTAGGTAACTGGGGGAAAAAAAGCGGATTTTCTGGATTTTTGTTTTGGCCAAATGAAGAGGCCAATCGAAAATTTGTAAACTACGTTTTATTATATTAGGTCCGAAGTATAAAATAAAATTTTTTTCGAATAAATCGAAAACAAAATGGCGGCTGTGCAGCATTTCTTCGTAGGCCCTTTTTTGTTAAAGGGGGTCCATGGCCGGACACCTAACGTCCTTAATTTTTGATCTAAAAAAAAAAAAAATTTACATAGTTTCTATACCTCAACAGCTATCGACGGACGTAGGATTTTTTCGATATTTTGATTTTTTAGAAAATGGTGAGTGATTGAAAAAAAAGTAGCATTTTTTCGAATAAAAAACATCACAAAATTATTAATAAAAAAAAAAGTAAGCAAAATAAAAAAAAAATCCTACGTCCGTCGATAGACATAGGTATTTTGAATATACTGTCAAAAATTGAGATCGATCGGTTAAGATTTGTTCGAGTTATGTGTCCGGCCGCCTCAAAAAAAGTGGTTTCGAGAAAAACGCGTTTAAAGTTTTAAGGTGCCCGGGATATACATGTGAGGCATCGCCGCAGAATGGAAAATTTCGAAACTTAGACACTTTGGCCGGACTCTATCTTTTGGTATGTTATTTTTAAGGCCCTAAAGCATTTTTTAAGCGAAAAAAAAATTTTCCGATTTTTTAAAAATTCTACCTAGATGTCCCCCCTTAAATTTGGTCGTAGCGAGCAGACATACAAAATCAGTTCGTTACAACATCTTACTTTTGGCTTAACATCCACAAAGCTTCTTTTGAAAAGTGCTGTTCTCGTACGCTAGTCGATCCAGGTCCTTTCAAAATCTATATAGTTAAAATGGGGAAACTATAAAACAGGAAATTACAGCGCAGTGACGAAATGCCCGGCAGAGCGCCCAAGGGATTTAAGGGAGGACTTAAGTATGCCCAAAGCTATGCAGCATTTCTTGCACTTTCTTGTACTTCCTTCAGATGAGAACTGAAGTATGACTAATCTGATCTATGCAAGTATAAATGTAGCATACTTTTGTGACGACTTCAGAAAATGCCAAATTAACAATAAACAAATTCAAAAAAATAATTATTTTAAAACAATTTTTTTTAATAATTTGATTATAAAAATCTTAAGACAAAACAAGCAAAAAAAAATATAAAAAAAAAGAAATTACAGATTTTTGGCCAAAAAATGAACTTTCTGGCCCACTGTGCACTGTCAGAATGTTCTTGTGGCAATGGGGATCCCACTTCTGATGTCGGAGACAGGGGTCTCTTTGCCGCTTCCCTAGTTGATTTGTCCTTCATGACTTTACTTTCACTTGGGTTTTCTTACTAAGATGCGCAGCGAGTCATAATTTTTCGTGTTGCCCGTTCGAAAGTTCTCGAAATAATGAATCCTGAACACTCTACTACTCTGCACAACTCTACATTGCAAGAACAATTGCGCCACACTTGGCTAAGGTGGGTTCCCACCTAGCCACGCTCTTGAAATCTTTAAACGGTCCTAGAAGGTCGTACTTCTTTTTCTCAATTCTTTATTTTAAATGACAAGTTTCTCGTAGTTACATTGATTATATTTTACATTAATTTCTATTATTTTTAATTTTCTCGACATATATATGTATTTTTTTGTATTTCCCCGCTTTCTTCCTTCTTATTTTTGTGAATAAATTGAATTATTTTGTATTTATTATTAGTAATATTATTAATTCTTTCTATTTTTATTTATTTTTGTTTACAATATTTGCTTAAAAGTTTAGACGATTTTGTTTCGGGTCTTTGGCACAGGGCGCGTCAACCATGCTCCCAGCCGCAGTAACTCTACTCGAAGCTGGTTAATCTTCAGGCGGCCCCGGTCCATATATCCATGCACCATCTGTAGTTGGTCCAGTTCTTCCTGTCTGTCCTCCGTGGTTGATTTTATTTTTTTCCGGAGGCGGTTTGCTTCCTCCTTGTCCTCCTCTTGCCGGACTTGTAGTCGTAGCTGCCGGAGCTTGTCCTCCTTTCTTTTTATTATATGTTGGAGATCTTCAATCCATTCCAGGGCTATCTACAGGTACGCCCGTTTCTCTTCTATCTCCTTCCTTATCCTGCGGATTTCCCCAGCTGCCCCGCCAATCCTGCGTTTATGTTTCTGGGTTGTCATTGTTGCTGGGTTGCTATTTCTTCTGATTCGGAGTTGTCGTGTTGTTGAGTTTATATAGCAGGTCTCTCCAACCCTGATTCCTTAGAATCTTAACAACTCTCTTGGAGGTTCTTCGGATTTCATTCACGGGGTCAAGCTATATAGAGGTCTTCGGCATTGTATACACCAATACTTTTGTCAACTCCGTTGCCTAACTCGTACAGTGAATTCCGTTGCCGTTTAAGTATGACACACCGAACTCGGTTTGGCCCTAACTTTGCAATATACCCTTCCGCTCGGTTACTTTGCCGATAGTTTTTTTGGTATACCACCTGTCCTACGGCAAACTCAACTTCTCTGCTGCGGGTATTATAGGTCCTTTCCACTTTCTCGTGTGCGCGTGCTAAACCTTTCTTGACGCGATCTCGGGTTAACTCCATCTTGTCCGCTAAGCACACTACTTGATCGGTTGCTGTGACACCGCCAAGGCGTCGCATTATCGCATACGCACTTGCGTGTGTGACCATCCGTGTACGCTGACTGTCATGCCGGGCCAGTAATAAGACTTTCGTATTCTTTCTAGAGCTTTGTGGATTCCTCGATGACCTGCCGACTTGGCGTGATGAGCTTGAAAGGCGATATCCTGCCTAAGCTCTACCGGAACCCACAGTTTCCAAGCTCGGTCTTCGCTAATTACTTCTCCCGACCGGAAGCCTAATCGCTTGTATACATAGCCTTCAGATACCTGAATGTCTGGTGTCTTTTCCGCGTGCCTCTCCACTGCCAGAACCAGCTCTCGGCACTCTTTTGACTGGAATGCGTCCGCCTTTAGGTCCACTTGGATTTCTGCCGGATCTTCCGTAGCTATCTCGTCCATATGTGTTCTCGAGAGCGAGTTACCAGTCGTAGGTCGAACGTATGGTTGTAGATGGTAACGAAATAGTTGATGTGGGGAGGATGACGGTGAACCAGATGCGATAATAACGAAAAGGTGAATTAGCTCTTGTCTTTTATTGTAATTTGTTAAACAATATGTAGTTGCGATTTCACGATGATCCGGTATGGGGTCATCTCTCGTCGATGTCTTCAACCCTCTCTAAAGGAATCTCCTAGGGTCTTTCTTCAAGAATCGATGTTTGCTGGGTTACTCGTGGGATTTTTATGTAGGCAAAAATGGGTTTGAGTTTAAAGTAGAAATAAGAAGTCTGAATGGTTTGGTTGTCAGAATCGAACTGCTTTGTAATATTTAAGAATGAGAATTCGTAACCTACGCTGCACACAGGCAGCACTTATATATAATACAATTCGTGTATGTGTTTCTTATGTATATGTATCTCAAGTATTTGTCGCTCAGTCGCCGCTTCTATATTCTGCCTACGCTGCATTTCTTCGGCCGCTGCCGCTTTTACCCGGATGCCAACTTGTTGGCTTGCATTTTATTATTCGGACAAACAACTGGCCTAATTTTAATGGAAGCGGGGTGCGGGGAGTTTGGCGGCAACCCGCTCCCAACTTATGTTTGCTAGCTAGTGGACGACCTATACTTGAAGGGGTGCGGGGAGTTGGTTATCGGTAACTCCTCCCCCCAGACCGAAGTGACGGCCAAAGTGATTGACTTTTGGGCGGAACGACTACTTGTGGTAAGGTAGGTGTTACAATAATTTTTTGTTTTTTCTTAATTACTATTATGCCTAAGATTAACAAAATTATGATAATAAACATTGTATATGTAAAATAGTTATGCTTTTGTGTTCTTATTTGGAAATTTTGTAATTGTTTTTGATTTTCCAATCCCGACAAATGGATTCTAGTTAAATTTGGGACGATATATAATTATATTGCTATCTTCAAAGGTCTGTATCTTCAATTGGCTATTAACGAACTTGTTTTCATTTTCGAATGTGAGGTTGTTTATTTTGACAGTACAATTTTCGTACCTAACTAACATTGACCCCTCAATAATTGGTTGCATTCCACAATCCGTTTGCAATTTTTCTTGGTGTGCATTAAATATAAATATATATCCCCTCTCTGGTTCAAAAACCTGTGTTTCTACCTCCGTTATTTCCACATTACAAGTGGGTTTCATTTCTTTTAATATATTGTTGATGTATAAACTGTTGAACTGATTGGGCTGGTTACAATAAAAAATTAACACTATTCTTATACACTTATTTTTAAATTGATACACCTTATCTTCCCTAAATGCTATAAAACTAGGAGCGTCAATAAACGTGGTACCATTCATTGGTAATGCGACCAACCTAGCAAATTCAAACTTATCAATCTCCACTATGGGTACCCTAATTTTAAAGTATATCTTAGTTCCTATACTCTCTAAACTTGTTCCTAGCACGGAATACATGTCTTCTATTGAGTCTAAAGTAATATTTTGCTTTTCTAAAATATCCCTTACAAGTCCTAATTCCTGTTGTCCTAAAATAAATTTCGGAAGGATATTCCACCTTGATAGTAAAATACTCTCCGCTATGTTATTAATGTATCCTAACACAACGTCCAAATTATAACTAATCCTAATCATCTTTTGAATAATTTTTATTTCCACATCTTCCTCCTTTAATTCCTTATAGACTGAATTTTGAGCATACTTTATGTAATCATTTATTTCCTGCTGCTCCGTATTAATAAACTTAGTTATGTTATTAAACCTATCTATTAAATTGTTGTTTACCATAACCTGTTCATTAGACATCTTAAAAAATGCCTCTTCCTTAGCTCTAATATTCTGTAACTCTCTTTCTATATTCCTTTGATCTTCCGCATCCATATTACCTGTTACCGTTTTTACCATACTACCCAATCCGTTAATCAAACCTCTCCTGTTTCTTTTCAAGGGCATCACTATTTTTATCCTATCTACAACTTCCTTTATTTTATTATCTAACATCCTCAGGGTTTGTTTAGTTTCAATATTCGCTTCCCGTTTTAATAACGCTACTGAATCGTTGAATTGTTGTATTGTCGCTGATATTTCCGTCAAATCGATGGTCTGGGTTATTTGATGATATGAATTAATTACTCTCGCTTCACCCAAGTCTATCTTGGTGACGAGTTGTCCATTTTTTAAGGTTTGGGTCATGATTGACTGAGTTATTACCCTCAGCGTCCTGTAAATATTAGTTCGCAACAAATTAATCGTTAGTATTTGTTAGTTTTCTAATTTTAGATTTGTGTATTTTTTGTTGCCTTTCGGTGATCAACGTTACCCCCTTATCCTCTTGCACTTTATATACCTATATGTTTCAGTCAGTGTTGAATGAAGTCGTTCCACTGTGGAATTACTAGATGACTGCTGAAATGACGTGTAGTGGAGTTCTATACCGTATTGTTTACAAAATTCCTTCACTAACTTGTTAGCAAATTCCGCCCCCTGATCGCATACAATCTTTTTTGGTATTCCGTACAGAGACAAGTATGTCTTCAACGTCCTCGTTATACTTATAGCATCTCTCGCTACAATCGTAAACGCCGTCGCAAACTTCGTCAGTTTGTCTATTAATGTCAACATAGTTTTATTATTTATGAAGTACAAATCGATATGGATTACATCCAATGGGAATTTCGGAATATCCGGTGTTTGATATTTGATCTTTTGAGGATTCCTATCGTATTTGAACATTTGGCAAATGTCACAAGCTTTAACCACCTCCGTCACTATTTCTCTTACCCTAGGGAAATAGACTTTTCTCTTTAAGTGTAATATTGTTTCATCCACTCCCCTATGGTTCCCGTCTACATGATCCTGTTGTATTGCCTCCCTTTGTTCTATCAGACTCTTAATTTCTGGTAACACCTCTAATGCTCTCACCATTTTATAATTATTCTTTTCCCCATAGTACTTTTTAAAACAATCCCTTACTACTTTAAAAACCTCTTCTTCCGCTAGAATCGCGCATGTTTTCCCAGACTTTAAACATTCTCTCAATATCTTTACAATCACTTCCTCATTAAAAGTTGGCTCTATTATTACAACATTTTACTTACAACATCTTACTTTTGGCTTAACATCCACAAAGCTTCTTTTGAAAAGTGCTGTTCTCGTACGCTAGTCGATCCAGGTCCTTTCAAAATCTATATAGTTAAAATGGGGAAACTATAAAACAGAAAATTACAGCGCAGTGACGAAATGCCCGGCAGAGCGCCCAAGGGATTTAAGGGAGGACTTAAGTATGCCCAAAGCTATGCAGCATTTCTTGCACTTTCTTGTACTTCCTTCAGATGAGAACTGAAGTATGACTAATCTGATCTATGCAAGTATAAATGTAGCATACTTTTGTGACGACTTCAGAAAATGCCAAATTAACAATAAACAAATTCAAAAAAAATAATTATTTTAAAACAATTTTTTTTAATAATTTGATTATAAAAATCTTAAGAGAAAACAAGCAAAAAAAAAATATAAATTTTTTTTAAATCGATTGTTTGATAAACGTTGATGTGGGAGCTTCCGAAAGTTGCAGTTTTTTACGGTTCATAAATCTTAAACGACATAATATTTTTTAGTGATGTTTATTTTTTTCAGTTTGTTTTATGAAAATGGATTGAGTGCGTCTAATAGTTATTTTTTTAAAAATAATAAACCGAAAAGTACGAAAAATTTTCCGACTTTGGTTTGGATTATCTATATTATATAAAA
The DNA here is from genome assembly GCA_037075205.1 of Drosophila prostipennis. Taxonomy (NCBI): domain Eukaryota; kingdom Metazoa; phylum Arthropoda; class Insecta; order Diptera; family Drosophilidae; genus Drosophila; species Drosophila prostipennis. The sequence goes on along the minus strand of JBAMCJ010001143.1, from coordinate 11,461 downwards.
TTCCAAGAAATTTCTTTTAGTTCGTTGGAAAGAAAACGCAAAAAACTGCATCCTTCTAACTGTCCTAGGAAAGAAATTACAGATTTTTAGCCAAAAAATGAACTTTCTGGCCCACTGTGCACTGTCAGAATGTTCTTGTGGCAATGGGGATCCCACTTCTGATGTCGGAGACAGGGGTCTCTTTGCCGCTTCCCTAGTTGATTTGTCCTTCATGACTTTACTTTCACTTGGGTTTTCTTACTAAGATGCGCAGCGAGTCATAATTTTTCGTGTTGCCCGTTCGAAAGTTCTCGAAATAATGAATCCTGAACACTCTACTACTCTGCACAACTCTACATTGCAAGAACAATTGCGCCACACTTGGCTAAGGTGGGTTCCCACCTAGCCACGCTCTTGAAATCTTTAAACGGTCCTAGAAGGTCGTACTTCTTTTTCTCAATTCTTTATTTTAAATGACAAGTTTCTCGTAGTTACATTGATTATATTTTACATTAATTTCTATTATTTTTAATTCTCTCGACATATATATGTATTTTTTTGTATTTCCCCGCTTTCTTCCTTCTTATTTTTGTGAATAAATTGAATTATTTTGTATTTATTATTAGTAATATTATTAATTCTTTCTATTTTTATTTATTTTTGTTTACAATATTTGCTTAAAAGTTTAGACGATTTTGTTTCGGGTCTTTGGCACAGGGCGCGTCAACCATGCTCCCAGCCGCAGTAACTCTACTCGAAGCTGGTTAATCTTCAGGCGGCCCCGGTCCATATATCCATGCACCATCTGTAGTTGGTCCAGTTCTTCCTGTCTGTCCTCCGTGGTTGATTTTATTTTTTTCCGGAGGCGGTTTGCTTCCTCCTTGTCCTCCTCTTGCCGGACTTGTAGTCGTAGCTGCCGGAGCTTGTCCTCCTTTCTTTTTATTATATGTTGGAGATCTTCAATCCATTCCAGGGCTATCTACAGGTACGCCCGTTTCTCTTCTATCTCCTTCCTTATCCTGCGGATTTCCCCAGCTGCCCCGCCAATCCTGCGTATATGTTTCTGGGTTGTCATTGTTGCTGGGTTGCTATTTCTTCTGATTCGGAGTTGTCGTGTTGTTGAGTTTATATAGCAGGTCTCTCCAACCCTGATTCCTTAGAATCTTAACAACTCTCTTGGAGGTTCTTCGGATTTCATTCACGGGGTCAAGCTATATAGAGGTCTTCGGCATTGTATACACCAATACTTTTGTCAACTCCGTTGCCTAACTCGTACAGTGAATTCCGTTGCCGTTTAAGTATGACACACCGAACTCGGTTTGGCCCTAACTTTGCAATATACCCTTCCGCTCGGTTACTTTGCCGATAGTTTTTTTGGTATACCACCTGTCCTACGGCAAACTCAACTTCTCTGCTGCGGGTATTATAGGTCCTTTCCACTTTCTCGTGTGCGCGTGCTAAACCTTTCTTGACGCGATCTCGGGTTAACTCCATCTTGTCCGCTAAGCACACTACTTGATCGGTTGCTGTGACACCGCCAAGGCGTCGCATTATCGCATACGCACTTGCGTGTGTGACCATCCGTGTACGCTGACTGTCATGCCGGGCCAGTAATAAGACTTTCGTATTCTTTCTAGAGCTTTGTGGATTCCTCGATGACCTGCCGACTTGGCGTGATGAGCTTGAAAGGCGATATCCTGCCTAAGCTCTACCGGAACCCACAGTTTCCAAGCTCGGTCTTCGCTAATTACTTCTCCCGACCGGAAGCCTAATCGCTTGTATACATAGCCTTCAGATACCTGAATGTCTGGTGTCTTTTCCGCGTGCCTCTCCACTGCCAGAACCAGCTCTCGGCACTCTTTTGACTGGAATGCGTCCGCCTTTAGGTCCACTTGGATTTCTGCCGGATCTTCCGTAGCTATCTCGTCCATATGTGTTCTCGAGAGCGAGTTACCAGTCGTAGGTCGAACGTATGGTTGTAGATGGTAACGAAATAGTTGATGTGGGGAGGATGACGGTGAACCAGATGCGATAATAACGAAAAGGTGAATTAGCTCTTGTCTTTTATTGTAATTTGTTAAACAATATGTAGTTGCGATTTCACGATGATCCGGTATGGGGTCATCTCTCGTCGATGTCTTCAACCCTCTCTAAAGGAATCTCCTAGGGTCTTTCTTCAAGAATCGATGTTTGCTGGGTTACTCGTGGGATTTTTATGTAGGCAAAAATGGGTTTGAGTTTAAAGTAGAAATAAGAAGTCTGAATGGTTTGGTTGTCAGAATCGAACTGCTTTGTAATATTTAAGAATGAGAATTCGTAACCTACGCTGCACACAGGCAGCACTTATATATAATACAATTCGTGTATGTGTTTCTTATGTATATGTATCTCAAGTATTTGTCGCTCAGTCGCCGCTTCTATATTCTGCCTACGCTGCATTTCTTCGGCCGCTGCCGCTTTTACCCGGATGCCAACTTGTTGGCTTGCATTTTATTATTCGGACAAACAACTGGCCTAATTTTAATGGAAGCGGGGTGCGGGGAGTTTGGCGGCAACCCGCTCCCAACTTATGTTTGCTAGCTAGTGGACGACCTATACTTGAAGGGGTGCGGGGAGTTGGTTATCGGTAACTCCTCCCCCCCCAGACCGAAGTGACGGCCAAAGTGATTGACTTTTGGGCGGAACGACTACTTGTGGTAAGGTAGGTGTTACAATAATTTTTTGTTTTTTCTTAATTACTATTATGCCTAAGATTAACAAAATTATGATAATAAACATTGTATATGTAAAATAGTTATGCTTTTGTGTTCTTATTTGGAAATTTTGTAATTGTTTTTGATTTTCCAATCCCGACAAATGGATTCTAGTTAAATTTGGGACGATATATAATTATATTGCTATCTTCAAAGGTCTGTATCTTCAATTGGCTATTAACGAACTTGTTTTCATTTTCGAATGTGAGGTTGTTTATTTTGACAGTACAATTTTCGTACCTAACTAACATTGACCCCTCAATAATTGGTTGCATTCCACAATCCGTTTGCAATTTTTCTTGGTGTGCATTAAATATAAATATATATCCCCTCTCTGGTTCAAAAACCTGTGTTTCTACCTCCGTTATTTCCACATTACAAGTGGGTTTCATTTCTTTTAATATATTGTTGATGTATAAACTGTTGAACTGATTGGGCTGGTTACAATAAAAAATTAACCCTATTCTTATACACTTATTTTTAAATTGATACACCTTATCTTCCCTAAATGCTATAAAACTAGGAGCGTCAATAAACGTGGTACCATTCATTGGTAATGCGACCAACCTAGCAAATTCAAACTTATCAATCTCCACTATGGGTACCCTAATTTTAAAGTATATCTTAGTTCCTATACTCTCTAAACTTGTTCCTAGCACGGAATACATGTCTTCTATTGAGTCTAAAGTAATATTTTGCTTTTCTAAAATATCCCTTACAAGTCCTAATTCCTGTTGTCCTAAAATAAATTTCGGAAGGATATTCCACCTTGATAGTAAAATACTCTCCGCTATGTTATTAATGTATCCTAACACAACGTCCAAATTATAACTAATCCTAATCATCTTTTGAATAATTTTTATTTCCACATCTTCCTCCTTTAATTCCTTATAGACTGAATTTTGAGCATACTTTATGTAATCATTTATTTCCTGCTGCTCCGTATTAATAAACTTAGTTATGTTATTAAACCTATCTATTAAATTGTTGTTTACCATAACCTGTTCATTAGACATCTTAAAAAATGCCTCTTCCTTAGCTCTAATATTCTGTAACTCTCTTTCTATATTCCTTTGATCTTCCGCATCCATATTACCTGTTACCGTTTTTACCATACTACCCAATCCGTTAATCAAACCTCTCCTGTTTCTTTTCAAGGGCATCACTATTCTTATCCTATCTACAACTTCCTTTATTTTATTATCTAACATCCTCAGGGTTTGTTTAGTTTCAATATTCGCTTCCCGTTTTAATAACGCTACTGAATCGTTGAATTGTTGTATTGTCGCCAGAGCTCGTAAAAAACGGTCAACCGAATTTTTCTAATCGGGCTGCTCAGTTGAAAGACCCCAAAATTGAGAATGTCTAGCTCAGGGTCTGAGCAACAACCCTTTTTTCGTTTCGTTCGGGCTCTCGGTCTCGGGTTTTCGGTTGACCGGAACACTCAGATCGGTCCCCAACTGACCGCTCGATACGAACAAAATCGTTCGTCGCTCATATATTGACAGTCAGTAGGTGAGCAAAACAACAAAAGGTCTCCAACAAAAGGTCTTTAGTTTTGTTGCTGGGTTTGCTTGTGTTGTTGCCTCAGATATTTTGTGACAGGCAAAGCATTTGAGAGAGAGCGAAAGCGAGAGAGAGAGAACAAAAATTATAGGTAAAATAAAATATAAATATATAGAGACTAAAACCACTTTATATTAAAATATTTAAAAATGTAGAAACATTTATATAGAATGAAAAATCCCAATTATTATTATTATTTATTCATGTTTATATTTTTCATATTACAAATTAAAGATTTTATGTCTTTTGTTCAGGATGAAATTAAGTGCCGAAAATGACCTTTCCACTGATATTTGTTATGCAGCAGTGGCCGATCTAGGATTTTTTTGTGGGGGGTGATATCAGAACAATTTTTTTGTTACATACTTTTTCAATACCAAAATTATTTTCATTTTTCACCCGAGTGGGGGGTGATATATCACCCATATCACCCCCCGTGGATCCGCGCATGTTATGCAGGTAGGACTAGCACAACTTTCGCAACTATCTTCAAATAAGGTGACATAAATTTTAGCCATAAAAATTAATTTTGTTGGTCATTAATGGTAGGCGACCATGAAACAAAGTACAATTTTCAATTTCCGTGTATAGGTTTGACCATCCAGAATGATGAAAAAAGAGACCCCTGAAAATCATAAAGGCTGCTCGGTGAGAAAAGAGCCTTCAAATTTTTATCCAGCTATAAGAGAGCAACAAAGCAAGCTGTTTAAAAATTTTTACCGAGCTATACGAGAAGCACACATACATGTTCAAAAGACCTTTTCCGAGTATTTACGACGAAAAGGGTCTCGGGTGAGCACAGACCCGACCGAGCAAACGAAATCTGTCACCGGTTGAGCAGAGAGCAAGTCTAAGGCAAACGAAATTTTAGGGTCTCTCTCTAACAGCTTCGTATGGGGTCAGTATGTGAGGGGTTTTTTTCTGACAACAAGCACAATGAGACCTTTTTTTACGAGCTCTGATTGTCGCTGATATTTCCGTCAAATCGATGGTCTGGGTTATTTGATGATATGAATTAATTACTCTCGCTTCACCCAAGTCTATCTTGGTGACGAGTTGTCCATTTTTTAAGGTTTGGGTCATGATTGACTGAGTTATTACCCTCAGCGTCCTGTAAATATTAATTCGCAACAAATTAATCGTTAGTATTTGTTAGTTTTCTAATTTTAGATTTGTGTATTTTTTGTTGCCTTTCGGTGATCAACGTTACCCCCTTATCCTCTTGCACTTTATGCTTTGTAAACCTTGGCGTGGTTTTGTCTCTTCTGTTCTCTTTCCTAAATATCGTATCCCCACTTCTAAGTTGAATTGGATCACTTCTTCCTTTATTCAGTCTTTCTGTCCGTTTCCTTTTTTCTTCTTCCAATTTTTCTTTTACCTGATCGTATAGTGTGGCTTGAAATTCATTTAATTTTTTGATATAGTCATGTTCGTCTCTAAATTCCACCGTTTTACTAAATAAATGAGTCCTTCCCGTGAACAATTCAAATGGAGTCAACTTGGTGGCTGAATGAACGGCATTATTATATGTCAGTAGGGTTTCCGCTAATACTTCCTCGTGCTCATATGTCAATTTATTCTTTTTACGCACATTCAGTATTATCCTATATGTTTCAGTCAGTGTTGAATGAAGTCGTTCCACTGTGGAATTACTAGATGACTGCTGAAATGACGTGTAGTGGAGTTCTATACCGTATTGTTTACAAAATTCCTTCACTAACTTGTTAGTTGTTGTTGTTCCGCCCCCTGATCGCATACAATCTTTTTTGGTATTCCGTACAGAGACAAGTATGTCTTCAACGTCCTCGTTATACTTATAGCATCTCTCGCTACAATCGTAAACGCCGTCGCAAACTTCGTCAGTTTGTCTATTAATGTCAACATAGTTTTATTATTTATGAAGTACAAATCGATATGGATTACATCCAATGGGAATTTCGGAATATCCGGTGTTTGATATTTGATCTTTTGAGGATTCCTATCGTATTTGAACATTTGGCAAATGTCACAAGCTTTAACCACCTCCGTCACTATTTCTCTTACCCTAGGGAAATAGACTTTTCTCTTTAAGTGTAATATTGTTTCATCCACTCCCCTATGGTTCCCGTCTACATGATCCTGTTGTATTGCCTCCCTTTGTTCTATCAGACTCTTAATTTCTGGTAACACCTCTAATGCTCTCACCATTTTATAATTATTCTTTTCCCCATAGTACTTTTTAAAACAATCCCTTACTACTTTAAAAACCTCTTCTTCCGCTAGAATCGCGCATGTTTTCCCAGACTTTAAACATTCTCTCAATATCTTTACAATCACTTCCTCATTAAAAGTTGGCTCTATTATTATTCTTCTGCTTTTCCCTTTATAAGGTACTTCCTTGTGATTTGCTTCCTCCTCACCTATCCTCAATATTAGTTGTGCATTAAAATCATTTAGTGGTTTTTCCGTAACCTCAATGGTATTCCTCGTTTCTTTGTCTTCTTCTTTATCCCCTGCTTCGCACTGCAACGTGCCTATCTCCGAGCCAATATCCGTAACAAATACTTCTACGGGTATTCTACTCAGTGCGTCCGCATTAGTATTTAATTTGCCTTTTTTGTATATGATTTCATATTCATATTCCGCTAATTGTAATCTCCATCTTACCAATTTCGACGATGGCTCCTTTACGCTATTCAACCAGACTAACGGCCTATGATCTGTTACTATACTGAATTTCTTTCCAAACAAATATGGCCTAAAATACTTTACTGCCCATATTATTGCTAACATTTCCTTCTCTGTTGCTGAATAATTGATTTCCGAAGTATTCAACGTGCGACTCGCATACGAAATGGGTTTATCGCTACCTATAGGCCCTTGAGACAAAATCGCCCCCAATGCAAAATTACTTGCATCTGTCGTCAAAATGAATGTCTTCTGCATGTCCGGGTATTGCAAGATAGGGTCATTACATAATAATGATTTACAATGTTCAAAGCTGTCTCTATACACCTGGCTAATCTCTACATTTTTCTTTCCTTTCAGTTGGTTAGTTAACGGCTTCGTTATTCTTGCAAAGCCCTTAATGAATTTCCTGTAGTACCCCAATAACCCTAAAAAAGATTTAATTTGCTTCCGGGTCGTTGGCATCTGATATTTCTTGATCACCTCAATTTTCTTCTGGTTTGGTTTAATTCCCTCCGACGTCACTATATGTCCCAAGAATTCTATCTCCTTCTTCAGAAACTCTGATTTATCCTGCTGAACCTTTAAATTCGCTCCCCTCAATTTCTCGAATACTATTTTCAAATCATTAATGTGCTGTTGCAAAGACGGTGAATATATAATTATATCATCCATATAAACTAAACAGTTTCTTCCCACTGTCTCCCCCAATACTTTGTTAACTACTCTCTGAAACGTCGCTGGGGCATTCGTTAATCCGAACGGCATTCTTAAAAATTCATAATGCCCTCCTACTGCCGTAAAGGCTGTCTTCTGTACGTCCTCCGGTGTCATCTCTATCTGATGATAACCGCTTTTTAAATCCAAACTCGAAAAGTATCTGGCTCTGCCTATCGAGTCCAACACCTCGTTAATCAATGGTAAGGGGTATTTATCTTTGATTGTTTTGTCATTTAATTTTCGAAAATCCACTACCATTCTCCATTTCTTTTCCCCCGACGCGTCTAGTTTCTTAGGCACCAACCATACCAGTGCACTCCGCGGGGAAAAACTATTCTGAATAATTTCCTGTTCTAGCAACTCATTTATTTGTCTCTTAATTTCCTTATTCTCCCCCTGGGAATATCGAAACGGCCTTACATATACTGGGTCCTGATCCGTTAACTTAATAGCATGCTTGATTTCGTTCGTAAATGACAACTTCTCCCCTTTGACATAAAATATGTCCAGATACTGCGAACACAATTTCTGTATGTGCTCCTTTTCTTCCCTATTAAGATGGTCGATCCTAATCTTTAACTTTCTTATTTTTTCATTCTCCTTTGGTTGCGAAATTGTGAAATTAAATACTTCAAATTGTTCCAGTTTGTCTCTGCCCGTTACTTCTAATGCTTTTTCGAAGTAAAATATTGCGTCCTCCTCTCCTTCGTTAATCAATTCCATCCTCGCTTTAAAGTCCTCTGCTTTATAAATTCCCCCTGACAGGTATAATTCGTCATGTAATTTAATTGTGTCTATAATAAATTCTCCCGTTTTTATCGATACTGGTACTTCAATCATCATTCTCGTCTTTCCCTGTATTTCTCTGACTCTCGGTACTCCTCTCGGTTCCCTGATCATAGGAATTACTGCCTTTTCCGTTATTAACTTTCCGACTTTACAATCAACTCGCGCTCCTATTTTGCACAAAAAATCTATCCCCAACAACCCGTCGAACTGTGGAGAAATTCGAGCCAATAGAAATGTAAACGTTCCCTCTTGTTGAAATTCTTCAAACAATTCGTACTTCACTACTTTTTTAATCTTAAAAGTATCAATTACTCCTACAACATCAATACTTTTTGGTATATCCGTCTGATGATCCACCGGTATAAGTTCCGGATCAATAAAAGAACATTGAGGGCCTGTGTCTACCAAGAATCTTAATGATCTACCGAACGGAGACTTAATTAGTATATACGGCAATTCTCCTCCTAATCCTGATCTGTCCTTTGCGTCGAGGCTTTTAAGCGAAAATTTTGAGTCTCTCCGCCCTGTCCATTTTCCCTTGTGTTAACGTTGTTAAGTCTCTGTGAACTCCCCGAGTTCGTCCTCGAGCTCTCCGAAGGTCCCGATGTAATCGCCCTATAGGTACTTGGTTGCGAGTTCCCACCATTCTGATTTCTATTAAAATTTCTGTTTCCAAAACCTCCATTGTTTTGTCCCCATCTTTGTCCATAATTATTAAAAGAATTTGTATAATTGTTATTTCTTCTATTCCCAAAATTTCCATTGAACCCTCTACTATATCCTTGGCAGAGTTGTGCCTTTAAGCATTATCATTACTTTTTCATTATCATTAAAAAATGTAATGCTAGTGAAATCAGTTTACATTATCATTATAAAAAGTAATGCTTTTAATGCATTACTTTTGACAAATATAATGATAATGAAAATTCAATTCATTATTTTTGACAAATATAATGCTAATGAAAATTCAATCCATTACTTTTGAGAAAAGTAATGCTAGTGAAAAATATTTCATTACTTTTGAGAAAAAGTAATGCCAATGATATTTTTTCATTACCATTAATAATGATAATGAAAAAATTTTCATTAAAAAAATCATTAAATATGTTTTAACTTTATTTTTTTTGACAAAGTATTGCAACCGCAAACCATGTCTTCATGCAAATAGGCCTGAAGATTTCGCGATTTCACTTTTATCATTTTTTTGCATTAGTTACGAGTTCATGCTTAACATACAAAACTTCTTAGTGCCAGTGCTGAAGAAGTCGCGGTCCATGAAGGAAAATTTGCTTTTAACGTTTTTCGAGTTTAGGACCGCTGTAACATGCAGTTGCCGAAAATTTCTTGGTGGTAGTTCTTCAGAATTCGCGGTCTATGGAGGAAAAATAGAATTTAACGTTTTTTGAGTTATGAACCGCTGTGCCATCGAAATCAATCCGCGAAATCTTCGGGCCACATTGGTTGAAGACAAACCCAATGGCACAGCGGTCCATAACTCAAAAAACGTTAAATTCTATTTTTCCTCCATGGACCGCGAATTCTGAAGAACTACCACCAAGAAATTTTCGGCAACTGCATGTTACAGCGGTCCTAAACTCGAAAAACGTTAAAAGCAAATTTTCCTTCATGGACCGCGACTTCTTCAGCACTGGCACTAAGAAGTTTTGTATGTTAAGCATGAACTCGTAACTAATGCAAAAAAATGATAAAAGTGAAATCGCGAAATCTTCAGGCCTATTTGCATGAAGACATGGTTTGCGGTTGCAATACTTTGTAAAAAAAAAAAAAGTTAAAACATATTTAATGATTTTTTTAATGAAAATTTTTTCATTATCATTATTAATGGTAATGAAAAAATATCATTGGCATTACTTTTTCTCAAAAGTAATGAAATATTTTTCACTAGCATTACTTTTCTCAAAAGTAATGGATTGAATTTTCATTAGCATTATATTTGTCAAAAATAATGAATTGAATTTTCATTATCATTATATTTGTCAAAAGTAATGCATTAAAAGCATAACTTTTTCTAATGATAATGTAAACTGATTTCACTAGCATTACATTGCTTTAATGCTAATGAAATTGCTAATTCATTACCAATCTAATGCATTAGTCACAACTCTGATCCTTGGTTAAATCTGTTGTTGTTCGCTACTTGTGGTTTATCCACCGTCAGGTTCCTATCTCTCAAATATTTGTCCCTTAGCTGTTTCGCCACCTCATGGGCTTCCCTCAACGACTCAGGGTCTTTATTTTCCACTCTTAACTGTAACTGTCCTCTTAGGCCCGCAATAAACCTTTCAATACATTTTTTCTCTATTTTCTTCTCTTTCTTTACCCTTATTTCCTTATTCTTTTCTTCTTTCTTAACAATTCTCATCAATCCTGTCCTTATGTTTGCGATTTCCTCATATAGCTTTTCTAAAGTCAAACCTTTCCTGGACACTTCCCTCAAGTCATCCATTAAATCATCTTCATCCCTTTTATCCGAAAAATGTTGGACTAACGACGCTTTCATATCGTCCCACACCAATGAAGTTGCGTCCCTTTCTAACATTGAATTAGCTTGTCCAAGAATTTTATTCCTAATTGCTCCCAATAGCACATCCCCATACGGTGTATTATCTTTATCCTTAATCAAAAGAATTACCCTCTCAACTTGCTCAATAAAATTATTTGGCTCCACCTCCCCGCTGTAAGTCGGCAAGGCTTTTATGATTCCGGTAATCTGCCATTCGTTATCGCTTCCCTGAGACATTGTTCTTAACTCTTGCTCCTCCTGTTCCGGTGCTTCTACGATCTGATCCAGTGTACCTCTTGACGCTGATCTCGTCAACCTATCTGTCAACGGAATTATTCTTTGTTTTGAAGACCTATTTGACATTAATATTTCTTCTCGCCCACTTCCTCTTTTCTACTTCTCTGAATATTTATTTTTAAAAAAATATCAATAATAGTCCCTAATATTATCGGATTCCGATACT
>JBAMCJ010001136.1:0-31465 GCA_037075205.1 Drosophila prostipennis | reverse complement strand
TCAAATGCCCCATAGTGGAATGTTGACAGCAGTTGAGACAAGCGAACGCTCTTGGCAGGATGCATTGATGGACATCCAATTAGCTATGAATTGTACTAGTAATCGGGTGACTACTTTCAGTCCCTCAGATTTACTGATAGAAAAGCAGGCAAGACCTTTGGGCATGTTACCCATAATATCTGAACCTAAAATAGATTGTAAGGAAGCTAGGGCAGAAGCTAAAGAGAATATGGCTAAAAATGCAAAATATTACAGGAGTAGAGTTCATCAAAATAAGGCAAAAGTTGTGAGACATGGGATTGGTGATCATGTCTTGCTAAGAAGTGAGGAACGGCATCAAACGAAATTGGATCCTAAGTTCAAGGGACCGTTTGTTGCAACAGAATTGTTAGAAGGTGGTCGTTACCTGTTGAAATCATTGACTAGTAAAAGAACATACAAGTATCCGCATGAGAGCTTGCGAAAACTACAAGATAATCGAGTTGCATCTGAGTTGCTCAATGAGAGTGATAGCGTTGAAATAGACGCAGAAGATGAGTTGAGATCTGTCACCTAAGAGGACATCCCACACAGAGGCTAAGTTTGATCTAATGAGAGATTGTGGAACTAAAAGTGCATATCGTGGAAAGTGGCGGCAAGATCCTGTACTGTGTTGTCATAAATTTTAAGCCAAATGGTCGGGTTTGCACAGAAGAGTACAAGCTACGAATAAGAAAGAGTTATCCTGCCAAACTGTCATTTGAAGACACAAGAAGACTTTAAATTTGTTTCAGATTAGCAAAATGTGATGCCAATCCAATGTAAGGCCATGCACACGAGGACATGTGATAGTCAGGATAGCGGTGTCGAGAGAATTAATAATAATCGAAATTAATGTAAAATATAATTAATGTAACTAAGAGAAACTTGTCATTTAAAATAAAGAATTGAGAGAAAGAAGTGTGACCTTCTAGAACCGTTTAAGGGTTTCAAGAGCGTGGCTAGGTGGGAACCCACCTTAGCCGAATGTGGCGCAATTGTTGTTGCAAGATAGAGTTGTGCAGAGTAGTAGAGTGTTCAGAATTCATTCTTTCGAGAACCTTCGAACGGGCAACGTGTGTAAATTGCGACTCGCAACGCATCTTAGAAAGACCAAAGTGAAAATAAATTAATGGCGGAAAAACCAACTCGAGAAGCGGGCAAGAGCCCCTGTCTCCGACAAATATATTTACTTTATAGGGTCGGAAACGCTTCCTTCTACCTTCTACTTTTGCACGAATACAATATACCCTTTTACTCTACGAGTAACGGGTATAAACACCGCATAATTTTTTAATGCGGTGCACAGTGGCGCCTTGGGCCAAAAAAGTGCAATAAATAAAATTTTCGACTTTGTCCTAGAAAGCTGCCACCCATACCAATCGATAGGTAATTGATCCACTATTACAAATATGTTACCTTTTTTCAAATCAAAAAATTATACTAAAAGATATGCCCTTTCAAATTTAAAAAAAAACACGCCGTTTTTAGGTAATTTTTCACACTTCCGGGGGGTATATCTTAAAAACTAGGTATCGAAACGCTTTGCTTCTTTTTTCCACTGATCTGTGTGTCAGTTAAGAGTAAAAAAACCAGGGACCGTAAATAACAGTTATTTGAGACTTTTATTTTAAAAAGACTACTGTGATATTTTGTTTTAAACGTCAAAAATAACACTCTTTTTACTCTTGTCCACAAGGCATATGCATTTCAACAAATCTGGAAAGCAAATTAACTGATATTTGTCCATGTCTATAAAGTGCATAAAAACCAGTAAAATTGTTGATAAAAAATTGAACAAATCTCAGTAGGCCTTTTAAAATAAAAGTTTCAAATAACTGTTATTTACGGTCCCTGAAAAAAACTAAAACATATTGCAGTTTGCCAGCCGCATCTCTTAGTTATGTTATTTGCCACACGTCAATTTTTTCCATATTTTTCAACTTTGATGGAAAATAAAAAAAAACTCTTTGATACTATTTTTTATACTTTCCTAAAACGTTATTTGGACTTTCTTCTTGATATTAGGAAAGTTTTAGCTGCGTCCGCGTACGTTCGCGGTTTTAAGAGCCAAAAAAGGTAAAAAAGTCATGGTCCCAGAAATTGCATGTGGCGAAACCTTGTGACCATCACCTAACCATTGGTGACGGAAAAGTCGTTAATGAACTGACAAATACTAGGTCAACGAAGCCAAGCCCAATCTGCAAAAGGACGCAAAAGAATTTTGGAAACGATTTAAACGATTCTACAGATGAGGAAAATTATGAACATGGAATTTCACCCTTACATGCTCGGATAAGGTTCTTGCTAAAGCTAGCGTATACTATTCCAAACGAAAATGAACACTTTGAAGAAAACGCATTAAACAAGGATAAGGAAAGCATCAGAAAGAAGAGAATACAGAACAATTTTTTCAAGGAAGTTGGATTAAAAGTAGATTTCCCTAAATACGGATACGGAAGCTCAAGTGATGGAAATACTCGTACTTTGAGGAGATTTTTTGAACAACACGAAGTTGTAACTCGAATCACTGGAATTAACAATGAAATATATCAGAAAACGGAGACCCCCTTGTATACAATCAATAAGAATTATGTTATGACAATCATAGACAAGTTTTCTAGGTTTGCAGTCGAGTATACAATACCAACCAGGGATGTCATAAATATCGTAAAAACGATGAAAAAATTTGTGGTATTCCGAAAAAGATAATCTGCGATCAAGGGGCTGAATACGCGTCAAGCTTGTTCAAAGATTTTCGCACGCAGTACGGAATTGAGTTGCATGTGACGTCCTTCCAGCAATCGTCCAGCAACTCAACGGTAGAAAGATTGCACTCGACACTGACAGAAATATACAGAATAGTCTTGAAGACTAGAAAGGACTTCAAATTAGAATGTGACCATGAGGAAATTTTAGACAAGGTGTCCCTCACATATAACAGTTCCATTAACACAGCCACAAGATTTTAAGCCATTAGAGCTCTTTTCGGGTAGGACCTATATAAGCTTCGTTTATTGAGCATGAACATTCTTGAAATCGTCCTCAACTTCGTCTCAAAGATGACAAAAAATTAAAGAGGTTAAAAATAAGAGAGACATTCTATCTGGAATTCTCCACTAACTTAAAAGTTTCCCAAATGTTGCACCTGGCTTCATTTTTATATTTTGGGTCTCCACGGCGAATGGCACTTTGATTAGAATATTATCATCTTTGAAAATGGTAAAAAAATAAATGTTTCGTAAGGTACATATTTCTAATTATAATTACCGGAATTGTACCCTCCGTTTTCTTCTCGCTATATACCTATATATATTAGATTGTCAAAAAAGTCCTGCGGTATTTTTATTATTTTATTTTTTTTTTCACATCGAGCTTTTAAGTGACTCAAAGCTTCTTAAAATGGTTTATAACGGCTTGATGACTCTTGACCGATGCTACGGCTACTACTATGCCGGTTTTATCGCAATTTTCTATGACAGGCCTTCCTTCTTTGACCACCTCTGCACCAGAACGAAAACGTTGAAACCATCATTGTGCGGTAGAAATGGAAACTGTATCGTGCGCAAAAACTGCACAAATTTTATTGGCGGCTTGAGATGCATTTTTGCCTTTATCGTAGTAGTACTGTAAAATATGCGGTATTTTCTCTTTATTTTGCTCCATGATTGCGACGCTATAACTCACGAACGACTTTAAAGAAAAGACAATCAATCAAACACAACACGCGCACAACTCTAATGCAGACACACCTTAACGAAACAGCGTCGTGCCGGTACCCTTGGACAGTACACTCTTGCTGATTATTTAAAAATTTGTAGTAATAAACATGGATAGCATAAGGTTTTTAACAAAAAATTTAACTTTATTAAGAAACTGTATATTTGTGAGAGTGAGGAGTCGGAGAACGACATAATAGGAGAGGAATGCTTGGTAAAAATATTAAAAAACAAGTCATCCCAATGCGCTTCTATGGACATCGAAGAGAGGGAACTTGTCATAGCACCGGAGGACCACCACTTATTTGTATTTAATGCAATGAAAATGATAATCAACAATACCTGCGGAGAAACCGTAGAGGTATACGGGTCTTTTGCAGTGGACTACATTAATTATACCCGTTACTCGTAGAGTAAAAGGGTATATTGTATTCGTGCAAAAGTATGTAACAGCTAGAAGGAAGCATTTCCGACCCTATAAAGTATATATATTCTTGATCAGGATCACTAGCCGAGTCGATCTAGCCATGTCTGTCTGTCCGTCTGTATGAACGCTGAGATCTCGGAAACTATAAAAGCTAGAGGATTGGTATTTGGCATGAAGATTCTTGGAGTTCCTACGCAGCGCAAGTTTGTTTCAAGAAGGTGCCACGCCCCCTCTAACGCCCACAATAGCATATATACGATTTTAAAAATTTAAATATTTCGGAAAAGTAAAAATGCAGTTTTGTTGTGCTTATCAATACCTATCGAAATGTAGAAGAAATTTTTTAAATCGGACCATTCGTTAAAAAGTTATGGCTCATCAAAGTTTATACCTCCATCTCCCTCGCACTCCCTTTAGCCGAGTGACGGGTATTAGATAGTCGGGACACCAACCCGACTATAGCGTTCTCTCTTGTTTTTCACTGCAAATAAACGGAATAACGTACAGTGATCAAGCTGTTCAAGTAAAGGACGAAAGAATAAAATTGACTACCACAATTTCAAAGGAGGTTACCATTGATAAAACAATAATGGACAACACAAAACACAAACCTTATTTCTGTCTCCCAATAACAGAAAAAAAGGGAGACTTTTGCTTTCCCCTCACTGAATAAGTGTTTTTGAATGATCAAAACCTATAACTGTCTCAGAATAAGTGTCTTTTTGGATTGTGTGCTTATTTTTTTTAACTTAAAAATGTTAAGTCTTTTCCATAAGTTATATAAACACTGTTTATGCGTGGAATGGTTTTAGGGTATATATGTTAACTTTGTATTGCCGAATAATAATTTATTTTTTAACAATTTGTACATTAGCGCATATAAATTTCTTGTGTTACCAATTTATTGAATAAACTTTATTCGGCGTTCAGCTTTACAATTTATATTTTCCGTTCGTTTCTCATTAAGTATATAATGCAGTGCGGAAAATGCCCTTTCCACAGACACCTGGGTGGCTGGTGTAGCCAGCACTACCTCGGTAATAGCATCTTCAGGTCATCAAAAAAATGCAATATGTTGGAGTTCAATGGTAAACGTCCGATTGCCATGTCAAAACTCTCCACATCTGCATACATTTTTGATAGTGGTTCACGGGAATCATTTTCCTTAGTTTGGGATAATGACTGGACACCATCTAAAAATTCAGAAAACAAAGTAACTTCCTCAGCAGCGCATGGGTTACTTGTCGACGGCATTTCACGATGCTCATTGAAATCCATGTCAGAGGAAAATGATTTACTTATACCACCGATCTGGAAAAATGAATGAAATTTGTATGTTAAAACAAGAGAGAACGCTATAGTCGGGTTGGTGTCCCGACTATCTAATACCCGTCACTCGGCTAAAGGGAGTGCGAGGGAGATGGAGATATAAACTTTGATCAGGCATAACTTTTTAACGAATGGTCGATTTAAAAAAATTCTTCTACATTTCGATAGGTATAACTAAAGACAACAGAATTGCATTTATACTTATCCAAAATCTTTAAAAATGTGGGCGCCAGACACATTTTAGTATCTTTTGTGGGCGATTATGGGTGATTGTGGGCGTTAGATGGGGCGTGGCGCTCGGCTGAAATAAACTTGCGCTGCGTAGGAAGACCAAGAATATGTGTTGGTAATCCCAACTTTCTAGCTTTTGTAGTTTCCGAGATCACAGCGTTCATACAGACAGACAGACGGACAGACGGAAAGACGGAAAGACAGACAGACGGACAGACGGACATGGCTAGATCGACTCGGCTAGTGATCCTGATCAAGAATATATATACTTTATGGGGTCGGAAACGCTTCTTTCTAGCTGTTACATACTTTTGCACGAATACAATATACCCCTTTACTCTACGAGTAACGGGTATAATTAGGTTCATACATATATCATAGAGATATACTTTGGCAGAAACATTTTTGGACACAACATTTAAATAATATTAAATCAAAATTTCTTACGTTCTTAAGTTCATAAATACGACGCACAGTTTTTTTTAAATTTTTTTTGGCTAACATTTTTTGTTGGTGTTTTAATTCTTGGATCCATGTATATAGCAGATAACAAGGCGTCGTTGTCAACTAATTTACTCTCCCTTGTTTTCATTTGCCTTAACATCTTTTTGGCCAGATAATTTTCACTCTTTTCGCAGTTCAGTTTTAACTCCATCAATAGGATATAAAACTCACTAAATGGCAGTTATTTTTGTTGTAACTTAAGAGTTGTTTCATAAGTGGGCTTGAATGCATTTATATAAAGCTCTACGAATTCCCAGTCTATATTTGTGTCCTTTACTATCTGCTCCACGGAAAGAAAGTTCTTAAGGTCGATCAGCTTAATAATCATGAGATATGTGGAATTCCACCTGGTCAAAACGTCCAGCGTAAGAATGATTTTTTTGCGTTTGACTGAGAATCGTCTGCTCATGGTGAATAAAACTAGGGCTTATATACATGGGTTACAAAAACCTTAAATTCTCTTACCTATGAGTTTCCGTACGCAATGCTTTGCATATCTTACGGCAATTATTGATATGGCTGCTGATCTCGCTCGTCTTATTGGCATCAATCACGCACAATTGCAGGGTGTGAGCAGCACATCGAACAAGGTGAATATTTGCCAGTTGTATCCTTTCCAGCTTTGCCAAGAGGTCGTCTTTTTTTTGTCGTCGTTCAAAAGAGAGTCATTCAGGGCATCTTCATTTAGGATTTCCATGGCCTTTGTCATATTTCTTCCATTATCCGATGTAATAATAAAAATGTTAAATTAAATTAAATTAAATCATTTTTAAAACCTCGTATTTTAATCTTTTACTATTCTACAATGAGACACATATGAATAACTGTCACAGAATAACTGTCTTTAGAAAACAGAAACACATTTGACACAAAACAAACTTAGGGTATTCACCAGTGTATCAAATGTGGCAAACGGTTAGGTTATGAACACCCCTGAAACACTCTAAAGTTAGTTTTATTCCGAAAAGTCACTGAAAGTGGTAATTTTATAAAAATGTTCTTCGTTATATGCACTTACTTTTTTTCCGCCAATTAGATTGAAGTGTCAAACCAAAATTAGACTTACCAAATTAACTAATAAATAATAAATCCTATATTAGCAAGTGGTTGGTAACATGTTTAATCTAGTTTTCTTTTCGATTTCAAATTTCCCGAGGTCGGGGTTTTCTAAAAATACTGGAAAATACCGTGTTGCTCAGCAACATTTATAATGTTGAGCAACATGAAATTTGCCACGTTTTCTACAAAAAATATCATTTTTCGTTTAATGTATTTTGTTTTTGTAAATTTGAAATTTCCCATTTCCACATCTGCCATCTGCCATACTTCCCAGGACTGCTGAATACCCTAATTGTTTTCTGTTAAGCAAAGACAGAAAAAACCGAAGACAGAAATTAACCTGTTTTGCTCTGACAATTTTCTCAATTTGTCAGTAAATAACTGTTATTTGCCGAACAGATTGAAAGTGACGACAGTTATTTACGAGCTCTGTCCCCAACACCATACTCCACAATGTCGCTCTGAAGATACCACAAATACCATCGCTCCATTCTCGGGGGGGAGGAGTTACCGTATTGGTACCGCCGCCTAAACCTCCCCGTGCTACCTCATATATTGATGATGACCGGCAGCTAGCCTACATAGGCAGGATGTACTCCCGCTCGAGCGAATATACAGAAAAACTACTTTGTTAGCATTTAAGAACACACACACATATAACACAGGCCAACAAAATGGACTTTATTAAAAGGTGCAGGCCTATGGGCATAAAAAAATGTTAGTATAGACGTATCTAAGCATATCTGCATACTTAGTTTTCGCGTTTAACGGGTGGTATTTGTTTAATCGCAGTTTAAAAAAAATAGCAACATTTAATGTTTTGATTTAAGATATCTTCGAGGGTCTGTGCTCAATTGTATTGAAACCTATGCCAAAAAATTGCTTAGATGTCCTTCTAAATAATTGCATTTAAGGTTCCATCATCATTTGAGTCAATCAAAGCCTGTGAGCCATTTAAGTAACTTGTTCACCTCTATTCACAACCAACTTGATGCGGTGAACAGACTAAAAAAAATAAAAGGAAAAATACGTGCCTCAAAATATTGTGCAGGCATCTAGAGGCGTCTTTAACCGAATTTTTGAGATAAATATCAGCCTTGTACGTCGAAGGATGGAATTTATAGAATTTTTTCCATAAGAACGTGAATGATGATGGAACCTTTAATGCAATTATGTAGAAGGACATCTTAGCTATTTTTTGGCATATTTTTTAATACAATTGAGTACAGACCCTCGAAGATATTTTAAATCAAAACATCAAATGTTGCTATTTTTTTCAAACCGCGATTACACAAATACCACCCGTTAAACGCGAAAACTAAGTATGCAGATATGCTTAGATACGTCTATATTAACACAATTTAATGCCGATAGGCCTGCACCAAAAACACTGTCGGCCTGTGTAATTGTAAAACACACATATATTTCCGAGCTGAGGTTCCAATTGGACCAACATGCCATAATAAAATTATTCTGATTTTAAACTCGATGGAAGAAAGAAGTGCAGTTCTTATTTAACATAACTTAAACTATTACAAATACTGGAGACTTATAGTCGCTCCTGGAACCTATAGTTAACTCGCTCTTAGAGAGTATTCAGAGACGGGAAAAACCATTACAAGTGATTTGATAAAACCACTATGGGCGCAAATTCAAGAGATCCATTTCTCCGTACATGAAGAATATGATGATCCAAGCACGGGAGGATATGACATGAAATCCTTCCTAAGGGCTAGTATTCAACCTAACAAAAACTCGTCCAAAACAAAAAACTTCATATAAAACAACATTTTCTTGACGTTTTTTTCATATGAAGTTTTTTGTTTTGGACGAGTTTTTGTTAGGTTGAATACTAGCCCTAAAACTTGAAAAGGAAATTCAAGTTATCTTAGGGGCAAAATCAAACTCTTCCATCAACGAAGATATGCATTTGCCCAGAGTCAGCATCCCCAAATTCGATGGGGATCTACTGAAATGGACTCAGTTTTTTGATTTATTCAAATGCATGGTCCATGATACTAACAAGCAGACGGTACGAAAAATGTGGTACCTAAAAACCACTGTAACTGGAGAGGCTGAAAGATTGATAAGACACATCGATCTTAGGGAAGAAAACTGCATCAAAACACAGTTAGTGACGATCCAAGGTCATTAAAAGAGTTGTACATTACAAGTAACGACTAGCAATGATCATGTTGCTACCTTCAAAGCATTCGGGATCACAAATAAATGTGATTTCCGAACGAATGGCTTCAGTACTATCACTGAAACTTCATGGTACTTCTCTACGCATCGAGGGCATTGGAGGCAATCCAAAAACCAGTAGAGCAAGAGCAAATGTTCACATACAATCAATGCATAAGGCCTTCACTCAAGAAATTGAAGCCTTTGTGCTGATCAGCCGGCGCACCAATTAAATTCGGCAAGCCTAGCCGATCCAAATTTCGATAAGCCAGAAAAGATTGACAAGCTTATCGGAGCAGAGCACTACTATTCATTGCTGCTGCCAAACCAGACTATACGAAAGGCAGGAGGACCAGTTCTTCAGAATACAAAACTTGGATGGATTATTGCTGGAAAAATCTGCTCGGATCACAATTCAGCGGCAATTTGCGCCGCCGCAGCTACAGACGAAGAAATCGATACACTGTTGGAACGATTCTGGACTTTAGAAAATCTTGAAACCGAAGAAAGGCATCGATCACCAATAGAGCCTCATTGCGAAATGCACTTCCTAGGAAACTTAGGAGTGGCAAAGGATGGCAAATTTATTGTGAAATTCCCATTTTCTGAAAAATCTTCAGCCCTGGGGGCATGACAGAAAACCGCCACGAATAGGTATCCGGCTCTAGAAAGAAGAACGTCATCTGAAATCTGGAAAGGATACGTGGACTTCATGGATGAATACGAAGCATTTGGACACATGAAACAAGTGCGCCAAACAGATATACCCGCTAATCGCTACTTCATTCCACACCACTGTGTGTTAAAGCCGGAAAGCAGCACAATAATGTTGGGGGTAGTATTCGACGCTTCGTGCAAAACCACAAGCAATGAGTCATTAAACGACATACTCTATGCTGGACCCACTGTCCAAAGCGAGCTGTTTGCAATTATATTACGCTTCCGAACTCATAAATACGTGATCACGGCGGACATAGAAAAAATGTATCGGCAGGTGTGGATACACCCTGACGATCAGTATCATAAACTAGTCGTCTGGAGAAAGAATCCATCAGATGATCTTAAATATTACCGGCATACGGTACAACGTCAGCCCCATTTTTAGCAACAAAATGCTTATATTACTTGTCACGATTTCTACGTAGATGATTGTCTCACTGGAGCAAATAGCGTTCCGGAAGCAGTCCAAATTCAGAAGAAATTAAATCAAATATTAGAATTATCCGGTTTCAAGCTGCAGAAATGGTGTTCCAATAATGGACAAATTCTAACAGAACTTTCCGAAGCAGACATCATCAAAAGCGTAGGGCTAGACGAAACATTGAAACACTACAGCGTCAAGACTTTGGGTGGTATGGAGCCACAAAAGGATCAACTGTGTGGGCGATCCCAGAAAAGCGAAGCGTCAATTATCACCAAACGCGTGGTAAGTTCCGAGTCAGCACAAATATTTGACCCACTTGGACTATTTGGTCCGGTCTACAGAGCTTCTACGCTTATTTTTTTAATCGCCGCTTATTGAGCTATTACTCGTGGCACTTCTTAGTTTTTATAATAACTTTGCACTAGTTTTATACATAGCACTAATAATTATATATTGTTTTATTTTCTGTTTTTAGCGTCTTATTGCCTTTATAACACTACTATGTTTCTCGCGCGCCCCATTTTAAATAATTTAGATTTTGCATTAACATAATTAGAGTGACCAGAGGGTGAAATAAAGGACAAATAGTTTAAAAAAGCTTTGCCGAATTGCCAATGGCGCTAAAATTGTATTCAGAGCGGAAATGTAGGCGCTAGACAGGTTTTAGCGTTAAGGGCGTTTATGGGCGATAAAGTATGCGTGAGCACTGAGATCTCGGGAAGTATATGAGCTGGAGAGTTCCGGTTTTGGATCTAGATTCCTAGCTTCCAATTCAGCGCAAGTTTATCATGCCGATGTGCTGCCCCAAACAGCAGAATAAATTTCACCATTTCTTGCCTGAATTTTCACATTAGGAATATGGTTTCAAATAGAGAAGAAGGTCGAGATAGTTTTGAATGTTTTTATTAATATAATGTTTTTTGTCTTTTTTTCTTACGTCGCACAGTTTAATATTTTGCCAATCTAGGGGACTTTTAGCCAATGTTGAACTATTGGGTTGGCAAGAAAGTCGAGTCGTTTTTGTTTTCAATATTTTCAAAGATGATTTATTTATATCAGGACTTATAATTTTGATCATCTTAGACTTATTTTACAGGTAATAGAATGACCTTTAACTTTCTTATTCACAGCATTGAGTTCCAGTCATTAGTTTAGAAGCTACACCGCGTCAAACTCTAAAAAAAGGGAAAAAATTCAATTTTTACAGGCATAAATCCGATCATTAAAAATACACGCCTAAAAACCGAAATTAGTTTTATAACTTCTTCTGGTAGATTGTTCTTTGACAAAAAAAACAAGCTAATGATCATTAGAATCATGAGTTTGGGACAACGGTGATTTTTTCGCCGTTTACAGCTGTTAACTGAGACAACAGGGCCTTAACATGGCTTTAACAGGACTGTAATACCCATTTTACCCAGTTTGAAAAATCTATATAAAATGGAACGCATGGTTGATTTTTGAGCTGATGGTCTTATTATTTTGCTGAAAGTCCAATCTCTAAGAATAAACTATAAAACTAATTTCGGTTTTTAGGCGTGTATTTTTAATGATCGGATTTATGCCTATCCAAATTGAATTTTTTCCCTTTTTTTAGACTTTGACGCGGTGTAGCTTCTAAACTAATGACTCAATGCTGTGAATAAGAAAGTTAAAGGTCATTCTATTACCTGTAAAATATGTCTAAGATGATCAAAATCGGTTTACCAGAACAGAAGATAGAAAATAAAAAAGGGCCAAAAACGTTTTTTACACTTAAAAAAGAATTGACATCATAAAAAAAATTATAAGTGCCCATTTCTTAATCAGGGAGATGTTCTTTACCAGATAATTAAGGTTATCTTCAAGTAGGGTGACGTCGATTTTTTTTTGTAAACTAGTGTAATTAATCAATTATGTATTGGCCGTTTTGTTCGACCACTAATGACCTCTCTCGGGCAGCTGCATAATTCCGCGCTCGAAGAACTTTTGGTCTTTTCCAGCAAAGAATCGAGACAAGTGGTTTTCGAAAGCCTCATCTGAATCAAAGTTTTTACCATTCAAAGAAGAGAGCGAAACAAATGGTAATCTGAAGGTGCTAAGTCCGGACTATATGATGGATGTGGTAGCACTTCCCAATTCAGCTCCGTTAATTTTTGCCGAGTGACCAAAGATGTGTGGGGCCTAGCGTTGTCATGGTCAAAGACTATACCCTTGCGATTAGCTAGTGCCGGCTCCTTTTCTTTAATTTTTTTCCGCCAAATTGGATAGCGACAGTACACATCTGAATTGATGGTTTCATTCCGTCCCAGCAGCTCAAAGTGCACTACACCCTTTCAATTCCACCAAACAGACAGCATAACTTTCCTCTGATGGATATCGGCCTTTGATGTGGCTTGGGCTAGCTCATCTTTCTTGCTCCATGATCTTTTTCGTTGGACATTATTGTAAACAACCCACTTTTCATCGCCTGTAATGATCCGCTTCAAAAAAGGGTCGTTTTTAATCCGTTGTAGCAGAAAATAGCAGATATTGATACGCTTAGTTTGGTGAATTTCCTTTAAGTTATGCGGAACCAAACATCGAGCTTGCTTACGTAGCCAAGTTTCTTCAAATGGTTTTCAACCGTTATATGCGACACACTGAGCTTCTCCGACATCTCCCGCGTTGAATAACGCCGGTTTTCATCCAGCAAAGCCAGAATTTGTTCGTCAAAAATGGCCGATGGTCGACCAGAACGTGGGGCGTCTTTAACTCCAAAATCTCCAAGCCTGAATTTGGCAAACCAGCGCTGACATTGGCGATCACTCATGGCATCCTTACCGTACACTTCGCACAATTTTTCGCGAGCTTCGACCGCTTTTTTTCCTTTTCGGAAGTAAAAAAGCAAAATATGCCGAAAATTCTCACTTTGATCCTCCATGTTTAATTTGCTATAGCTTCCACAAATGTTATCGAATAATTACCAAATTTTCATCGATAGTACCTAAGACAATAAGCTTTAAAACGATACTAAAAAGTGTGACCCTGGTGCTCGATTAGTCGTAAATAAATTAGATGAAAAACGATTACTAAAAAAACGACATGACTTTCTTGCAAACCCAATATTTTTAAAGTCGATAAGCTTTAAGCAGCACTTTTATAAATGTTAAACTACAACAAAAACAGGCACAAAACAAAAACATTATTTTTTTGAAGATAACGGATTTTAAAGTCGGACTTTAGAAATGCATGCAAGTTTGCATTAGGAAACGAGCATTAGTTGACAAAGATTAGCCTTTTTTTTTTTTTTTTTTTTTTTACGCGCGGAGTTCCACGGCCACACCTCCCGCCCAACCGACCGAGGGGCGCTGCCGTGTATCGTACGACACGATTCGCAAGATGATAGACGCGATGTAGAAAATAAAGATATAGTTCGAGGAAAAAAAAGTAGGATCTAATTCTGTGCTAGGAAATTTAATATTAATCGTTTTAGGAGAGGCAGAGAGTCAGAATTTGATATAATAGGATAAAGTCTATTATAGTCAGAACATAGTACTCTGAAAGGTTCATGCATGTCATAGTTAGATCTACAGTGATTTAAAATTAAGGGAATGTAATTTCTAGTTAATCTACTTGGAACAAAAAAGTTAAGTCGTCCAACCAAGTCGGGGCTATCAATTTCACCTCGAATAAGGTTATAAATGAAGACAGTTCCAAGCATCGTTCTACGGTTGGTTAGGGAGGGTAAGTTAATTAGGAGTAATCTACTAGAATAAGAAGGTAAAATGCGGTTTGCATCCCAGTTTAGGCGCCTTAAGGCAAAAAGTAAAAAGTTCTTTTGTACGGATTCGATACGGTCAATATGAATTCCGTATTGGGGACTCCAGACGGGTGATCCATACTCAAGTATCGGCCGGACGAGCGAGATGAATAAGGTCTTAGTAATATAAGGATCATCAAATTCCTTAGACCACCTTTTAATAAAGCCAAGCGCACCCCTAGCTTTATTTACCATGGATGAAATGTGATCAGTGAACTTTAGTCTTGGGTCCAAAAGAACACCAAGATCATTGACTAGGTCTATTCTGTCCAGAGTGCTCTCACTCAGCGTGTAAATCGCATATTGAGGAGTAACACGACAAAAAGTCATCACCTTACACTTAGAGCCATTTAAATTCAGCGAATTGTCGGAGCACCATGTTTGGAAACTATTTAAATCGGATTGTAAATCAGACTGGCAAAAAGTATCCTTGTACTGCAGGCATAATTTCACATCATCAGCGTACATAAGTACACGAGAATGACTTATAACTGATGGAAGGTCGTTTATAAATAAAGTAAAAAGTAGCGGCCCCATGTGGCTCCCTTGTGGGACACCCGAGGTAACCTGGAGTGTACAAGAAAGAGAATTTTTAAAAAGTACCCTTTGCGTTCTGCCGTTTAAATAATTTAAGATCCATCTCAAAAGATCAACTGGGAACCCAATTAGATCGAGTTTTCTAACCAGAAGTAGGTGATTTACGGAGTCAAATGCTTTACTAAAGTCAGTGTAGATGACGTCTGTTTGAAAATTGTTTTTGAATCCCTTTATCACAAATGAAGTGAGCTCCAAAATGTTGATCTACGTTTCATAAAACCATGTTGACATGGAGATATAACTGACCTACATAGATGCTGCAAATGAGGTGTAATAATATTTTCAAAAAGCTTCGAGATAGCTGACAATTTAGATATACCTCTATAATTGTTTGCTTCCAATTTATTACCTTTCTTGTGGAGGGGAATCACAAACGATTCTTTCCACATAGAAGGAAATTGGGACGTTTCTAAAGATAAGGTAAACAATTTGAGAAGGGGCTTGCAAAGGGCTTCTCGCGCAATATCTAAGCACGCAGCCGGGAATTCCATCGGGACCAGGTGAGTAGACGGGCTTGACTTTTTGGAGATCAATTAATAGGGCGCTTTCGTTTAGTGTGGGACAAAATATTAAGTTCGACTTGGATACAGTGTAAGAATAAGGCCGTGTACAGTGAGATGAAGGAGAATATGTCGTTTGAAAAAACTGAGCAAATAGATCGGCTATTGCCTGATCAGTTGTTGCTGTCATGTTTTCAAAAGATAGCGAGGAAGGATAATTTGTGGATTTACGCTTAGTGTTAACAAAATTGAAGAACTGTTTCGGATCCTGAGAGAATTGGATCTTACAACGGTTCAAATAATTTTTGTAACACAGAGCGTTAAGCACGGTAAAACTAGACCGAGCGCTTAAGTATCTAGAAAAAATAGATTGAGAACCGGTATCTTTATATTTCCTTATAGAGTCTGGACTTTACGTTTCTTAGGTGTGTCAGCTCTTTACTGAACCAAGGTGGTTTGGTGGAGACTGACGGATAGTACAACGGAACACAAGAATTAAAAAACGAATTTACTGTTGAATAAAAAATATTTATAGCATCATCCATATTATGACATGAGTAGAGATCGGACCAATCAAAGGCAGATAAATAAGAGTTTAGCATACGAAAGTCGGCCTTGCGAAAACAAAGTAGTCGCTTAGTAGACTTCTCTGATTTTGCATCTATCACAGTACCAGTGTCGATTGAAACCTCAAACGCCGGATGATATGGATCTTCAGGTTGAGTAAGAGGTGCTATCCTGGATAGAAATACGCGGTCCGGATTTGATACGAAACATAGGTCCAATAAACGACCTAGTGAATTTTTAATATTGTTAACTTGAGACAATGATATATCTAGCAAGCCTTCAATAAAGTCATGTTGGGCTAGTGGAAGTAAAACATTTGATTGTTCATCTGTTGACCACGATGTTCCCGGGATATTAAAATCTCCTAGAACTAAAAGTTGGTCTCTATCGGTCAGTTTGTTCGACACTGACTGTATAGCAAAAAGATGATTTAAGTAGTCTGGAAATTCAGATGCAGGCGGAATATACGAGCAGGTGATATATATAAAACTACCAGGAAACGACAGCCTTACACATATGAACTCTATATTATAGAATTCTTCAAATGTGACCACTTCTGACGTGAGAGTTGAGTTCACGGCAATTAAAACACCACCGCCTCGTCTGGATGGACGGTCATGCCTATAGGTAGTGTACTTACCAGGAAAAATTTCGGAGTTTAAGATCTCCTCTTTTAACCAGGTCTCTGTAAATACAATAATATGGGATGCAAAAGAAAGACTATCCGAATACAATTTAGATAACTTACTGCGCAAGCCTCTAGTATTCTGATAGGAAAGAATTAAGCTAGTTTTTAGTTTTTTGAAGACGAAGATAGGGTAGAAGATGGAGATGAAGATGCCGCACTACTCTGGCCTTGATTGGGGAGTCTAGTCTGCACGGGTCTTTTTCTTTTATTTGTATTCCTAGTTTCGAACTCCTTTACCACCATAAGATCTGGCCAGAAATCTTCTGAGCAAATGGTTGAAAAGAGATCGTTCGGAACAAAGATCTTGAAAGATGAGGTGTCCCTCGCATAAGTGAAATTAAACTTTTCCACTTTAATGTTTTTGGCATTTGTTTTGTGCTGTATATAGTCCAACACCTCGGATGCCGTTTGGTCAGGCGAAAGACGAGAAATAAATATTTGTTTTTTGGGTTGAACCACTGAAAGAGGTTTTGGTACTGCAGGTTGAGTTTCTGCAGCGCCAACTTGTGCCGGTAGACCGGACTCAACATTCTCTGGAGGTGTCAAGTTATTAGAAATGGGCGGAATAACAGGGGGTTCTACTGCGGATGATACGGATTCCAATTGATCCAAATCTTTTCTAGCTGCTGATCGTAGCAACATTTGGGGATTTGCTACGGTCGACAGCTGATCCGACGTGGAGCTCTGTTTATCACTTTCAGGGGGTTGCGAGGTGTTTTCCTTAGGCTGCCTACCACCAGTGGCCTTTTTGCGCTTTGGAGACTCGTCAATTAGCTTAAGGCTATTAAATTGAGAGTCCAGCGCTGAGAGTAAATCATCCGCTCGGCGGAAACTATCTCTAGCAACACCAAAACTATTGATTAGACTCTGTAAGCCGCCCTTGGTTTGGCGCATAAAAGATCTCATCTCTTGCGCAACTAGAAGACAAGGATCACAACAATAAAGTAAATTGTGACCCTTAGCAAGGTCATCACTGGTTCGGCCAGTATAGCCGGCACACTTGGTATGAGCCATTTTTTCACACAGCCAACAGGTCAGTTTTGACTGATCAGCTCGGATTAATTGATGGCATTTATTAATAGAGCAGACAAAAGTATCCATATTTGTAAATATTTTGCCCACTGTACCAAACAGAAATGTAGGGACCGAAATTTGCAAACGAGCAGTTAAAAGTACCGCAAGAGCACCGACTCCACACGCTTAAAATTTCGAGAGAGGGAAAAGTAGAGAGAGAATGCAAGAGTGCGGGAGAGCGGGAGCGTAATGCAGTTAATGCGAATGCAGAAAACAACAACACAAACTGCACTGTAGCTTTACGGACAACGCACAAAGGAAAGGCAAAAGAAATCACAAAAACAAAAAACACAGAACACAATATTAAAATTGGAAATTGTTTTAATGAGATTGTGCACAGAATAGAGTAAATTCACTCGCGAAATAAAAGAAGTACTATGATAAATCAAATTAGGGACCGAATATTTAAGTTTTAATTAAAACCGTCAAAAGGTAAACACGAAAACAAATAAAAATTCGGAGCGCGGAAAAACACAACCGTTCACTTTGGAAGTCAAAGGCTTTTTTTTAATTGCATCGACTGATCAGTGGGAGCAGCTAATAGCTATTTTTCCCATTTAGCTTGAACAACTTGTAATCCATTTTCAAAAACAAAAACAAAGTGTTTTTTTTAGAAACCTAAGTTATTTTCTAGTGACACTTAAAAACGCCTTTCAGCAGATTATGCCCTTAAGATAGACAGTAAATATAAATATCATAGCTCGCAAATAACTGTTGACCGATTCGTGAGGTCCCCAAATAACTGTTTTTTTTTTAAGACTTTGAGCAATAAATCAGAGAGCAACCGATTGAATTGCTCGTACAACAATTTTTGCTCGCACTCAGCCGACGAGCCGTTTTTTCGTCTTTCTTTTGCTCTGCTCGCTTACAGACCGATTGCTCTGAACGACGATTCAAAAAGTCTTTTGCGAATGTGTGTGTGCATAGTTCAATTTTACAAGGCAGTCCCGTCGGTAGTGAACTGTTAGCTACACTGATAGTACGTGCGAGTGAAATGGAGATATCGCCCAAGCACGTCAACAGATTAAAAGCCGAAGCATCAGGAAGCCGAACGGTCTACCTCGTATAGTTGTATTCGGGAAAAAAGACTTTTTGCGATGGCTTTTTCTGTCAATCGGTCTTTTAATAAGTCTCCTTGTGCGAGCGACATTCTTATCTCTCATTGAACGATGTTCGTAACAGAGCGTCTCACGAACAGCTCAACGTTAAACCAAAACGAAAGAAAACGAAGTCTGCTGCGCAGAGATAGAACGAACGGGCATGCTATTTTTCGGTTGTTCTCGGGAGTAGAGCATAAGGAACAAAACGGTCAACAGTTATTTGCAGGCTTTAATAAATATTCAAAAAGTAAGTGTTTTTTTTTCATATTAATTTTTATGGTGGAAAAAAAACTTACATTATTCTATCGTATTTTATCCAACCAGAACATATATCATTCGCAGGCATTCATGGTGTTTGGCAATGACATTGAAATTATACATAAGTGAACTGCCTCTTGAGTTTCAAAACAGATTTAAGAAATCTAGGAGAGATAAGGACAGGTTTCTTGCCCATAATGTCAGTTGGCTTCAGGTCACATTAAATGCCGAAGACTATCGCACTGATGTCATTGCTTCGAAATCATGTAATAGAGGGAGGGCACAAAAAGCCCTCTTGCGCTCCTTGACGGCGTCGCTGCTCTTCGGCTCCTGCGTGCTTCGAGTTGACTCCTGCGGCGTCATTTCTCAACGGCGTGTCTCTAGTTCCACACGGCTTGTAGGACTTAAAAGTATGCACAACCTTCCTTTCGAGAACCGGCCAGGATAATCGTGAGATCACCTGTGTAGCAGGACTCTCGGAGGTCGGTCTGGCTCTAGCCTGAGAAACAAATGGCCCGGCAGGTCAAATCCAAGGACTCGGCTTTATCGAAAGTCCACCATATCTCCGATGCCTGGCACAAACTTTTGATCCTCGCTCACATTGCCGGTAACTCGTCCTTCTCTGTTCTCCGATCCAATCTTTGCGTCCTACAGAACTCACCGTTACAGTCTCAGCTTTGTATTATCAGCGTCTTGACTCTGGAATCTAGATCTGGGTGTAGATCACACGGTTCGATTCGTGCAAATGTATGTAACAAAGAGAAGCAAGCGTTTCCGAAGTATATATATTCTTGATCAGGATCACTAGCCGAGTAGATCTAGCCATGTCTGTCTGTCTGTCTGCCTGTCCGTCTGTCTGTCCGTCTGTCTGTCCGTCTGTCTGTCCGTCTGTCTGTCTGTATGAACGCTGAGATCTCGGAAACTATAAAAGCTTGAGGATTGGAATTTTGCATGCAGATTCTGTTTGTTAAATGCAGTTTATTGTGTCAATACCTATCGAAATGTAGAAGAAATTTTCATATCTGACCATTCGTTAAAAAGTTATGCGCGATCAAAGTTGTATATCTCCATCTTCCTCGCACTCCCTTTAGCTAACGGGTTTATGATAGTCGGGGCACCCGACTATAGCGTTCTCTCTTGTTTTTAACTTGTTTCATACAAGACAACGATTTCTCACCGCCAGGGACCGTAACTGTTATGAGTTTTATTTTAAAAATCACACTTTAACACTTATTTTCGGATTTATATGTAAAACTCAAGGCATAACTGTTATTTGCTGAGTTTTATAATAAAAGTTGACAAGTAACACTTATTTTTTGAGTTTTATTTTTCGATTGACAGATAACACTTATTTTTGAGTTTTATAATAAAAGTTGAAAAATAACACTTATTCCTTGAGTTTTATTATTTCGATCAAAAATAAAACTCAAACTTCTTTTGCGGCTTTTCTTGGGTAGATTAAAATAAAATTAGTAAGTGGTTTAACAAAATTCTTTTTCGACCATTTTTTAAAATTATTTTTAAGTCGTTACGACCACGGCTATATTATAAAACAAGAGAGAACGCTATAGTCGGGTTGGTGTCCCGACTATCTAATACCCGTCACTCGGCTAAAGAAGTGCGAGGGAGATGG
Organism: Drosophila prostipennis; assembly: GCA_037075205.1. Classification (NCBI taxonomy): domain Eukaryota; kingdom Metazoa; phylum Arthropoda; class Insecta; order Diptera; family Drosophilidae; genus Drosophila; species Drosophila prostipennis. Next base: position 10,652 of record JBAMCJ010001136.1, on the reverse strand, counting down.
AGATATAAACTTTGATCAGCTATAACTTTTTAACGAATGGTCCGATTTAAAAAATTTCGATAGGTATAAGCACAACAAAACTGCATTTTTACATTTCCGAAATATTTAAATTTTTAAAATCGTATATAAGCTATTCTGGGCGTTACAGGGGGAGTGGCACCTTCTGGAAATAAACTTGCGCTGCGTAGGAACTCCAAGAATACAATACAATACAATACAATACAATACAATTCATACCAAGAGGTCGGAAATAGTTTTTTGTGAAATTGTCTTTTTTAAAATATTTAAAATAATATTCAGAGTCTGAATATTCTTCTTAGCTAAGGCACTATTGCTTATACTTGGCTCTATAATTACACTAGTTTACAAAAAAAAATCGACGTCGCCCTACTTGAAGGCAACCTTAATTTTCTGGTAAAGAACATCTCCCTGATTAAGAAATGGGAACTTATAATTTTTTTTATGATGTCAATTTTTTTTTAAGTGTAAAAAACGTTTTTGGCCCTTTTTTATTTTCTATCTTCTGCTCTGGTAAACCGATTTTGATCATCTTAGACTTATTTTACAGGTAATAGAATGACCTTTAACTTTCTTATTCACAGCATTGAGTTCCAGTCATTAGTTTAGAAGCTACACCGCGTCAAAGTCTAAAAAAAGGGAAAAATTCAATTTGGACAGGCATAAATCCGATCATTAAAAATACACGCCTAAAAACCGAAATTAGTTTTATAGTTTATTCTTAAGGATTGGACTTTAAGCAAAATAATAAGACCATCAGCTCAAAAATCAACCAAGCGTTCCATTTTATATAGATTTTTCAAGCTGGGTAAAAAGGGTATTACAGTCCTGTTAAAGCCATGTTAAGGCCCTGTTGTCTCAGTTAACAGCTGTAAACGGCGAAAAAATCACCGTTGTCCCAAACTCAAAATATGCATATAAAGTGCATTTGCTGGTGGATTCTAATGATCATTAGCTTGTTTTTTTTGTCAAATAACAATCTACCAGGAGAAGTTATAAAACTAATTTCGGTTTTTAGGCGTGTATTTTTAATGATCGGATTTATGCCGGTCCAAATTGAATTTTTTCCCTTTTTTTAGACTTTGACGCGGTGTAGCTTTTAAACTAAAGACTGGAACTCAATGCTGTGTATAAGAAAGTCAAAGGGCATTCTATTACCTATAAAATATGTCTAAGATGACCAAAATCGGTTTACCAGAACAGAAGATAGAAAATAAAAAAGGGCCAAAAACGTTTTTTACACTTAAAAAAAAATTGACATCATAAAAAAAATTATAAGTGCCCATTTCTTAATCAGGGAGATGTTCTTTACCAGAAAATTAAGGTTGTCTTCAAGTAGGGTGACGTCGATTTTTTTTTGTAAACTAGTGTTATTGATTCTTCAAAAACCGCGAATTCTTAGGAACGACAGGATTTATTTGTGTGGATCATACATAGCTTAACTAAAGAAGCCTAATGATATATTCTATATCGATTTTTCAAAGACCGCGAATTCTTAGGAACGAGAGGATTTATTTGTGTAGATCATACATAACTTAACTAAAGAAACCTAATGATATATTCTATATTGATTTTTTTAAAAACCGCGAATTCTTTAGAACAAGAGAATATGTTTTTGTGGATCATACATTTGTAATATTTAAAGACCACACGAATTCGCATGGGCGGAAGAATTTGAAACAAATTTCAATATATCGTATTATTATATAATTATAATTAATAATAATAATAATTAATAATAATAATAATTAATAAATAATTATTTATCATACATTGTTTGTGGTATGGTATAAAATAATTAATAGCCGTGGTCGTAACGACTTAAAAATAATCTTAAAAAATTGTCGAATAAGAATTTTGTTGAACCCATTACCAATTTTATTTTAATCTACCCAAGAAGAGCCACAAAAGAAGTTTAAGTTTTATTTTTGAGTTTTATAATAAAACTCAAGGAATAAGTGTTATTTTTCAACTTTTATTATAAAACTCAAAAATAAGTGTTATCTGTCAATCGAAAAATAAAACTCAAAAAATAACTGTTATTTGTTGAGCTTTATTATAAAAGTTGAAAAATAACAGTTATTCTTTAAGTTTTATTATAAAACTCAAAAAATAAAAATCATTGCGGATATGTAAACTATAATGGTTTTTAAAAACCGCGAATTCTTTAGAACAAGAGAATATGTTTTTGTGGATCATACATTTGTAATATTTAAAGACCACACGAATTCGCATGGGCGGAAGAATTTGAAACAAATTTCAATATATCGTATTATTATATAATTATAATTAATAATAATAATAATTAATAATAATAATAATTAATAAATAATTATTTATCATACATTGTTTGTGGTATGGTATAAAATAATTAATAGCCGTGGTCGTAACGACTTAAAAATAATCTTAAAAAATTGTCGAATAAGAATTTTGTTGAACCCATTACCAATTTTATTTTAATCTACCCAAGAAGAGCCACAAAGAAGTTTAAGTTTTATTTTTGAGTTTTATAATAAAACTCAAGGAATAAGTGTTATTTTTCAACTTTTATTATAAAACTCAAAAATAAGTGTTATCTGTCAATCGAAAAATAAAACTCAAAAAATAACTGTTATTTGTTGAGCTTTATTATAAAAGTTGAAAAATAACAGTTATTCTTTAAGTTTTATTATAAAACTCAAAAAATAAAAATCATTGCGGATATGTAAACTATAATGGCTAACAAAAATATTGGTGTATTTAAAATTTTTTTTGGACTCTTCTAAGTGCATGATTTTTTTGTAAGAAAAATGAAAAATAACAGTTATTTTCGGTCCCTGCTCACCGCTGCAGTTTGTGATAGCCATGGAAAGGAAAATTCTGTAAGCAATGTAGACATTTGGAAAAACTTCGACCAGATCTTTACATCTGAAAATTTTTAAGTTACAGTAGGCTTGTGTGTATTTTCAAATACAAATCACATTCAAGATATGCCTTAAACTTCATAAACTTTCCAAATCTTCATTGAATGCAAAGCTTCTGCTTTTTCACGAATTTCCGCATTATTCATGATTCTTGAATCAATCAAAACAGAAAACTTTTCGCAAACTTCTTTATATTTTTGGCACCTTTTCCGTAATTCAAATATTAAATTGTCAAAGATGGCATTGTACTCTAAAGTCATCTTTTCCAAGCAATGTTACCTCCTCTGTTTTTACCCTGTTCTGAAGTGTTTTATATTCTCGGTTAACTGACAAATCAAATGCTTTTCTTTCAAAATGATCAAAAAATGATCAATTGAACTACTTTATTCAGGTTGGTAAAAGTAAAAACTCCACAAAGATTGCATAAAAAATTTTTTAAGTAAGTCGAAACGAGTCCTAATACCTTTGGATTCATTTCGTGTAAAAGCTTTTTGTGAAAGATCGTTTTCTATGTAATGCAAAAATGCAAAGCTTGAAGTATTTATACCCGTTACTCGTAGAGTAAAAGGGTATATTGTATTCGTGCGAAAGTATGTAACACCTAGAAGGAAGCATTTCCGACCCTATAAAGTACATATATTCTTGATCAGGGTCACTAGCCGAGTCGATATAGCCATGTCCGCCTGTCCGTCTGTCTGTCCGTCCGTATGAACGCTGAGATCTCGGACACTATAAAAGCTAGAGGATTGGTATTTGGCATGAAGATTCTTGGAGTTCCTACGCAGCGCAAGTTTGTTTCAAGAAGGTGCCCCGCCCCCTCTAACGCCCACAATCGCTTATATACGATTTTAAAAATTTAAATATTTCGGAAAAGTAAAAATGCAGTTTTGTTGTGCTTATTAATACCTATCGAAATGTAGAAGAAATTTTTTAAATCGGACCATTCGTTAAAAAGTTATAGCTGATCAAAGTTTATATCTCCATCTCCCTCGCACTCCCTTTAGACGAGTGACGGGTATTAGATAGTCGGGACACCAACCCGACTATAGCGTTCTCTCTTGTTTAGTATAATACTGATCAAGAGTGCGAAGGGCATCGTTGCGAGCTGACCAACGTGTTGATGAAATATATTTTACTGTAATTTTCTCAGATTTCTTGCAGTAAGATTGGAGAATATCCTAACGATTCGTAGATGCTGAGAAAAAGCAGCAGCTGTGGAACGATTTTCAACTGCGTGATTTATACTAGATTAAGCGAATGAGCTGCACTGGGAACATATTCAGCGTATTCGTTACGATTTTTGTTCAACTGTTGCAATCCTGCATAAATACCGGATATACCTAACTTTTCTTCGTACCCTCTAAAAGGCAATCCAAGTGAAGCTAAACTCTTAATCAGGTGTGTCCCTGAAAACTCTAGCAATCAAAAAACAAGAAAGGAAGCTAGCTACGGCCAGCCACAGCTTACATACCCTTGCAGATTATTCCTGTTAACTTAAAAAACATTCAATTTAGATTTACTTGCGTATATATTACAACAATCGAAATTTTAGCTGCTTTCGTATTATTTTGGCATTTATTTTTTTATCCTTCCTATGGCAGCTGATAGCCCTGCCAACTGACTACGAAGGTCAAGACATCTGGCAACTTTACAAAACGAGAAGGAGAACAAGAGGAGAGAAAAAACACGAGTTTCAGCTCCCAAACCAACAGCACCTTTTTTTGGTCTGCCCATATTAATATTAAAGTAAATTCATGAACCAAAGTGAAGTGTAATCGTTATAAACTAATGAATTAAATATTCAATTGTTATATTTGAACTTCAGTCGTTTTAACTAATCCCACGAGCCCCTCTTACTATGACAGCCGTGTATATTAAATTCGGCACGGCGTCACAATCGAACATGGTGGCCCATGAGGGGATGTCCTTGCTTGAAGTTTAAAATCTCAGTTTGATCTTTCATTTGTTAAATTCTAAGACATATCACTTATGCCGCTATCTCACTCAAATTGCGATCGTCTCCGTTTGTGTCCCCAACACGTGCTATCACACCGATAAATATCATCAATTCATCAATACCAACACACCGGTCGTCTGACAGCGCTCCCACACACCACACACACGCGTGTTCCAAGAGGGTCCGTTACAATTTGCAACCAAGGCGAAAAAGAATCCAAAGGGGAATCGGAAACCAGTACAGCCGGCACTCACACTACAGTCAACATTACGTAAACTCAAGCGTAAGCAAAGGGGAAAGATCAGTACGGGTGCTATTGATTTACCAAATGGAGCTAGGTAAGGTTGAATATAAATTGGTAACACAAATCTCACAATATGACTGACACCGAAGCTGATAATCCATCATTAGAAGGGTTTGTTACACTTCAAAAGGAGCGTCTTCTCATTCTTACACGTCTGCTACAGAATTACAAGAAGGATTCCGCGTCTCGAAAAAACGAAAGCTATTATGTGAAACGCCTGCAGCAAATCGAGAGTTTAAATTCGGCTTTTGAGACCACCCAAGTAATCATCTGCACAGAGGGATACGCCAAAACGGACTATCACGCCAAGAAGATCGCCGTCAGTTTTGAGGATCTGTACATGGAAACCTACTGTCTAGTAGCTGAAGACCAACGAATCAAATTCCCGGTGTTGCCGTCTTCAGCCTCGTCGCCGCCCGCCGTATCGACGGTTGCCGACGCACGTGTCCACATGCCACAACTGCCAGTGCCCAAGTTTAGCGGAAACTGCGTTGATTGGCCAGGATATTATGACGCCTTCACTCGGATAATTCATAAAAATGAGCGGCTGGACAATATTCAACGGTTTCATTTTCTCAAAGAATATTTGCCAGCTGGTCGGGATTGCGATATTCGGCAAATTCCTTTGACGGCCGCTAATTATACGGTGGCATGGGACACATTAGTTAAACGTTATAATAATCCACGCGTGGTATTCTCTAACCACATGAACATGTTGTACCAGTTGCCAAGCCTAACCAAGGAGAAGCCCGATGATATCCGATCCATGATAAGTGCAGTGAACGTCTGCGCAGCCGCCTGTAACAATATCAACGCATCATTGCAGGACGGTGATCAGTGGCTTGCCCATTTTTTGACATTAAAATTACCGAAAGAATCGCACTCCGCCTGGGAGCATCATCTAGGCAATCAAAAACACATTCCCTCGTACAAGGATCTTGCACAGTTTCTCAACAACCGTTTAATCACCCTAGACGCCATTGAAAACAGAAACTGTTCAGGCACAAGCAAATCTGGATCATCCCAACCAGACACTACCAAACGCATCTCGGTTCGTAACACCCATGCGCAACCAAGCCCCCCTGTGCTTCGTTGCCCACACTGCAATGGTAATCATATCCTTCGTCGATGTCAGCGATTGCAGCGTAAGGAGGTCGTGAGTAAATCAAACCTATGCCTCAACTGCTTGAGCAAATCGCACATGCTTGCACGCTGTCCAAGTGTAAAGAATTGCTACCACTGTGGACACCGCCACCATTCTTTACTACATCCGGCAGCGGGGCCAAGCATCACTTAAGCACCCCAACCCTACTCCACGACCGTATCATCCAGTCAACCCCATATCGCTTCGATTATGAACAACAACACCATACCGGTTAGCCCCCCTGCTAACCCAAACCTACAATGTTATTCTTCCACAGCCTCCCATGCAACGCGACAGAATATCTTGTTAGCTACCGCACGGATTATTGTCTGCCATCCCCAGAGCGGCGCTTAAGCAACAATAACTGCCCTCATCGACCAGGGATCAGAAGCTACAATAATCTCAGAGCATGCAGTCCAAGCTCTCCAACTTCCACGATGCAGAATTCGCGCTTCCATCGCCGGTGTCGGCCAAACTCCTGGTCAACGGTGCAACTATACGGCAAGCTGCTGCATCCGAACGTCGCTAAACCCAACGTTCAACCTAAATGTCGACTCTACGTACGTTTTAAATTCGCTAAGCTCACATTTACCAAAACAGTCGTTTTCACCTCAAAACTGGAAACACATCAATGGACTTCAACTCTCGGACCCTCAATACTATCGCTCAAAGCGCATAGATCTCATCATCGGAGCCGACCTCATGGCGGGTCTACTCCTTCCGGGAACCTGAATCGGAACTCCAGACAAACCCATTGCACAAAATTCTCATCTGGGTTGGATGATACTTGGCAAATTCCAGGATTCAATCCACACATTTACTATTCGCTGTCATCGAACCGCTCTAGACACGGAATCGCTGTTAAGGAATTTCTGCGAAATAGACTCCGTCCCAAGCCGATCCCTTTACTCTGACGAAGAGCGGTGGTGTGAGTCCTTCTTTAAGGAAACGCACACACGTCAACCAAACGGTAGTTTTATGGTTCGACTACCTTTCAAGTGGTATTTCGATTCCACAATGACCCTTGGAAAATCGCATCAAGTCGCATTAAACAGGTTCCTTCAACTAGAGCGGCGTTATCAACGGGATCCCAACAAATGGATTCTCTACAAAGAGGGAATAGAAGAGTATTTTGAATTGGGACAAATTACACCAGTGTAGATTGTAGCTTTATGTCGTTGATGCATCCATGTCACAACAATGTCAATAACAATTCCTTTATTTGATAAGTTAGACTGTAGATAATAGACAGCCACTTTATGCAGTCGTTGCATCCATATCCCTCAATAACAATTCTTTTATTTAATAAGTTGGACCAACAGGTCTTTCTATATTCATGTCCATTTCAATCTTAATAAGCTTAAGCTTAAGTCTCGTTGCTGGGCATTTGGCAGCAGCGGGGAAATATGTTGATCGTGGTGTTCTTCATATATTCACCACGCTGGCAGCCAATTAAATCAAAGCACAGCCCCTTAAGGCGGCTTGTGCTGAATGTGCATTTGAGATGCCAATATTCTTATAGACAACTTATTGCCCATTATTTGCATGTGAATATATTAATATTCGCTGTTTAAACTAACAGGGGTATGCAGCGTGCGCGACATATAAATCATATTCGAGTGAGTCGGCCTGTGTGTAACATACCAACACAGCGACAGTTGTCTGCAGGGGTGATCATATTACCAATGCACTTGAAAATGTGCTGGCCGTTGGACTTTTGTGTATTTATGTATTTAACGTTATTAATGTACAGTATGTACCCGATATGTGCGCATACTACATCTCCCTCTTTTTGAAAAATAACGTAATGCAGTGGAGTTATTTTCTAAAGATTATATATATTAAAGATTATGTTTTGTATGTTGTATGATTAAAAATATAAAGAAATTGGAAAAATGATGTTTTTGTATATGTTAATAATTTTTTTTTTCGAATCAGAAAAATGGATATATATAGGTATATTTTATTTTCTTATTATTAGTAAATTTTTTTTTTTTTTTGTATTTTGTTTAAATTTTATTTGTATTAACATTATTAAAATTGTTTTGGGTATGGCCAATGGCCATACCGTATGATATATATGAGATTATCTAAACTAATATAAGTGTTCCAATAAAAAATGGGTCAGTGGTAAATTCCTACCAGAGCGGATTGACAAAAAAATCTAGAAAAATCAACATAATTCTGAAATAATTAGGAGACGTGTGTGAGGTACAAATTAAAACAATAAACGACCACAAAGTGCCCCAAAACTCGATTCGTTTTTTTTTTAATTCTTTCTTTTGCCATTTCTCTGTTATAAATGTTGTTAAAATGGTTTAAAAAATGATGATCATAATCTTATGGCATAGCCGCAACTAACTGCATTTAAATTTTTTGGAAATTCAGCCTCCTTAACCAAGTCCCCAATATTTTCCAATTTTGTTGTGTGTGACGTCACGGCCTCCACATATGTATGTATGTATGTTCTGATGGCGCACTTTGCATTAAGTCGTAAATGTGTTTGTAGCATTTTAAGTGTGACCGCGCAAGGGAAAAAATGAAAATACCAGTCACAAAAAATTTAAAAAGCGCGGTTAAAAAATCGATTATATCGCAAATCTTTTCTTTTGTCTCCAAATGTTGAGTAATCTACAAACTTTGGATTTGTAAAAAACAAAAATAAACAATGATTCGCTCTGCTATGTACACACACACGCACGAAATATGTATATCCAAAAAATCAAGATAATACTAATATCCTTTTGCTAAAAGAATATTTAATTTACATTTCCACAACAGATTTAAGACATTTTGTAACCGATTTTTGTGATTTAAAATTCAAATCGCATTGATAATATTAAAAGAACATTAAATATTGAAACCAATTTATTCTCACGCTCTTTATTACACGTGCCTCATATTGTTTGAACAAATGCAATGTTTAAAAAAACCACAATTATTTATTTAACCCTCCATTAAATTATAAAATATTAAAAAATAATTATTTAAATATGTTAGATAAAATACAAATTAAAACAAAATTTTTTCTTCAATTTAATAATTTTTTATTTTTATTAAATAATTTTTTTTTTAATTAAAAAATAAGTTTTTAAAAAAGTTAAAATAATTACATAATACAAAAAAATAATAAATAAAAAAATTTTAAAATTATTGTTTATGAAATGGAGGGTAAAATAAATAATTGTGGTTTTTTTAAAGATTAAAAAATGACTTTTTACTTTTAGTCATTTAAAAATTGTCAAAACACTTACAACTTAACTTTTAATCATTAAAAATTGTTAAAGGACTAGTAATCGATGAGAAAACATGAATTCCATAAGGATCCGACAAGAATAAAAGAGTAGCCCTACTTGCTGCGACGTTTTTACATAGAAAAAAGCCGAGGCCTTGTCAAAAAAAAATGCGATATTTAAAAAACTAAAAATGGCTCCTACTTTTCACAAAAACCGATTGTAACTAACAATATGGCGCAAGTATTAAAATAAAAAAAAATATTTTATTTTGTGGGGGCAATGGTTAAAAAATTTTTTAAAATCTTAATTTGTTTTTATTTTTAAGAACTTAAAAATTTTTTTTTTTAGAAATTTTATTTTGAAAGAAGAGGTTTTAGAGGAATTAATGCAGAAAACATGAAGTCAATCGGATTCATATAACCGGAGATAAAGATTTTCAATGAGAGGGTACTTTTTCAAATTTGACGATTTTTGGCAAACTTAAAAAAATTGTAACTAAAAAAATAATTTTTTTTTTTGGTCAAATCCTGATACACGTGTTTACTTATTTTCCGAATAGTACGTGTAAAAAAAGTTTTAGGCAAATCAAAAATGTGAAATTTTTTTTTTGGCCAAATCTGTTCGGTTTGTAAAAGAACGGCCCATATGCGTGTGTACGTTTGTGTGTGTGCATTGCAGCTGACTAAGGAATTGATGTTCGCTCAAATTCAAATTCAAGATAAAAATGACATCCTTTTGCTAAAAGAATATTTCAATTACATTTCCACAACAGATTTAAGACATTTCGTAACCGATTTTTGTGATTTAAAATTCAAATCGCATTGATAATAATAAAATAACATTATATATTCAAACCAATTGATTATCTTGCTCTATATTACACGTGGTCATATTGTTTAAACAAATGCAAATGTTTAAACAATTTGATTCACGGCGTCCCCCACCTGTCTTCTAAACTAATATAAGTGTTCCAATAAAAAAGGGGTCAGTGGTAAATTCCTACTAGAGCGGATTGACATAAAAATCTAGAAAAATCAACATAATTCTGAAATAATTAGGAGACAGTGCCCCAAAATTCGATTCGTTTTAT
>JBAMCJ010001135.1:0-20247 GCA_037075205.1 Drosophila prostipennis | reverse complement strand
AAATCAAACAAAAACACCTCTTAACGAGGTAAAAAAATAGTGACGACCGCACCTTCAACATACAAAAGATCTGATATCATATTTTGTGACGAAAAATAATTTTACATTCGAAAATACCAAAACACTTTCTAAAATTTACTCATTCCGGCCCGCTTCAGACCGAATTTATAAGATTTTACCCACACGAACATTTTCTATGCCTTTCAAACGAGATGCAGCACAAGTCTGTAGCTTTAGTAGTATAGAAGTTACGGCTTTCCGAATTTTAGCTATTTATAGCTGTTTTCCCGCTAAACTAGCGGGTTTTTCCAAAAGTGGTAGAACAAAAGTTGTTTATATCGATGTGATGAACGTCATATCAAATTTTCAGAACTTAAAAAACATATTTTGGACAAGTGGACAAGTGGACAAACTGACAAACAGAATTAAAATTTCATTTTGGGAAGAAGAAGAAAATCTTATTTTGGCTATAACTTTTGAACGGAGCGTCGGATTTCGACAAATGACCCCTCATTCGACGGGTATTTTCAATAGCAATACAACTAACGTAGTCCGGGGGCCAATTATCCCCACCGGCCCCAACAGCTCCAATATTCGAAATTTTCACTTTTTCACTTTCACCGCTCTCTCTCCCAAGCCAATTGAATTTCTTAAAGTCTTGGTATGCAATCCTTTAAGTTTTTGCAATACCTTTCGATTGGTGTATTACTCATTACGATCGGACTATCACAGCAGATTTTCAATTTTGCGGCTATATAATAGTAGTCGCCTTCGCACACTCTCCTGGTGCGCTTCGTCACTACATGGACTGCCGTCCATAGTGATAGTAGTCGCCTTCGCACACTCTCCTGGTGCGCTTCGTCACTACATGGACTGCCGTCCATAGTGATTTGTCACAAAGTTTATAGCTCTTTTTTTATTTACTTTGTATAATTTTATTATTTCTAAATATAATCTATATAAAAAGAGTAATTGTAAGAGTTATTATTTACTATTCCAAAAATTAAACAGCATTTTCAAAATAAATATTCGTTCGGTTTTCTTATAAGTTACATTTTCGTTTAAATGTATCGAATCTTATTTAATTATTTTGTACTACAATGTTAGGGAACTTCTTAGTTTGAAATATTATTCCACACTGTAAAAATGTGGCTTGTCCAATTTAAATCCCTCAAAGAAGATACACAAATCGAAAGCAATAAATCTGAAGTCTATGATCACTGCCCAAATTTAGACACCTACAGTTCAATAAAAATCAAAAAATATTCACTCCTTCAATCAAACAGCCATTCAAGACTCTGAATCACCGAAAACGTTTGAAAGCCATGAATTACCATATCGGAATCCCGTGAGCATTGTACAAGTGTATACACATGTAACTTATTCAAGGTATTGTAGTTTCTTTTTTTTAGGGGCAGGTGGGTCGGTGAAGGGAAGGGAATTTGGAGTCGGGGAGAACCCTTTGTACCCCCGCCTTTGTGATTATTATTATTATTCGGGGGCCCCCAAAAGAGCGCCATTTAAGCCGCTTGTTGTTTGGTATTTTTCACAGCTCCGCACAAAAGATGGATCTTCGGCTCCAGCGGAGAGTGCTCACGATCGATTTGGAATCGTTGAAATATTTCCCAAAAAATGAAAAGTTTTCTTTTTCCTAGGAGTTTCATTAGCGTTTTGGGTACACCTGATGTGTCTTTCTCTCTTTATGTTATCCACAGTGTTTTCTTCGGACAATGGAACCCACAGGAGACTATTTTGAATAACTCGAAATGAAACGAAACAAAACGCAACAATGGTTTTGCTTCACTGAGACGGATGTGCAAGCGTTTTTAGGGTTCATTGCGTTCACCTCATCGAACCGCACAAGATGTTCGTTCACATGACTCGACAGTCCCAAAAAAATGCAAGACAATTAAACAAATTAACAAAACAACAGAGTGCACGGATGGGCCAGCTTACAGCAATTTTACACATGAGAAAATCGAAGAGCATCGCCGACCATTAGCCATTAACTCGGAAACCCTCCTCCAGTTCATCCAACTCATTTCTGGCCAAACTGCGCGGGTGTTTCCCAACTGTCAGCTGTTTGTTAGGGAAGTTCAAGTTGAACCTGCCCCAGGTAATTAAGTTTCGAATTTTACTTTTCAATAGGCCATCAGGTTTGACCTCCGCCCCCCTCCCCAACCGAACATTTGAACCCTTTCGCCGGTCACATGTGTGTGCGTCTAATTTCATGGCTGTTAGCCGAAAGGGCCAGGTCCGAAAAGGTCGCGGAAGACAGGCATTTAATATGCACGTTCCCCTAACGACAGCCCCCTAAAAAGTCTGGCTTTCCTTAGGAACAACGACTTTTATTATTGGCATCAAACGACCAGTGCAAGAATGATGACCCCAGAACGAAATGTGATCCCCAAGAAAGGGTTGGGAGAACATGGAAGTGGTAATACTCTATCTCTAGTTTTTACTTCCAGCAAAAGTAGTTTCTTTGATAAAAATGTTTAAATTATTATTTAAAACATACTCCGTTAATAAGTAGTATCATTCTTAAATCAATGTTCTTAAATTTTTATAAATGGAAATAAACTTCAATAACTTTATTTATTTCTAAGAAAGCTTTAATCTTTGTTTTAAGATTTAAACGCGATTTTCGCGCTTTATGCATATAATGCAAAAATAATATAATATTTGCTTTTGTTTTCCGATAAAATGGTATTATCTAAAAAAAACAAGAGAGAACGCTATAGTCGGGTTGGTGTCCCGACTATCTAATACCCGTCACTCGGCTAAAGGGAGTGCGAGGGAGATGGAGATATAAACTTTGATCAGCTATAACTTTTTAACGAATGGTCCGATTTAAAAAATTTCTTCTACATTTCGATAGGTATTGATAAGCACAACAAAACTGCATTTTTACTTTTCCGAAATATTTAAATTTTTAAAATTGTTTATAAACTATTGTGGGCGTCAGAGGGGGCGTGGCACCTTCTTGAAACAAACTTGCGCTGCGTAGGAACTCCAAGAATCTTCATGTCAAATACCATACCTCTAGCTTTTATAGTTTCCGAGATCTCAGCGTTCATACAGACGGACAGACAGACGGACAGACGGACAGACGGACAGACAGACATGGCTAGATCGACCCGCCTAGTGACCCTGATCAAGAATATATATACTTTATGGGGTCGGAAACGCTTCCTTCTAGCTGTTACATACTTTTGCACGAATACAATATACCCTTTTACTCTACGAGTAACGGGTATAAATATGTTAGTTCGAATCTTAAAACAAACTATGGATCTATAAGAATATTGTTTGCTATAATAAAATGTACGGAAATTAAACGAATTTCTTTTATATTAATAATATACATACCATAAATTTAAATTAATTTTTACAGATATAACATATTGTAGACTTTCACTTGCTCATTAATATTTAAGTAAATTCCAGTTAAATTGAATATTTTAAGGTGCCAACTCGGCCTTAATGTTTATTTGTGTCTAATTGACAATAAAAGCTCCACTTAATTTGCATTTCCGCTGTAAAAACTCGGCAGTAATCAGCATCTCGCCAGAGATTAACTTCAACAGCTTCATTGACAAATCAATCACTCAGATCGTTAATTACTTCGCCCGAACGAAGTGCCATAAATATGTGACTTCTAATCTCCATCAAGTCCCTTACAGAAACAAATGGATCCATCAGATGCAAGCAAACCCCAGCACTAAACCCACTCAACTCGACTCAACTCTTTCGCTTGAAGAGCATCTAAAAACACAATCGAAATGAACAATCCAAAAAAAAGGAGAACAGAAAAAGTTCGAGGGCAGCAAATAGCGACAAAGAAAACTCATAAAAACGTTTAATGATGTCACAAAACGTAATAAAAATGCAATAAAATGTCAAAATTATTGAATTTACGATACGAAACAAGTTCAAAAAATAACAACAGAGAGTAACAAAAACAGCGACACAATAACAAAAGAAGAAGCACCCAAATAACAATAACCAGGGGACAGAATTCCAAATTCGGGATGGGAGGAACACCTCTGCAACTCTTTGACCGGTCAGATGGAATGGGTTATATGTATGGCATTAGTGTGTTCCATTGTTGTTACCGATGGTACTTGTTGTTGCTGCCGTCCATTGTTGTTGCCCTGTGCGTTGTTGCGTTGAGTGCAACGTGCGTTGTTGTCGATGCCGCAAGGTGTCGCGCACTGTGAACTACTCTACCATAACCCTAACACTAGCCTAATTTGAATAAATTTCGAGTTTGGCCTTACTCTTTGCATTTCATGCACAGGAAAAAATGTCACAGAAAAGGTTACAAGAATTCACTAATTCTTGTTTAATTTAAAAAAAAACATTACGGAAAATATCTCTCATCTAAAATATGAAGTATAATTTGAAAAAAAATCCGATTTTATTATAATAATATTTAATTTTTATCAGCAATTTATATAAGTATCTTTCGATTTAGAATTCTCATGCTTTCACAAAAAAACGAAACTTTAGTTTTTTTATTAGCTTTTCTATGTTTGCTACTTGTATAGAAGTTGTGAATATTCTCTCTCTTTGTGCAGATGCATGTTTAAACTTTTTTTTAGAGTACCATAAGCCAAGCGATTGATTCTTATCTGAAATGTTATCGAATTGGGTTTCCTTTGCTATTTGATTTGGGTTACATGAAGCGGTGGATAAAAGGGCGAATGGAGACTGCGGGTCAAAGGATCAAGGCAACGGAGTTTAAATAATGGGCTACATGCAGAGATAAGGAACCCAAAAAAAGAGAATCATTAATCCCAAGGGGCAATTACCATATTCCCTGGCTTAGACAGAGTGTCTCCCCAGGAGCAGACTGCTTGACTCTGGCGGTTCTTTCGCTTTCCTGCTCCAGACCATCGTCATCCTGGATATGAGATTCCAGACGCACCTCCATCGCTTCATATATGCAGGCATGAGCGGGCATACTAATTAGATCGGATCAAACACTGGGGCTCTGAGACTCCAGCGCGTGGAAGGGGCAAGCGCACTGATTTGATTTTTGATTGGGATCGTTCTCACTCGGTTCGATTCAATTGAGAGGAAGCACTAAAGTTGAATTCTTTATGGCCTGACGTGCTTGAAAATATCGGTCTTTCAAAGTAACAAGCAGATCGGGAATTAAATTTTTAAATTTTAAGTGCAAGACGCCTGAGAAATTCTGATGGTACCTTATTAAACCAGAACGGAAAACAAGTGAGGAATATATAAATTTTAATAAGGCAGTTTTCACTTAATTTAAATTTTTTAAAAATAAATATATAATAGTTTTCAGCAAAATGTTGTTTTAATTTTATATATTAATTTAATATAGGAAGCTGGATTAGAAAGAATGAAATATCTTACCCTTCTTAGTCATTATTGTAGTTCCTAAAAGATTGTTTAATTTTGATCAGAAACGTTTATGCCTTCCTTTTTTGTTACATCAAAATTATTTCTCTGTCTATATTATTACTCGTTTTATTTTCCAACAATTTGAATAATAGTGTCATTGTTTTCCCACCTCATTCATGCAGTTGCCCTGTCTTTCAAAAGATGTTATCAAGGTTATAACGCACATATGTTCATCGGACATACGTAAATATCACCATTGACCGACATCTACCCACCAGTAGGCCGGCTCAACGTCACTTGAGTGTCCCAAACACTCCACTCTATCAAAAACAACACACAGCTCATTCAATTATTATTTGTGAAAACAAAAATGAAGCTTACAATTTCATCAATTACAATTTTCGATACCAGACCGTGGTGCCTCATTAGTGTATAATTATTTTGGCCACAATTCCTTCACTCAAATTGAATTGCGGTCACCTATCGGCCGGTCCATTCCATTCCGCCTCATCTCATTTCATCTCGAGTGAACAGAAAATTCTTCCACCACATGCAGCGAACGCCTTGTTTGCCCCAATTGAAAATGTCAACCTATCAACAACAAATTAACTTGAAAACTTACAAAACAAAAAATGTGTCTCGAAAAATACGGAAAGAAACAAAAAGCCAGAGAAAGAAAGCTAAAAAACCTGGTCGAGTCTATAAGTAAGACGCCGCCTGCTGTTGTTTCTGGGTTTCTGAGATGCTGGGGCTGAGAGCTGATGGTCATCATGATATATGAACGGGCCTGGGCTAACATTTATGTACCACAAATGTCAACTGTCAATGTCAATTTATATTATGCTGCCACATTGCGGATATGTCAGCATATGAACACATGTATCTCAAAAAAAAGAAGAAAAAAAACCAAAAACAGAACCAACATTTTTTCGGGCCTGGTTTTCTTTTTGTTTGGGCCTTAAGTCCGAACCGGGACTGAGTGACCGACCTACGCAAAAGAGTCTTTCTTCCACAGATCCAAAGATCTGGGAGCCGGGGATCACAAGTATTTATAACATTATTTTCGCACTCTTCGGTGTGGGTGTCGTTGATTTGTTGGTGTCTCCGTCGGTGTTACCTTGTCCAATCCAATCCAATCCAATCCAATCCATTTCGTCCGTTTGTCATTCGCATTTAATTTGCTTTTTGGGTTAAACAAACAACAGTTAAGAGGTAAATTATTTTAGGGCTGCAGCCATTCCCCAATTTATTTCCGAATACGAAACAAGAACAAAGATACCAAGTCACACACGCACGAACACTTGCGGTCAACTGGTTAGTACTAACATGTTTAAAAAAGAATGTAAAATAATTTCAGAAGCTATATATTTATTAAAACCCGGGAAATAAAAATAAGTACAATGATGTTATTTATGACGATAAATATCATTAATAAACTTTTACTGAAAACCATTAAAATATTTCGTTGTTGTAAAATTTTGTTTACTACAGAAACTTATTTTGCAACTTCTATTGATTAGTTTACTTGCATAACATTTCTTCAAACGCCATACCTTAAGGTATGACTTTTTATACCATGCAATTATTTTTTTAAAATTACAACAGGGAAATAATGCACAATGGGATTTAACAATCCGCATTTAAAATACTTTTTATTTCATATTTTTATTATTTTTGGTGTTAAAAATAAGATTTAATAAAATGTTAAAAATTATCTTAAAAATGTTTATCATTTTATAATTGGGTAGTAATAATACACAATTTTTATTGACAGGATAAGGTAACCCACTAAATAAAATGTGTAAAAGCCTTTGAAAAACTCAAAAGGCAATTAGTATTATTTTGGACCCCGCTGTAGGGGTATCTGCATATGTGTATCTGTATAAACAAGCTGGCGCACATTAATAATCTTGTTGAACCCGGCAATTTCGACCCTATAATCAGCGAGTGAAACGCATATGCACATAAAGGCAGTTTGGCGCTGGAGTTGGAGATGGAGTCGTGGCTCTTTGGTTGGCTGGACGGTTGGTCGGTTGGTTGGGTTAGTTTGGCCCGGTTGGTCTGGTTGGCCAACTCCGAACCCCGAGTCTTTTCGGCCTGGTACACGCCTCCGGGCACCGCCTGCTCATTCCATTGTCTTGCTGCCTGCCACTGCCTGATATTTCTCCTCCGAGGAGACGTGGCTAATTTGAATCAACCGCCTCTCGCTCATTTTCGCTGTCCCGAAAAAATGAAACCGAAAACAGGCGGCCGCAGCAAATTAAACGCGCATGCGCAGCGAACGAACCGGACTTTACTTTATAGATATCCCCTCCTTGGAGCCCGCTAAAAAGGGATCCCTCGGGCCAACTCGTAATGCCCCCCCGAAACCGACGCCCCTGGAAACATCGCTTCCGTAGAGAGAACGCTCCCCCAATGGGCCAAACAAGCATGTGGATAATTGTTTCCTGGACAGGCGGTAACCCGAACCTCAGGCCCCGTCCAAATCCCAGTCCCAGACCCAAACCCCAGCTGAAAACCCTAACCCGAACCTGAATCTCAATCTTCATCCGAACCTGAGCTGGCGGCTGCTGCGCCGGCGTCTGAGAGACATAAATCCAACAGTAAACATATAAATTTAGCTAAGTTTCCCAGCAGAGAGAGAAAATGTGGAGACCAAGGAGATGGTCGAAAAAAGATTCAATAAATGTGAATGAATTTATTGGCACGGAAATATTCAATCTGGTTAGAAAAGAATGTTTTAAATTTGTTGATTACATTTTTAAGCTAATTCCCATTTTGCTTTTATATGAGTAGATTTATTTTTGCCTTACAAATTCGATTAACCATATCATTAAACTATTTTTTTATGTTTATACATATTTTTTTAATTTATGGATCCACAATTTTGGTACATTTTCCTTGTAAGTTTTAAACTAAACTATCAATTATCATCTTCAAAATATTTAATTGGAAATATGGGAACTTAATAAGACATAAAATGAAAATAATAACATTACCAAGATAAACTCAACTAAACGTGTAATTTTATTCAACCTCCAAGTTACACTTATATAATTTCAACAATTTCCCACTCCAAATCAAGTCAGAAAATCTACGATTTTCGACTTCTTGCAGTGCACGAAACTCACCCATTGGCTGTCATGTGTGTTGTTTATTTTATGTCTACTCTTTTCGGGCTTGTTTAGAACGAAAATTATGCAATTATGATAATTGCCCAGCGGAGCAGTTTGGCCAATTATGAAAATATGAGTTTGCTTATATTTTTATTATATTTGTGATCGTGCCCGGGAGGCTTCCGTTGGCACGCAATCTTTGCCGGGTCTAATCCCAGGGCCCAGCTGAGAATTTCTGTCAATAAAGGGAGGGCGGTGCACTTGACTCTTGTCTCAATGGAGGAGTAGTAATGCTTATCATTGTCCAAGAAGCGGAATTGTTCCAATTACCCGGACACTGCACGCACTTTCGGCACTCTCCCATGCAACGGACAGAAACGGACGGACAACTCCCCGAGTGTAAATAATGCTATTTAATAGCTCGGGTTGGCTTTTTATAGTTGCCCTTTTAAATGCCGATAACCTTTTTATGCGCTCGCCTGGCGACCATAAAATTAAAGAACCCCGAGAAGAGACCTGAATGCATTAAATTGAATTCTTGGCCCTTCGTTACTTGGAAACGCTGTTCTTAACGCCATGAAAACTAATTTTATAGTTGCACTCTCTTTGGGCCAGCCCAGTCGCACATTTCAATTACATGGCCCGAAATCGTAGCTTCAGCCTCGGCTTCAACTTCATTTAAATGGTCAGCCAGGCTTTGAGAACTGGGAACTGTTCTGAACTGTGGGCATACCCATGTTCCCTTATTTTATTTCTATTTCTATTTATTTTTTCCCCCGTTCATGTTTTACAATGCGTGCCCCGTCGTTCGTCGAATGCATGTAATGAAATGTAATGCCCTGGCTTGCAGAATGCATTTTGCACTTTTAGTGCATGCTAATTGGCTCCTTTCGACTTTCGACATCCAGCAGAGGGTGGGTGAGGTGGAGGTGGGGGGTTTGATGGTGTGACCATGCTTTGCATAAACCGTTAGAACACTCATCTGGGCAATTCTCACGATTGCAGTGTAGCCATCCCAAAATATATATGGCAGCCGTAACTATCGCATAACCATCCGTAAAAACCTTCAAGTCGTTTTATTGGGGAATCGAGCAGAACAGAGCGGCGAGCTCGAAGCTCTTCATTGGATGTTAAGTACTATACTATACTATTGCTATATGGTATGGGATTGGTCGCAATGGATCGAATTGGTAGGATGATGACTGCTGGCGTATAACGCACTATTTTGTGGCTTGTTTGGGCTCTTGTCGCCATTCACTTGGCACATTTACAACTCTTTTTTATTGGATTAGATTGTTAATATTTTATTTTATTTCGCGCTTTACGGCACTTGTTTATCGTTTATTGTGCATTGTGATTGTGATTGTGCGGGTGTGCGGGCATCGTCTTACGTAATTAGGTGTAACGCTCAGCGATCCTGTTTATGGCTCAAGCGCTAAAGAATCGCTTAATCTGCAGGAGGTATATGAGTCACTTTATAAGGTGGACAACAAATATTTATTTTTACATCTGGTATCTGATATGGATAAATATTCATACTCACAGCTAAAAGTCGCAATTTATTAATTTATTGCCAACTTTTTGCAACCACACTTTCAGCCCATCGCAAACATTGCTTATAAATATGCTATGCAAGTTTTTATCGCTTCGTTATCTTTATGCATTAGCATATTGTTATTGCACGTACGTAAGTACGGTTTTATGGTTTGTAAACGATCGAAAGAATGGTTCTTATCATTTTACGCCACTTGTTAAGTTCATCTTACTTCATTCATTTTTACCCCCGTTTCAAAACCTGAGATACTTTATTCATAACTCGATCCAAGAATATAAGCCTAGTCATACGAAGGTCATTTCTTGCATAAATAAAAGGTAATTTAGGTTGCTCAGAAATATCTAAGACATTTCCCACACAAATAAACTTAAGATGCAAGTACTCCCCCGTTTTAGTTCATTTTGGGATTACGCATTATTTTATGACTGCCTCTAAAACTCATTACGCAGTTCTCACAGTAATACCAGAAAGGGTCCACCTATCTTCATTTAATTTTATTATCTAACCACTAAGTCGCTTATCAATACACTTCAAATTGTATTCCCTTCCTCTGTATTTCAATTTTGGGTATTTCTCTGTGAAGCTCATAAAAGTGAGTTACCCAGCCAACGAATTAAATGCAATTGCATTTATAAACTTTTCCCCACTTTAATAGAATCCCCTTCAATCCATTATCGTTATTGGTTAATCATTGCGGGACATTAAACGAAATTAAACGGGTTTTATCTCATGCGCCTTAATCAACTTACGACTAGGTCTTCTCGATTTCCATCCGCCAGTGTTTAGAAATTAATTACGGAACTCTAATTTAAATAAAACTTTGTTGATGGCTCAGTGAAGAAACGGCGACTACGTAATTTGATTTTCACTAGAATCGTAAATTAATTTTTTTCCGTAAATCTTCCATACAAAGTAGTTGCTCTATGGGAGTGTATGCTTTTTTGTTTTTCCACTTTTTTTCGGCCACAGTGGGTCTGGCATATAAACCATCAGATTTCGATATAATCGTAAATTTTCGCCCAGCGCACAAGGAGCCACCGCAAAAGAGGAATCTCTAAGCGAACCTCACTCAAGCACACACTCACATACACTCGGCAAAAAATCGTCACAATGAGTCGACGGCAATAAAATAGCTGAAATGGCCGAGGAGGTGGAAGTGGGGGGGGGGAGGAGGGGGGCGGCAAGCACAAGTTTGAGAGTCTCTCGAGTTGGAGGCGAAAATGTGATTAAGTTGCGCGCAAAATCCAATTTTTATAACTGCAGAATCACTTCACTTGGACCCGCTGTCCACCCGCCTCCCCACACATTCGCTGCATTTTCAATACCCTATCAGAGGGTCAATTTTGTCAGGCATATTAAATGTCATTGGGTGTCTTGTCTCAGTAGAACACATTTTATCAGTTACCTTTTTCTACAAGAACAACTAGTTATAACGTAGAAATTCATATAGTTTGTTTGTCAGTTAAAAAAAATCATCTAAAAAAAAAATAAAATAATGAATTTACGTTTATAACGCAATTCTTTGTTGTAAGACTAATACAATTATCTTAATTCGATAAATATTTATTTATTTAAGCCATATTTATTTATTTAGAGAAGTTTTGGAGTTAAAGAAAAAATAAGCAAAGAAGCTTAGCAGTAAAATTAAGAATAACTTTTCCATTTTAATTACCAGAATTTAGTTAAATTAAATTTCAGAATAAATCTTTTATAAATACACAATACATTTATGAAATTTCAAAGGCAGAACAATAAAATAGAGAATTTGTAGATCGAATAACATAGTTAGATAAACAAAGTTCCCACAAATAATTAGATTGTTTGTGTAATATTTTGCTGATAGGACATTTCCAATCCGAAGGGTATGTGGATGTTCGATAACCTCCTCTTCCGACAGATATTTTTTTTCGGCTGAGCCAAGGCGAATTGAGTCCGCCGCTGTTATGTTCTTTTTTTTTGTGCCGTTGCTCGTAAGATGCTTGGCAGGGCAATAATCATAAATTTAGACAACAACGAACCGGCAGCCGCAACAGTAGTAGGCACCACATAGAGGGGTTTTCGAGGGGGGTTTTCAGGAGGGGTCGGGACCTCGGGGGGACACAGTTGGCCAGAGGAGCTACAACTCCGAGTGTGCCATGTGGTCCAACTCTGAATCCGGCGACTACGACTCCAACTTCGATCGCCGGTCCACTTCGTCTGGTGGATTTCGGCTTTTCGGGGGTCGTTCTAAGCAAACAAATGCTTAAAGCATAAAATATTGATATTTTTGCAGCTTTTTTATTTGTGTTTTTATTTATTTTGTTCTGGTTTTTGCCTGCTTTTTCTTTTTTGGCGCTGTCCCAGCCAAGTTTAAGCTGCAATCGATTTCGATTTTCGGATTCGGGTTGCATATGAAGTTGTCTTTTTATTTGATTTTAAATTGTTTATTGCTTTGCATATTTCATAATTTTTTCCCAGTCCGCGCTTGTTTGTTGTTGCTGAAGCTGTTGTTATTTTTGCCGTTTGTTATTGTAAGGCTTTGCGAATTTTTGTTGGCCTTGGGTTAGTGGAAGTGTCGGATGGGCGAATGGGAATATGTTTTGGAGTCGGGGGAGGATGTGCGGCGACTGACAGATGGTTTCTGCGTCGAAGTTCGCTGGGGTTCTGTTCTGGTGAAATCAGGAAGCGGATCGATGTGCTGACATTGAAGAGTCACATTCCCATGAAATTTAACGCTCTCCAATTTAAACGAAAACTGCCAAAATTATTTAAAAAGTTTTTATGTTCCTCCTTTGAGTTAAATTGATAAGAAATTAATTTAATATTATATATATTTAATCAAAAATTGCAACACTAATTTGTTAATAATTTTCTAAAATTCCTTATAATTTTGAATATTGCGAGATCATACATAACAATCAGTCATACATTTCAGTTTCAAATTTAAGCAATTGCTTTCTTATTAATTAACCCAACATTTGTTTCCAAAACAGTTAGTAACTTTGCAATCGAACAACGTCCATTGAAGCTACTACGAAAATTATGCAAAACATGTTTGTACGCAGAAGAAGCCACTTTTGGGGATTTTCCGAAACTTGGCAGCCAGACGAGAGGAATGCCACGAGGAGGCTTCTGTCTCGTGCTCATTCCTTGGCTATATTCGATATGCCCAGGCCCCCTTCCGGGGTCCCGAGTTGTGTCAGTTAATTTCCAATACACTTTGCCAGGTGCCCCCGCCCCTGGCCCAGTTGAAAACCCACCCATGGGCGTGTGTGCCTCAATTGGTTGCTTATCAAAGGTGTCTGCGCTGCGTGCGTGTGTTCCCAAATGCCCAAATGGCCAAATACCGGAGAGCTGCAAGTGGAGGCCAACAAAACGGATCGGGCCAAGCCCACCGGCTGGTCAAAAACACTTGAATTTGCTCATCATCAGCAGTTGCAACCAACAACCAACATGGAGATGGCGACGGAGAAGGAGGCGGTGGGACTCCTGAGATTGGTATCGATGGCAAGGCTGTCTGCCAGAGGTTCAAATACTAACACTTAATGAACTTAACTTTCCAACAACATCAAATTTCCATAAGAAAGGCAGAAAAGGAAAAGCTTCTGGGGATGGGTCGGGATGAAATGAGATGGTGATGGCGTTGCTACCTCTGCAGTTTCCACTGCGTGTGCAAGTATCTATTAGATACGCTTATTCCGAGGAGGACGCCGATGCAGGCGACTGCAATATACCTGCCACACTTGTTGTTGCTCCTGCTTTTGCCAGTGTTTTTGTTTAGCTTTTTTTTTGGTTTTATAATACCCCCTAGTTTTAGATTTCAATTGAGTATATTTGATTTTATTACGTTTTTCTTAAACTTTTAGAGCAGACCTGTTTATTCTATTGTATCACACTAAGCTATCATAAAAAAAGTACCACATTAACCTAAAAATCCCGAAGGTTCACAGAAGATTCGTAAACAAAGAATCTTTTAAAAAAAAATATTTTATTAAACATACAATTTTTTGCTCCAATTAATTTTTAAAGTAAGTTGTAATCACAAAACTATCTAAATATATCAAGCAATATAGAAACATCATGCCTTTTTTATTTATGTCTATTTTTAGGGACGTTTTCTCGTCCGCCTGTTAAATTTAAAGTAGGGTTAAAACTATGATTTCTCATATGATTTCAAGGCTTTAACCCTACTTTAAATTTAACAAACGGACGAGAAAACGGACCTTAGTGAGTTAATATTAAAATGATCGAATCATATTTCGAAGGTATTTAATAGTATGAAAGTGATCATAAAAATCTATCATCCTGTAGTTTAGTAAAATATGTGAGTGAGATTTTTAACAAATCTGTTAAAATATTGGTGAAGATTCCAACCACCCCCGAAGTATGCAATAAATTGCCCACTGAACTAAGCAGACATTTACGCTTTTCTAACACGAATTAAGTACCAGGTATCTTTCAGTTGGGATTCCATTCGACGGTACTCCAACTTGTTACTGTTGTGGATGCTGCCGTTGCCTGCACAGAGGCATCAAGATACCGGCCCGGACTACATTGGTAGCTGCTAACCGAATACGAGTATCTGGGCATCTGCTCCCCTCTTGGATCTTTGGGGCTCGGATTCGGGTTCGCTTCGCAACGGAGCTTCCTCTTTGGCTCTGGGTCTCTGGCAGCGAGCGACTTTGGCAATCAGCAATTAGCAGATATGTTAACTTCATGTTAACGAACCAATTTGAAATTTAAATGCGGCACAAACCCGGGTGCTCATACGTCGTTGTTGTCATCACTTCTTCAACTCACCGATGCACCCAGTCCGATGTCGATATGTCGCTGATGCCGCCAGACAAACCGACAACTGGCAACTGAGAACTGGGAACTGGGAACTGGGAACTCGGGTGCCCAGGAACCTCTCGTCAAGGAGCAGTCGTAGGCATCTGGAGACCCAGACCCCGAACCGCCACTCCACATACACAAATTTCTGTTTAGCAAAATTTTAATACAACCAACCTGGAAGAAATCAAGGGAAACGGAAAAGAAATACCGAATCGGACGATCCTAAGAGACGATACATATGCATAACCAAAAGCAAAGGAAGCGATAAGGGATGTGTTCTTTATGGACGAAACGAAGATTTGGATACTCTTTAGAGTTTGTCTAAATTAAGTATTTAGATTTGAAGATCTAATATAATAATTAAGATTATAAATTACAATTTCAATTTAATGGGTATCAATTTGTACATTTTAATTATAATTTGCAATTTTTACTATTTTTACTGAACAAAATAAAATTATACAAGTTGTGTTATTTTTATTTATTTTATGAAACATGTTACACATATGCTCAAAACTGCTGAAAACAGAATATTCATAGATCAACGAAATGATCAAGAAATGTAAATGCTTCCTTTAAAATAAAAATAACAAAAACCCATTTAAATGTTATAAAAACCTGCACAGCATCTCTAGTTCCTTTCCCAAGCTCAATTACCTGGTTTTTATACCCCTTCGCAGGGCATTCAAAAAAGTAGAGAGCGAGTAAAAAAACCATGTCATCATACTACGTACCAAAGTACAAATGAAAAGAGTTCGTTAAAAGCTTCTTCATGTTTCTTGCCGTCTCTTTCACTCTCAAACGCGCCGTCTCTTTCTGTTTCTTTTTCTGTTTCTGTGGAGCTGCAAATTCTTTTGGGGGCCCAGCGTCGAAGAATCATTCCAGCTCCTCCGTCGAGTCGTCGTCCGTGCTTTTATAAATCACAGAACGACGAACGACAAGAGATGGAGTTGGGGACCGGCTCAGGAATTCAGCGACTGACAGACAGGAAGGAATATAACGACGACGACAACTTAAGCGCGAAAAAAATAGTCAATAGCGCGGGGCTTCCAAAGGGGTTTTGCGAAACGAAATGAAACCCTGCCATCCACACTAACCATGCAAAAAAAAGATAACAATGGCAGTGGCCTCATGGCCATGGCCATGTAATTGTTGCAACTTGCAACTTGCTAGTTGCGAGCTGAAAGAAGCGGTGCAAAATTTAAAGCGCAATTTCAAAGCGTATGACAAACAATAAATCAGCTGAAACCATCGACCATTGCCGGCGAAGGAAGTGGTAATAGTTAAATAAGCACAGTCGAGAGGCCCAGGAAAAACTCCAATGAAATTATCATACTCGCATATGAAGAGCTCATGCACATGGAGAAAACATATCAGTCATCTAATTGTAATTGAAATAATATCAAAATATCATTAACTTTTATTGCAGCTAATAACTGTTATTTTTAGAAAAATATTCATTCTTAACATAGCTCTGAATACTTTAATAATATTTTAGATATTTTGTACTTCAATTCCTAATTTCGCATTTTATTTAAAGATTTTAATGTACAAAGTATTTGAATTATTATTATTTTGGGTTACCGCCAATAAATATATGAATTTCTAATAAAAATGTCGAACTTAATGTGAAAATACCCTCTAAAAATTATAAACCTTTTTGTAAGTACTTTGATTTATTAAAAGAGAGTTATTATATACCAAAGCCTTATTTTTCCCCGTGCAGGAACTACTTTTTCGTTCATTCCATTTGCAGTTCTCCTTTGAGTTTCTTACGCTTTTTTTGCATATGTATCTGTCGGATTAACTAATGCGATTTTCCATGGCAAGACTGCGACTCGTAAAAAGTGTAACGACTTTGCCAGCGGCATCGTAATGTTGGGTTTCGCATCGCCGGCATCAACACCGTGAAACCCGTGTCCATGGGGGGCCATATATATCCATAAATGATCTTGTAGGTAGCCGCCAGTGATCGCTAAATATTGGATTGCCTCGAAATTGTGCGTATCTATTTGGGCGAGCGCTTGTTTATACGGTTATTGTTGATGTTACTTTCAGCTATTTTAAGCGATGTGCGGACATTAACGCGAATGCCATTCCCTCACATTAATTGCCAGCGAAGACGATGATCGAGGCGTTCTAATGACCAGAGCTTTAATGGTTAATATAAAGGGAATTCCTCGCGGGTTAAGTGTGTTCGATTTCAGACATTTAAATAAATTGCAATTACCAGCTGGATAGCTTATTTAGGATCTATTAAAGTTGGCTTCATTAGGCTGCAATAATTGCAGCTTAAATTTAACCTTAAAAAAATAATTCGCATTACTTACCCGTGTTTCCACCAAGATAATAATAATAATAATAATTTCCACCCAAAAATAATTTAATTTAGCCACTATTGTTAGCTTGTAATATTTTCAATGAAGAAATTGCTAGCTGAATATTGGAATCCACACGCAGTCTTCTTATTTCCAAAATAACCATACATTTATCCCATTGTCTGAGGCCAATTTGTAGACCATTCACTGGGTCATCAGTTTATATTCATTCAACATTTAAATTGCTCCAATAATGTCAAGTTAGGACAAACAGAAATCTAACCCATATTTGATTTCTCTATTTTCCTCCAAGACTTCAAATGAAACTCAACATTTATCCTATTATCCAAGAGCAATTTGTAAGGCATTCAGGTAATCCTCAGTTTAAAGAAGTTTCAGGCAAATTGCTTTTGGTTATCTGTGTGCGATTTATTCCTTTGTCAGCCATTGCTTCTCGGAGTTGCATTGAAATCACATTTTGCAGCAGCTCTTTCAATTATTTACTCCCAATGCGTATCACTTATGTTGGTCTCCGGCCTGTTCAGCCCGAGTCCTTTTCCCCTTTGGTGGAACAAAAACCCATAAATGCCACACACATTCAAATTCAAATTCGCATTCCCCATTTGCCATTCTCTCTCTTCGCTGCAAATGAAATTCGCATAAATGTCACAAGTAAAACCTAGGAAATACAAAACAAAAATGTCCATTAAAGGCATTGGCACAACATTTTTAATTGCTTGACAACATCAAAACACATAAAAACAGTCGGCAGGGGGGAAATGGCAAAGAAATGCCTAGTAGAGAGGGATTTTTAAAGGGGAGTGGCGACCACTCAAAATATAATTCAGTTTGCCACCGACCAGAAATTGGTCGTCAGACCAAAAACCAGAAACAGGCGAGACAGCTCCTAGCTTCCCATACTATTCTATCCCCATCTCGAACCATTCCATCTCGATGTCTGTGATTTCATTTCGACTTTCGACAGATAGCACTCGCCCCCCGATGTCTCCCTATAATAAAATTTTTAGTTGTAGCTTTAGTTTAGCCTCCGACTGTGTTCTGGCTACAAAGCATTTTGTATTCACGAGTTTGCACAATTTTTGCATTCGATTTGAAAATTCTTTTCGGGTTCGAGTCGGTTTTGGTTGCTTTTCTTTTTTTTTTGGTTTTTCTTGTCTCTTGTTTATTTTTGGTAAATTTTCTCTTTTTATGTTTGATGGAATCACGTACCGACGGCTGCGGCTGGGCCAAACAAATTTGAGTGGGATTGGTGAGAGATGTCCGCGTGACAGGAACGGAATTTGCGGTGATCGGAACAATCAATCCGTCTATTTGAGGCTTTTTAATTGATCCACAGCGTTGAACAATTTTAGGCTGAGTGGTTAAATGATTTGTATAACAAAAAAAATTCCTTATGTCATATAAACCAAAAAATTGGTTGTTGTTGTGAAGAAAAAAAAAAATACTTTTGGAAACTTTTTTTTTTACAGGGGTTGTAATAAAAAAATTTTAATTATGAACCTCCGATAACTTTAATATAATTATACCCGTTACTCGTAGAGTAAAAGGGTATATTGTATTATTGCAAAAGTATGTAACAGCTAGAAGGAAGCATTTCCGACCCCATAAAGTACATATATTCTTGATCAGGATCACTAGCCGAGTCGATCTAGCCATGTCCGTCTGTCCGTCTGTCCGTCTCTCCGTCTGTCCGTCTGTCTGTCTGTATGAACGCTGTGATCTCGGAAACTACAAAATCTAGAAAGTTGGGATTAACAACATATATTCTTGGGCTTCATACGCAGCGCAAGTTTATTTCAGCCGAGCGCCACGCCCCCTCTAACGCCCACAATCACCCATAATCGCCCACAAACTATACTAAAATGTGTCTGGCGCCCACATTTTTAAAGATTTTGGATAAGTATAAATGCAATTCTGTTGTGTTTAGTTATACCTATCGAAATGTAGAAGAAATTTTTTAAATCGGACCATTCGTTAAAAAGTTATACCTGATCAAAGTTTATATGTCCATCACCCTCGCACTCCCTTTAGCCGAGTGACGGGTATTAGATAGTCGGGACAACAACCCGACTATAGCGTTCTCTCTTGTTTTATCTTAAGAAATATACCTACAAAGGGTATTAACTATTATCTGCCTAAAAATCCAATTAATATAAGATAAATAATTATATGGTATATTCACAGAGAAATAAAATCGCTTTTTCCATATACTCGTAAACCGTCACGATCGTCTCACGCAGCCAGATCCGAGGAGGCTGAGATTCCAGGTTCGGTCCGTAGGTGCAACATGGTCGTAAAACAAACAAACCGAACCAAAACCCAACTAAATCGGAGCGGGACAGTGCGGCTGCTCCTGGCCAAAGTGGATATTCAGTTGTTGTGCCGGCTGCTGCCAAAGCTTCCAAGCTAACGTGTCAATTGCCAGGGGGTCGGGGGAGGGGGTTTGGCGGTACACAATAAGGGAGGGGTGCGGTGGAGAAGGCTGTGCCAACTATCAAGTCAAATTGGTGGCACGGCACAGGATAATGTTTTGAGCTGCGGTTAGTGGAAGTTTTGCTGGTTGCTGTTGCAGCTGTCCCAACGACACCTACTAACTCCCATTTTACCCTCTCTACCACTTCTTACACTAAGAGAAATCATAAATATTACAACATACTTATTTTCAGAATAAGTACACAATATTATGAAACTTTCGTAAGTTTTTATGATGCTATATTGTGTTTATTAGCCATTTATTTGGTTACAACTAAAATACAAAATGATTTATTTAAATTTTAAGAACTATAATTATTTGACTCAGAAATAAAATATATATTTTTAAAAGATCTTTTTTTTCATATATTTATAAAATAAAATAGTTATATGGTTTTTAGAAACACAAACATTTTTAACACAGCTGAAAGAAAAAATTAAATTTAAACATTTTTTTTGCACTTTTAATTTCTTACGATTTTTTTATATTCAGAAAAAAGGTTTCAGTCCATATTTCATGTTCTTTAAAGGCCGCATTGTCACATTTAGTTGTAATATTAAATTGAGAATGATATTTTAA
>JBAMCJ010001126.1:0-22937 GCA_037075205.1 Drosophila prostipennis | reverse complement strand
GTCCTTAATTTTTGATTTAAAAAATAAAATTGGTTGGTTTCCTATATATATATTGATTTTTTTTTGCAAAAATGGTGTGCGATTGAAAAACAAGTAACATTTTTTCGAATAAAAACCGTCACAAAATTGTTGATAAAAAAAAAGTAAGCAAAAATTAAAAAAAAAAACTCTACGTCTGTCGATAGACAAAAAGAATATACTGTCAAAAATTGAGATCGATCGGTTAAGATTTGTTCGAGTTATGTGTCCGGCCGCCTCAAAAAAAGGGGTTTCCAGAAAAAACGCGTTTAAAGTTTTAAGGTTCCCGGGATATACATGCAAGGCATCGCCGCAGAATGGAAAATTTCGACACTTAGACATTTTTGCCGGACTCTTTATCTTTTGGTATGTTATTTTTAAGACCCTAAAGAATTTTTTTAAGCAAAAAAAAAAATTTCAGATTTTTAGAAAAATTCTACCTAGATGTCCCCCCTTATGGGAACCATTCCCAAATGGTTTCTGGTGAATTTTCAAACAGCTGTTATTTGTTGAAAAATGTCATGGAATGAACTTTATAGCCTATTTACACTAGGGTGGAGTTATGGAGTTATGGGGTTATTGACATAACCCTGTTTTTTTACATAGGTTGTGTATAGGTAACTAGATGTGGGCAAAAGTAAGGTACTTTTAGGGGTTCTTTTGCATTTTTGAGTATTTTTTTTTACTTTTCGGTATTTTTTGTATTCATTTCCGTCATCAATAGAAGGTCCATCCTTAGTAAAATAAACAACAAAAAGTACAACAACACTAGATGTCATTACTCCTATATTCTGAGTTAACCTCGTGTGAAAACACTTTTTTTGGAGTAATTGGGTTACTGGGTCATCGTGGATAGTCTACCTTTATAGTATGTCAAGACTATTAAATTCTGAAAATTTGATTTTTTTTATAGTTAGTTAATCATTTAAAATAGTTAGCAAGGTAATAATAACTATAAATAAGCTGTCTAACTTGATTTTAAAGTAAATATGGCCTTAATCAGGATACTAAAATGTGGCAGAAGTTGTCATGACTTTTAATAAAATAGTGACAGCTCTGGTTTTCAACGATTCAACAAAATTTTCAACAAGCTCTCAAGGTTGTTGAATTGCTGAAAATTTCTGAAACTTGATTTTGTATGGAACAGCTGATTGAACAGCTGACCAAAATTCAAATAATTACTATTTTATTCAGTCGTAATCAATACCACACTTTTATTCTGACCTAGTAATTTTTAATCAAGAGTTAAACTTTGGTTTTTTTTTGGGTGTACTTCATGAACAGTTCAATAAAATAGATTACTTTTAAAAAGTTAAGCTAACTAAAATAAAAGTTTGATGACGTGGCCTAAACGTTAAAGTGTTAGACGAAAAGATAAGACTAGGCCTGAAAGCTGTTATCTGTAAGCAATTACTTCCAAGGTCGGCATTGAGCCCCTAAAACTTACTTTATTCTGTTCTTGCTGTCTACTTTTAGCCCATTTAACCACTGAAGATGGCTAAAATTAAATGGAACACAGATTATTTAATGGGGCGTAAGAGTAATGTACAGTGTTAAGAATTATCAAATTAATGCCTTTGCCAGCATACCATACTTCTTCTGTGTGTTTATTTTCGTCTGAGTAAAAGTTTTCTGCCCTAAATAACTTTTCCCCGGTATTCTATTTAATACGAGAATCCTTACTTTTTTATTAAATTCTCCCCGCTCGTTTGTTAAGTTTGCTTCTGCAGGAGCATCTTTCTCAATCCCAGTTGGCTTATTAAATAAATATTTGGGATAACTTTTGGGATAACCCAGGTAACAGTATAGGTTGAAACAAAGCATACAAAATGACTCTATTAAAGACATTTAAACTTCTGATTTAGGTTAAAAAAACATTATTTCCACCGTTACTAATACTACAAGTAATTACATTGAATAAAAGTGTTTCGAAATGAATTTCAAACACGTCCTCAGCGAAGAGTTTATCAAAAAAGTTGACCCAAAATCTCTGTATAAGAGCTAACGGCATTAAGCTAACCATTTAAAGAGGCCGTTTGGCCATTAGCTTACAAGTTGGTAGTTAAAATTGAAATCGAAACAAAATCAAACACATTTAAAACAGATGTTTCGGGCATCTATCTCCATACCTGTTTAAAATGGGTAAACACGCCAGTTTGAGATACAAAATTAATAAGCTGGCTCGCCCATTCATTATAATGAATAATAATTATTATTATCCCAAACACGAAGAAAATTGTGATTTTCTTAAATTAAAGATACCGCAAGTACCAGAGCTGAGTAAATATAGGCGTAGTGGCAAATTATGCTTAAAAAATCCCCATTTATCGAAATAAAATGGTGGCAGGCCTGGACATCGACACATAAAAATTTAAAATTTTTAAATTTTCTTGTTGTTTTATTGGAAACTATGTTCTACTACTTTATCTAAGCTCCAATCTAAACATTTTTAACTACTTAATTTTAAAATTAAGAATTTATAAAAATAAAACGCGGAATTAATTTAATTGGGCAAATTAACCAACTCTACTCTAAATTCTACAAAAATTGGCGGAAGTGAACGTGCGGTCTACAGTAAAGTGAAAACAAAAGTCTAAAAAAATTTGAGGATGTGAAAATGTGGATAAATAAAAAAGGGCAAGCACGTAAAGCGGATATGCGCGATGATGCGGATAAGTTACCCAGTTCGATTCGATCAGGGGCTGAAAATTCAATTGACCATATCCGCCGTGAACCTACAAAAGTTAATAATAAGACCTTTCTGCACCTTTCAAGAGCCATTTTTTAGCGGAATGAGTAATCCGGTAAAATCAGGGTGCACCGTTTAATGGTTAATATCATGAAAGATTCAAAACACGTCCGTGGTGTTCATGAGTTACATATGTATATGTTTCTATTAATGTATTTCCTTTCCTTTGATAGACTCAGCTCCTTCCATTGGTCGCTTATATAGAGAATCCAATTCACGTTTCAATTAACATTTAAAATACAAAATAAGGACACAATACAGCAAAGGAACAGGAACATATTTTTGCAGAAAGCTTTACGTTCCGGCAGTAAAAGCTTCTAAAATGCAATGTTCTTAAAAATTGTATTAAAAACAAAGAAGAAACCTGAATTCAGTTTACTTGTTCGAACTATTTCTTTTAATTAACTTTTGTTGTTCATTGTAAAATGATCTTTATTTTATTTAATATTATTTATATTTTGTTAAAAAAAACAAGTTTTAGCCTTTGTTTAGTCAAATATTCGAATTGGAATATTCACATTAATGTTAAAGCGTTTTGTATAGGTAGTAGATAACACAAGATTACAAAATGCTTAACAGAGGCAATCTTTGGTATCCGGTGAAGTTGAGCTCCTTTATTCAATGGTGTCAATTTTGTACAAGTGTAATACTAGTTTTTGACCACATTTTATTTTTTATAAAGAGTTCTGGTTTATGCCTGACTTTTTGCTTTTTTTAAACTGTTTTGTCTTTATCGTGCGTTTAAACACAATGAGGGATTCCCTAAACTGTTGAATTGTCGAATTGTTGAATTTTTATCAGCTGTTCCATACAAAATCAAGTTTCAGAAATTTCAGCAACTCAACAACCTCGAGGCTGTTGAAAATTTTGTTGAATCAAGTTGAAAACCAGACTCTGTCACATTTTAGTATCACCAGTACGCCATATTTAATTTAAAATCAAGTTAGACAGCTTATTTATAGTTATTCTTACCTTGCTAACAATTTTAAACAGTAACTAACTATAAAAAAAATCAAATTTTTGGTGTTTAACTTTGACACTTTTCAACAAATAAACAGCTGTTTGAAAATTCAACAGGAACCATTTAGGGTTGCCCCTTTAATTGCTGAAATTTCCTGTTGAATTTTCAACAATTCAGCAATTGAACAGTTTAGGGAATCCCCTCAATATAAATAACAAGAGGAGAACGCTATAGTCGTGGTGCCTGACTATCAAATACCCACATCAGCTAAAGGGAGTGCGAGGGAGATGGAGATATAAACTTTGATCAGGCATAACTTTTTATGAATGGTCCGATTTGAAAATTTCTGCCGCATTTCATGCTTAATAAATACAGCAAAAACCGCATTTTTACTTTTCCGAAATATTAAAATTTTAAAAATTGTATATAAGCGGTTAGAGGGGGCGTGGCACCCTTTTGAAACAAACTTGCGCTGCGTAGGAACTCCTAGAATCTTACAATGCCAATCCTCTAGCTTTTATAGTTTCAAAACCAATGTTCATACAGACGGACAGACAGATTTGGCCATCGACTCGGCTAGTGACCCTGATCAAGAATAGATATACTTTAGTCGGAAACGCTTCTTTCTAGCTATTACATACTTTTGCACGAATACTCTACGAGTAACGGGTATAAAAATATATATCGGCTTTCTCGACTCATTTTATTTATCTGAACGAGAAACCATTACAGAGTGCTGTTAGGGAACAGAATTGAGCAGTAAATCGCAAAAAATGGCGATTATTCTATCAGCTGTTTGGGTATAAGTCAAAGGTAAAGTCAGCTGTGATTTCGTTTCTTCCTCTAAGTTGGCTTAGGGAAATCAGCTGTAATTTTATCGAGCCGAAAACGCTAAACAGGGAGTCCGAGACCCTGTCAAAGTTAGCTCTCACATTGATGCTCGAGAAAACCAAAATCCCTTAGCAGGGACTTTATCTGTTCGAGAAATGTTAGCCGGTACTCGAGCAACCGGCCGTTAATCAGGAAGCCCAACTTTACCGGGAAAACGCTCGCTTGACATTTTGTAGCTTTTTATACCCGCTACTCGTAGACTAAAAGGGTATATTGTATTCGTGCAAAAGTATGTAACAGCTAGAAGGAAGCGTTTCCGACCCTATAAAGTATATATATTCTTGATCAGGATCACTAGCCGAGTCGATATAGCCATGTCTGTCTGTCCGTCTGTCTGTCCGTGCGTATGAACGCTGAGATCTGGGGAACTATAATAGTTAGAAGACTGGCATTTTGCATGCAGATTTTTGGCGATCCTACTTAGCGCAAGTTTATTTCAGCCGATGGTCACGCACCCTCTAACGCCCACAATCGCATTAAATGATTTTTAAAGGTGTCTGTTGCCACCATCCATAAATTTGACATGTTTAGGCCCTTTAAAGAAGGCTGAAAAAGCAAGCAACTAGTAAATATTTTTCCTGTTCTGTGGGTAAACTAATTCATTCATAAATTACGTACGATTCGGAAGGCAGAGGCTGGCCATCAGGTACCAAATGTTGACAGTCAAAGAGCCGAAGCACGTGGCCAACTTCTCACACCCTTTCGCAGTAGAGCAAGAACAGCAGCTATTGCCACACTGAATTTCCCAAACAAAACGAGGAAAATTTCACCGTTTGCTGAGAGAGCATTTTGCAACTCGGAGCGTTAAGCTCAGAGAGCAAATCATGATGATGCTGACCAGAAGTCGCTGCTGCTGTTTTCCACTTGCTTTTCTGACTCAATGGACCAGTTCGGAAAATTCACACAATCAGTTTGTTTTCAAATTTGGCCGCGATGCGCTCGTCTCGGAGCGCTCTCTCCGCACTACCAAACGTATCGAATGAGATAAAATAGTTTCCTTAAATAAATCAACTTTTTAAAAGAAAGAAATGTTTTAGTTTGCGATTCATCAGGAATTGCCATTCCGAAAAATAAAAATTCAACTATAAAAAAAAGCAAGCAAGTAACAAAAGCAAAAGAAAACGAATGTAGAAATAATAAAAAATACATGTGGCGTTGCAAAACAATTGCAATATGCGCGTTAAGGGTAAAGTTATTATTACAAACGCAGTAAAATTATAAATGCAGTTGGAGTTTATTATAAGTTAAAAAGTGAAATATTGAGAAATGCCTCTGGGTGTTTTAATAAAAATCAAGGGAAAAATCTAAAAGAAAGTGTTTATAATAAAGAATCTTTTATCGTTGTGTATCACATGGATCCAGCCACTCAGAATAATCTGTAGCTCTCAAACAAGTAAGTAATAACAATAAATTCTAAATTAAATCAAAAATATTTACTAAATAGAATTAGATTAAATAATAGTAAATAACTTAATTTTTGAGAAAAAAGTTTTGAGGCTTTTGAATTGACCCTTTTAAACAGTTCAACCTTAAGCATGGGACATGCACTATAAATTTAAGTTACATTGGAGCTTAAATAAAAAGATATGTCAAAATGTATTAAATCTATTATTTTTTATTTTTTATATGTTATGTTTGTAAACGAGGCCCGCCTCGAAACCTAAAAATTTAACAAATACAGCACTGATTTAGTTATGAAAAGATATTTTGTAATAACTTAATTATTTGTTAAATAATTTAATTATTTTTTGAGGGAGTTCTTAAAAATGAGTTTATTTTCAAAGTTTGTGGCTTCCTGTGTGAATAAAAACAAAACAGCTCTAAAAATTAAAAATGCAAATCAAATGAATCGAAGGAGAAGTCAGGAAAAACTAACCCAAAGTCTGATATCCTAATCATTTCCTGTTTCCCCCTCTTTTTTTGCAATCTGGGATCTAACCCCAACGCTCACATGATTACTCACATGTCAGCAGAAAAAGAAGATTTATTACCAAGAAACCTAAAACCAAATGTTTGCCATTTCTCTGTGTTTTGGTTACCTTTTGTTTTACCTTTTTGGCTGGGTCCATCTACCTTTTTTTCATTTGTTCTTTTCTGAGGTCTTCGGCTTCTTGTCGGGAAATTAAACTATTAAGCTTTTTGCCACTGCTTCTGCTGATGTGCGTAAAGTTTTAATGAGACA
This sequence comes from Drosophila prostipennis, assembly GCA_037075205.1. Lineage (NCBI taxonomy): Eukaryota > Metazoa > Arthropoda > Insecta > Diptera > Drosophilidae > Drosophila > Drosophila prostipennis. The sequence continues at coordinate 16,136 of JBAMCJ010001126.1, read as the reverse complement.
TAAAGGACATGCTGAAATTATGCCGGCCTTAGGCCCAGATCCTTCTATCAGACCAGCTGTCGTTAAGATGGAGCGAAAGTCATTTTCGGTGCGGCTCGTAGACAAATTCACAAAGATAAGTGGACCGGCCGTAAAAGTTTAGTGGACCGAACGAACGTAAACTGCCGCTGATTACCTGGAGGTAATTTTGTTGTTTGCCGCTTTCCTGCTCCTAAGGTGTTTAGCCATACTCGAGGGTCTGTCAGCAACAGGCACAGAAGTTATGACACATTCGGTCTCTTAACCATTAACTCTTAACCATTAACATTGCTGGGGAAAATATTTATATATACATTAATTTATTTAGCTGACTTTTGCAATGCCTGAGACTAACCGCAAATCAGAGAGCGCTTTAATCGCTTTTACTAATGAAATTTGAGAAATTTTAATGAGGCCCGGGTTTTTATTGACAGAATCGTATTATTTTTACACGTTCCACTTTCTTTTTAATCTTTGCCCATAAATAAATATTACTTAGTATACCATTTTTTCTCCTTTCTAATTGTTTTTAGTTGAACCTCTTGTTTTAATTCGGTTCATTGTATGTACACCGCCTATTTTCGTACCATGTTTATCTAAAATTCTAGTTTATTTAAGACACAATAAGCGATGTGCAAAAAGCATACAAAATTGATGGGAGATCCGAATATCTCATATGGCATTTGATCAGCGCACTTAATATATACATTTATAAAAAGACTCAATCAACACAATCCATATTTCTTTTCGAGCATAAAATAGTTTAAATATTTTGACCACTCCATCATTGTCTTCATGCTTATCTTGGCGTGCGGCTACAAAAATAAATAAGTGCTGCACAAGTTTAGCATTTATTTATTCCCGTGGGGCTGATACCATTTTCTATTTATTTGCTTATATAGATTTATAGATTTTCTACAGGCCAAGCAGAAACAGAAAACCACTAAATTGTTTTCTGCACTTCTTTTAAATTAAATCAGCTTTTCCTTAATCTTCTGAATAAATCTTTCGATTGCTGCCTCTGGTTAAAAAATATTGAATGCCCTAAACATTAAAAAACTCATGCTACAAATTAAGAAAAGATTAATCAATATATAGAACAGATACAAAAGATGCCAACGGGAAAGTATCGTAGATACATAAACAAGTAACATGTGGAATAAAACTTTTTCGACCCTATAAAGTGTTGTATAGAAAATACCAAAGAAGATAACCTGCCAATTAGAACATCGTCAGAAATGTTCTAACTTGAAAGTTTGTTTAAAGTAAAATTGTGTATGTTTAGTCAGCAGTTCTAAATACCCAAATCGACTGGGCCTTGCCATTTATTCAATCGATGAGCTGACGTTGGTAATTAATCGTTTTGGCCGTTGACTTTGAGCAATTGTTGAAACATTCTTATGCCAAATGGGAATTTGAAAAACCCCTCATTCTCTTGTGCCACATCATTTAATTGGCTGCTGTGTAAATTGCTCACGAGCAATCAAGTATCACCAATCAATAAATATTATTCAGTTAGCGCGGCCTCCCAGCCATTTCGCATGATTTGTCACTTTCCGAACGCAAATAATCAGCGTCCTCATTGTGCTCATTTTGCATATATTTAAATACGTTTCCCATTACAATTTCCCGTGCTTCCGCTTGACCATCACAAATTTATTTAGTTTCATTTAACTTTTTACGCGCATCGTATTTGTTGTTGGATCTGTGCAAATATGCAAAATGATTGACAGCACAATTAAGATGCCGCAAACAAGTGTAACTTGAGGTGCCGCGGGGCAAAGTGGAGGGGGCACGTGCCAGAAGCTGCAGCCTTATATGGCTGCCATAGTTACATTTTCATTCTTGTTCAGCAGAAACAAAGCGCGTCGCAGAACATGTGTAACAGCAAACAAAAGGCGCTTGGCTTAAAGTATTTCACAAAAGGTAACCAGGGTGATGGCTTTTTGAATTGTGTTTAGCGTTTCTTGCAACTAATGTGTATGGCCTAAGTCTCATCCGGAGTGAAGTATGAAATGCATTGAATTACGTTGTTCTAATTTGTCTTCTCCCGGTAATATTTTAGAGATTATAATTGCACTATTGGGCTAATTGGATAAGAAAAATTACAACAACAATCTTTTAAAATTAATAATTGTATAAAAGTAGTGACCACAGCTGTATAATTTGTTGTTTTATGGCAATGTATTCTTTAACTTTTTTCTCTTTTAAAAAAAATCCTTAAATTATTTTGAGTATGAGGCTTGAAAGATAAACCCTGGTACTTTAAAATGATTTGCCACCACAAGAAACCAAGAATCCGTTTGCCTGTAAAACCTCCGGAAAGTTGGCCATTTTTAGCCTTTTAAAATCTTTGAGGTCCCTTTTTTCCGAATCCTTGCGTCGGGGAGATTTTCGGTAAACGCAGTTCAATTGGAGACTTCAAAGCGAATTAAATTTTTGATGTAACATAGTGTTATTATAATAAGCTTGCGGGCAGGAATCTTTTTACAGACATGTGCAGTGTGCAGTGGCTATCTTAAATTCAGAACGCTTCTCTGTAGAAGGTCATGCTGTTAAGTGCTTATATTCTATCGGTCTAGGAAATGCGCATAGTTAGACAGGCTAAATGAAAACTTTGCGCATTACCATTTTATGAATGACGTAAAATCGTAGGATGAGTAAACTAATATCGTCGAAACCTCGAAAACACATAGATTCTATGTCATAGAAATACTCTTCCCCAAGCTAATGGAAAGCCTTCGCATTTGTGGTCAAATGTTTCAAATTATCTGTCACTCCAATCAAGGAGCATTAAATATCATCTGAAAAGTTAAAGCGAGCTCTCTGCAAATTGGCTCAAATGGGTGCCAGCAATAGCAAGCCGCAGACTCTGCAGATGGCCAATCCGATGCCATTCGAGATCACTCGGGATGTGGTGGATAGGATCGATCAGTCCACCACGAAATCTAATAAATTGGGGGCTACCATCTGCGAGAAATGTAGCCAGAAGACCAAACCAGAATCACGTTCCGATGTTCCGACTACCATGGAGCACATGCCGCATGAAGTGCGGGACATGCATCCAGTACAAGTGGCCAAGTCCTGGAAAAAGCGCTCGTATGAGGTTGAGGAATCCGAGTTCAGAAAGTCCTTACAGCGGGTTCAAGATCTCTTCGGAAAGCCTGTTAGGTGGGCCAAGGACTGTGAGGGCGAGATAGGCAAGTTCGAGGAGGAACTGATTCACTGCTATCAACGGTATCCCAACGAACCTCTGCAGTGCTCCAATTTAGCCAGACAGTATCACCGATTCGTGTTTGCCAGGCAGATGGTTGAAATATCCAATATGAAGACAGGTCTTGATGGCTCCGGTGATCCCAAGATACCCAGAAATACTGGAAAAGCTGGCAAGCACAGTAGACCATCCTAAAGTTTCGTTCCTTACTGCTAGACGTGATCACAGAGCCTTTGGCCAATAATATCCAATTATTTTCCATTTTATTTCGTTGGCTAGGGAAACACAGGGCTGATGTTTTCAATTAAATCTATTCGACGGAATTTTAAGAAAAATATATTTGTATTAACCCACTACAATTCAATTGTAATTAGTTGGCGACGCGCTTTATCTGGCGTGTTTCGTTCTTTTATTAACCTTGGCTGATTGCCCACAAACAAAGGTCTCCAAACAAATGAATGACAACATGAAAAGCAGGAAAGCCAGAAAATGAAATATGCATAAATAAAAAACAAACACGTTCTGAAAGCTCTTCCCCCGCGCACATGCTCATCCTCCCCAGAATGTTTGTTCTTGGATAACTACTTCTCTGCGCAACTTGACGTATGCGCGATGTGTCGCGTGGCTTTTCATACCGGGCCTGCCTTCCATTATACACGCATCGCAGGTGAAAATGCTCTGCTAAGTGAGTGGCCAGAGTGGGAGTGGAATGTAGGGTGGTCCTGGGCGGGCAGGTCTTTTAAGGTGGAAAAACCAACACAAGACTTACACGGTCCTGAGGCTCAACGGCTGCCTTGAACTACTTTGCGCCACAATGTCTAGCTCGATGTGCATTAGTGGAACTTACACTTGGCATCCAAGTGAATGACGCGGCTTAGGTAACATGGAGTTTAGGGACTTACACTATCTGTGTTCTAAGCAACTTTATAAGAATTCAATTAACTTTGTAATGTTGCATCTAAAGGAAATCATGATAAGTTGGGAGTCAGTGTCTTTTTCGATTACCGAGCGCCTAAAATTGTATTTATTTTTAAAGAAAGAATTACAAAACAATTTAAATTAATTGTTTTAATGTCTTTTTCGATTACCGAGCGTTTAAAATTGTATTTATTTTTAAAGAAAGTATTACAAATAATTTAAATTAGTTATTTTATTGAGAAATAGTCAGACAATGTTATTTTACATCTTAAATCGTCTCAGATTCACTTTTAACTTCCTTTCTTACATTATATTTGGAGTGTGCAGGATTTTAACGGGGTGAGAGCCTTTCCAAGTATCAAATTACTTTTTTTTAAAAAATGTTTGCGCTGCTCACCTGGTAATGCGGTTTCCCATATCCAGCCATAAATCAGCGCAAAAAATGTTCTCACTATCCAGACCAGAGGAAGAAAACTTGCCAAATGCCAAAAGTTGTTGTTTCCATGCGAAATTGGATTTTGAACATGGAGTTAGCTTCGCACCCAAAGCCAATGAAGATTTTTTGCAATTATTTATGCAAATGCCATTCCAGCGAAGAGAGAAAACCAAAACTGGAATCCCATCATATACATATGGATCCATTCGACAGCAAAGCACCTCCCTTCTCAGCAGCAAAGTGGCTGCAAGGTCAAGTGCAGCAGTTATGGGCGACCAACGTCAGAATGGATGCATATATCTTATTCGTTTGTAATTAAGCTGATAAAATAGTCTGCTAGTTGCAGGCTGTCAGAGCCGGTACAGTTCTTAGATTCTATGACCCCAAAGCTGTGACATCAACAGAGTCGACGCTCTCACCAATAATATCTTCAGATACGCTAATGAGAAATGCAATGGCAGTTTATCACCCTAATGTCGTTCTATACTCGTAGTTCAATGCACGTTGCACATTTTACGAATTTTTCAGCTACGCGCATTTGTCTCGGCTCCGCGTTCATTTGTTTCGGTGTGCAACGTGCCTAGAATATCTGTATCTAAACTAGGAGAGAACCGAATTTTTCGACGCTAGTGCTCACTTTTAGTTCATTTACATTTCGGGCCAGTCAGATTAATGACCCCGCATATATCTGCCTTTTTATACCCTTGCAGAGGGTATTATGATTTCAGTCAGAAGTTTGCAACGCAGTGAAGGAGACGTTTCCGACCCTATAAAGTATATATATTCTTGATCAGCATCACTAGACGAGTCGATCTAGCCATGTCCGTCTGTCCGTCTGTCCGTCCGTCTGTCCGTCTGTCCGTCTGTCCGTCCGTCTGTCCGTCTGTTTCTACGCAAACTAGTCTCTCAGTTTTAAAGCTATCGGGATAAAACTTTCCCAAGAGTCTTATATCTATTGCAGGTAGTATATAAGTCGGAACGAGCCGGATCGGACAACTATATCATATAGCTCCCATAGGAATAATCGGGAAAAAAAATTTTAAAAAATTATATCTTGGGTGTTTTTGAACCTATAACCTCCTACTTTTGGAAATGCAATTTTTTATCTAATTCTGAATTTCGAATAAAATTTTTTCAAAATCGGACAACTATATCATATAGCTGCCATAGGAACGATCGGAAAATTAATGGGAATATAATAGGAAATAAATTATTGCTTCGTTGGTCTTTATTGTACTCTTTTCTAGTCTGGGATATGACTCTTTTTAAATGTTTTCGAATATCGATTTTAATTTGATCAATATCGAACTACTATATCATATAGCTGCCATAAGAACGATCGGAAAAGTAGTCATTAATAGGAATTATCTGCAAGGGTATATAAGCTTCGGCTGGCCGAAGCTAGCTTCCTTTCTTGTTATATTTATGGTGGGGCTGAGGGCTCGTATTCTTCGTTGCTCCATATCTAATAGCTGGCATCGCCGTTAAAAGTTATTAGAAAAATGCGTGAGAGGCGGACTACTCGCAAAAAAATAGCCGAAATACCGCAAAAAGTAATAAACGAACTTTTATTGATGCGCACTTCCGCAAACAACCGCAAAAGGCCAGACGACAATACCGCGAACGGGAAGCTATGAGTCCAAGCGAATGCATAGCGTTAAAAATTCATTTCGAATACGGCGGCACTGAAAATACTCTTATAACCATACGTTTTAATTTAAAACTAGTCACTTCTTATTTCTAACTTATGTTGGTCACAAGAATTGATAGGCAAACGGTTGATAGATAATAAGATGTTATATAAAGTGAGAGGGAAGCCTTTATAATACTCTAAAAGAATAGAGAATACTGTGTGTACTCTATTGAACTTAATTATTGGAATTAAAAACAAGTTTTAAATACATAAGTCGACTGGTTTTTAGAAGGCTACTCTAAATGAATTTGAAATATATGCAAACACCCTTTCCTTGGAAACCTACCCCATGAGAGCAATTTGAACCAAAACATTTATAAAACACTTTTGGCCATTTCTCTTCATTAAGTACATGCCGGGCGAGAACAGTGTTCCAATGAGTCATTCCCTGAAACACCACTCCAACTCTTTAGTTTACTATATATGCATACACGCAGAGATTATTTGAAAAACCCCTTTTTAACAACATACATATCTTCAACTAAAATAAATATTCCCAAAATTTCACCATATCAACCCCAAACACACCCCCCTACTACTCTAAAAAGTGCAGCATTTTTAATGCTTTTTAAATTTACCTCGATGGATGATATATTTTTGGTTCGTTACGAATTCCCAAGTTAAACTGCCTTTTCCAAAAAGTTCCCCGAAGCAAGGATTCTTAGCAAAAGGACCTCAAAGTTCGAAAATGCTGAAATTGGCCAACTTTCCGGAGCTCTCAGAGGCAAACGGATTCATTGTTTGATTCGATGTTAAAGTTTTTTAAAAGATACACTCTTTATCTTTCAAACCCCTCGACTATAGTCGAAGTCGGTGGCGGATCTAGGATTTTGTTGTGGGGGGTGATATTTATACCCTTGCAGAGGGTATAATGATTTGAGTCAGAAGTTTGCAACGCAGTGAAGGAGACGTTTCCGAACCTATAAAGTATATATATTCTTGATCAGCATGACTAGACGAGTCGATCTAGCCATGTCCGTCTGTCCGTCTGTCCGTCCGTCTGTCCGTCTGTTTCTACGCAAACTAGTCACTCAGTTTTAAAGCTATCGGGCTAAAACTTTCTTAAAAGTCTTATATCTATTGCAGGTAGTATATAAGTCGGAACGAGCCGGATCGTCCAACTATATCACATAGCTCCCATAGGAATAAACGAATAAATTTTTATCAAAATCGGACGACTATATATATAGCTGCCATAGGAACGATCGGAAAATTAGTGATTAATAGGAATTATCTGCAAGGGTATATAAGCTTCGGCTGGCCGAAGCTAGCTTCCTTTCTTGTTTTTTGTTGCATACTTTTTGAAAACCAAATTTTCTTAAATTTTTCACTCGAGTGGGGGGTGATATATCACCCATATGTGGAACCGCGCATGGTCGAAGTACTCTCTTGTTATACCCGTTACTCGTAGAGTGGGTATATTGTATTCGTGCAAAAGTATGTAACAGCTAGAAGGAAGCGTTTCCGACCCCATAAAGTACACACAAAAAAAAAATTGTCAAAAAGACCCCAACCACAAAAAATTGTCAATTTTGTCAAGGATATAGGTGTGTGTCTTTGCTAATTGTGTGTATTTGTTGTTGTGAAAGTAACTATTTACTAAGTAGAATTGACTATTTTTTGTGGTTGGGGACTGATTGACAATTATTACAGTTGATTTTACCAAGTTTTTTTTTGTGTGTATATATATTCTTGATCAGGGTCACTAGCCGACTCGATATTGCCATGTCCGTCTGTCTGTTCGTATGAACGCTGAGATCTCGGAAACTATTAAATCTAGAGGATTGGTATTTTGCATGCAAATTCTACAATTGTATATCTCCATCTCCCTCGCAAACCCGTTAGCTGAGTAACGGGTATCTGATAGTCGGGGCACCCGACTATAGCGTTCTCTCTTGTTTTTTTAACAAGGTTTTAATTAATTACGAAAAATTAGAATGGGAATTTGGCGACGAATTTGACAAATCGCAACTCGGACAAGATTTACTAATTAGTCTTGTCTTCAACCGCTGCTGCTCTTGTTAATAATATTTAAGGATCACATTGTTTAAGAGATCAGGTTTTCTGTTATGACAAGAAAGTTGAAATGTAATTTATACGACACGGCTGCTTGATTATCATTGTCTAGCAACAATTACAAGTCATATAATAAGTAAACATAGCCTTCGAATGTTGTCTATAAATAAAGTAAAATTTAAACAGGCATGGAGAAGCGCAAAATGCAACGCCCCGTTAATAATTAATTGCATAATGAACCGCAAATTAAGCCACACACGAGTGATGACAGCAGCAACCACAGCAACCATAGATAATGGCACTAGCAAAACAACAAAAAACAATGTTAACACAGTTGGTTACTCATTGGAGAAATTAATAAGGTAGACCCAAGTCGCTTGTCACAGATCAATTGGAAGAGTTTTATTTTACTTTTAATCGATACTTTGCACATCAATCGTATGCGACACCCATAGACCAAATATTGAATTTCAAGCTAATATTATTTTTCCAGGCACGTCTATGGTGTTTTTGCACTTGCTTTTCATTGTTTGTGGCAGTCACGGACCAGTAAAGGCTAAATAGTTTCTCGGTTCCGTCCCTTCCTTGATTTTGTTAAAGCTTTAATAAAAAAAAGTTATAATGTCATAAAAACGCAGCTTCAACATCTGTAGGTTGGGAGACTTGTTTTACCCTTACAGATGGAAATTAATAGGAAAAAAATATATTCCTTCTCTTCTTGTTTTTAATTTGCCATTTGATCATTCGCTTATGAAACTTAAGGGGGGGGGTAGGGTCTATGGCATCAAAAAATCAAGTAACTTTGCGATTTTTTCTATAAAAACTGGTTGGATGGATTTAATTTAAACCAATTGTATATTATAAAGTGTCATTTAAATAACATCCACTAATTTTTATAGCCGATACTATCAGCTAATATATCGGTGGCAAAGCGATTGCTGGAACACTATTAAAAAAAGGCGTTTTGCGGTGACCACTGTATCTCCACCAAAAATTATCGGATTTCCATTCTGCTTTTACATTTAGCTTAAAAAAAGAAAAAACCCGCCCCCTGGGAAGCGCGATTTTTAAATTTTTTTTAAAGAATTTTTTTTGCATTTCCAAAGTCAAAAATGCGTTTTTCACGTAAAAAATTCGACTTTGGGCTTAAAAAAAAAATACTTAAAGTTAAAAAATAAAAAAAAACACTTCCCAGGGGGCGGGTTTTTTTTATGCAGAAAAATATGCGACAAATTTGAAAACGATCGATTGAGCCGTTTAGAAATGCCGATAACCACGGACTTTCAAAACGTGGTTTCGAGAAAAACGCATTTAAAGATGCACTTACGTACCTAAAGTCTTAGAGGTTAGGGTACTAATTTTAGCATAACTTCTTAAGTTTTTGTCCGATTGACTTAAAACTTTTTTTGTAGAATCTTAAAATGTTAATCTACAAGAAAAAAAAAATCGATTTTTTTTTTTTGCTAGACCCTACCCCCCCTTAACGTGTTAGGTATCGATCGAAATCTTAGCCTTTTATCTTTTAAAGTAAAACCTTTCAAAAATAAAAAAAAATTATTTTTAAAAAGTGGCAAAAAAGGGTGTTTAAAAAAAATTTGTGTGATTTGAAATTTTTAAACTCAGGAAAACTTACACTAAAAACAAACTGTTAGAAATATATATATTTTTTTTTAATATTTTGTAGTTATAACTAATAAATCTATTGATTTTACTTGTTTTCCGTCTTTTTATACCCTCTTTAAGGGGCCTTTTTTGCTGTAGCATAAAGTAGTTTGATCTAAAAAACTGTTGTTCTACCACTTTTGGAAAAACCCGATAGTTTGGAAAAAATTAGCTGGAAAAAGCTAGAATTATAAAATTGTCTCATTCAGGATACTGCAAGAAAAAATTACTATGTAGGTGAAATAAATAAATAAATCATTGGACATACATATATGGACAATGTCCATTGGACATAGATATATCTAAGTAACACAAACATTTTTTCTTTCAGTGCGTCGAATGAGACAATTTTATAACGTGTATTTCGTTGTCGAATCCATCGTTGATATCAGAACTTTTGTATGTTGAAGATGCGATCGTCACTAGTTTTTACCTCGTTAAAAGGTGTTTTTATTTGATAGATATACCTAGGAATGATTATAAATTGGTATAAAATGAATTAAAATTTGTATACCTCAGTCAGAAGTTTGCAAGGCAGTAAAGGACCCCATAATTTATATTTTTCCTTGATCAGCATCACAAGCTCAGTTTGTCTGTCCGTTTCTACGCAAACTAGGTCTCACTTTTGAAGCTTCGATGTTTTTTGACATTGTATACCCTCCTACTTTTTGGAATAACATTACTTTAATAATTCTGAATTTCGAATTTAATTTTATCAAACAAAAACACCTCTTAACGAGGTAAAAAAATAGTGACGACCGCACCTTCAACATACAAAAGATCTGATATCATATTTTGTGACGAAAAATAATTTTACATTCGAAAATATAAAAACACTTTCTAAAATTTACTCATTCGGCCCGCTTCAGACAAATTTATAAGATTTTACCCACACGAACATTTTCTATTGTAGCGTGCCGAAAAAGTAAATTTTAGAAAGTGTTTTTATATTTTCGAATGTAAAATTATTTTTCGTCACAAAATATGATATCAGATCTTTTGTATGTTGAAGGTGCGGTCGTCACTATTTTTTTACCTCGTTAAGAGGTGTTTTTGTTTGATATCAGAAGTTTTTAAAGGGACAATTTATACCCTGGGTTTAATTTACATATTAGTATACCTCATACCATGACCAAAAGTCATCCCCATATAACTTAGTTATTAATTTATTTATTTATTTATTTATTTATTTATTTATTTTTTATTTATTAAAGTTAATAATTGTATAATGGAACGGTTTAAAACAATTTTACCGATTCCTTGACCCTAAAATACAGTTTGGATATTCACATACAAAATTTAATGCTTCTAAGCACGTTAGATAAATAATTGTAATTTCTTTAAAGATTTAAAAATTACTTTTTGTCATTCAATAATTGTTAAAACACTTAAAACTTAACTTTTAATCATTAAAAATTGTTAAAGGACTAGTAAACGATGAGAAAACATGAATTCCATAAGGATCCGAAAAGAGTGAGAGAGTAGCCCTACTTGCTGCAACGTGTTTTCATAAAAAAAAGCAGAGTCCATTTTAAAAAAAAACGATATTTTAAAAACTAAAAATGGCTCCAACTGTTTACAAAAATCGATTGTAACTAACAATATGGCGCATATATTGATTTATAAAAAAAAATTTATATACAAAATTTTTTAGAATCTTAATTTGTTTTTATTTTTAAGAAAATAAAAACTTATTTTTTTTAACATTTTTTTTTTTAAGAAGAGGTTTTAGAAGAATTAAATCAAAACACATGAAGTCACGCGGATTCATATAACCGGAGATAAAGATTTTCAATGAGAGGGTACTTTTTCAAATTTGTCAATTTTTGGAAAACTTTAAAAAATTCGAACTAAAAAAATAATTTTTTTCGGACAAATCCTGATACACGTGATTGCTCATTTTCCGAATAGAACATGTAAAAAAAATTTTCATGCAAATAAAAAATGTAAAAATTTTTTTGGCCCAAAACTGTTCGGCTCGTAAATGAACGGCCCTTAGGCAGCATTAATTGTTATGAGCTGGCAAAAGTGGCTATTTTCGTTTCTTAATAACTTTTAAACGTGATTTTTTACAGTAATGTGTTATATACCAAAATTTAAGGAATCTCAAGGGCTATACAGTTTAAGGTTGTAAGGAAAATCGTTAGAGCCGTTTTTGAGAAAATTAAAAAAAAGTAAAAAAAAAAGTTTAAAAAAATGTTATTTTGTTTATATCTTTTTAACTATTACATTTACACAAATTGCATATAGAAGGCGTTTATAGCATTTAAAAATACCTTTCAAACGAGATGCAGCACAAGTCTGTAGCTTTAGTAGTATAGAAGTTACGGCTTTCCGAATTTTAGCTATTTATAGCTGTTTTCCCGCTAAACTAGCGGGTTTTTCCAAAAGTGGTAGAACAAAAGTTTTTTATATCGATGTGATGAACGTCATATCAAATTTTCAGAACTTAAAAAACATATTTTGGACAAGTGGACAAGTGGACAAACTGACAAACAGAATTAAAATTTCATTTTGGGAAGAAGAAGAAAATCTTATTTTGGCTATAACTTTTGAACGGAGCGTCGGATTTCGACAAATGACCCCTCATTCGACGGGTATTTTCAAAAGGAATACAACTAAAACATTGCGAGGGGGCATTTATCCCCACCGGCCGCAACAGCTCCAAATTTCGAAATTTTCACTTTTTCACTTTCACCGCTCTCTCTCCCAAGCCAATTGATTTTCTTAAAGTCTTGGTATGCAATCCTTTAAGTTTTTGCAATACCTTTCGATTGGTGTATTACTCATTACGATCGGACTATCACAGCAGATTTTCAATTTTGCGGCTATATAATATCAAACAAAAACACCTCTTAACGAGGTAAAAAATTAGTGACGACCGCACCTTCAACATACAAAAGATCTGATATCATATTTTGTGACGAAAAATAATTTTACATTCGAAAATATAAAAACACTTTCTAAAATTTACTCATTCGGCCCGCTTCAGACAAATTTATAAGATTTTGCCCACACGAACATTTTCTATTGTAGCGTGCCGAAAAAGTAAATTTTAGAAAGTGTTTTTATATTTTCGAATGTAAAATTATTTTTCGTCACAAAATATGATATCAGATCTTTTGTATGTTGAAGGTGCGGTCGTCACTAATTTTTTACCTCGTTAAGAGGTGTTTTTGTTTGATATCAGAAGTTTTTAAAGGGACAATTTATACCCTGGGTTTAATTTACATATTAGTATACCTCATACCATGACCAAAAGCCATCCCCATATAACTTAGTTATTAAAAAACTAGAGCACATAGGATTGACACCTGATCTTAGCTGAACGCCGCCTGATATATTGCAAGCACTGTAGCGTCATTTCCAGTCGGCACCCTCGAGGAGGGTTCAGTATGAGGATTTTCGCCAACCAGAAAATAAATGTATTCACTGCCCAATTAGCATTAAAAAAACCTTAAAGATACCCATAATTTTCTGAAATTTTTAAATTATCTTTCAACATAAAACAGTATATACACATCTTTGCTGTTACGTGGCCAAGAACATTTAGAGATTGTTGTATCATTAGCTTTGTAAAATGTTCCATCTTTTCTTAAAACTGATGTATAATGTCCTTCATTTAATGCATTTCCATGGTGAAATATGGCACTTGATAAAACAAATCTTTTATTTTCAAATCTAAGCTCACTTTGTGAAGCGTTTGTTAAATTAAAATTTGTTATTTTTCTATTCGCTGCATCGACTAAACTAAGAGAGAACACAAGCACGCGCCCTAAATTTTCTATTAAGGACTGACATTGTAAATAGTTTCCGCAATGTGCACACTCGCTATCTTCAATATTTTTCCAATTTCCATAATTAAATGATATTAATTCATTCATTGTGCATTTTCTATCTATAGGAACAGAAAGTTGAGCAATCACGTTTTCTGTTATTTGAACATTTGGCCTATAATCGCAGTTAGAGCATTTTAAAGATTCCACAAGTTTATGTACACATAATTGTTTTATTCGAGCTAGTGAATGCCAGTCTAATAGTTGTCGCAAAAAATCTCCGCTGTCCTGCTGTTCTACGTTGTCAAAAATTCTTGATCGTAAATCTGAAATATTAATGTTTGTCCCCATCATTAAAGGGTTTGTATAATTCAAAAATGATGATTTTAAAATGTTACCATTTTGATCATTTAATACTGATTCCTTTACATAACAAGCATTGTTTGTGTTTTCCATACCACGTATATTATGAGAAATTGCGTTATTATCATTTTTTTTGCTTGTTGTATTCTTTTCTAATACAGACGGCTCAATGATAGCTGCTCTTTGCCGCCTTAAATATATGTTTTTATCAGAACAATTATTATTTTTTTTAGAATTACCAACCAAATGTTGTAGATCTTTTCTATATTTACTTCTTAATCGATTGTATTCTATAATAGCACCATCATTTGTCTTTATGCTTTTCGGATTAAGGTTGAGAATTTACCATTTGTATATGCTTCGTTCAGTTACGTATTGCTCTAATTGAGTATTTAAATAAAAAAGAAAGTGAGATTAGTACAGACACAATTCTAATTAATCACATTAATGACTTCAAAATAACTAATAGTGATACTATAATCTGATTGAGTAGGGAAATATGTTTGTTTTTGCAGAATTTAAATAAAGAAGTTGATAATACTATTTCAATATTTATATTTTCAGAATTTCAAAACCTTATCAAAAAAGAAGTTAAAGATGACAGTCTGGGTCCGTATGATAATGATGATGATAAGTAATCACGATGATAAAATCTATATATTAGAGGATGGTATAAATAGTTATGTGCAAACTATACCACTAAATATAGAAGAAAGTAAGCAAATTGAATGTAATTCGAAGAAAACATTTTAATTGTTCTTTAAAATAAAAATTTTATAATATTGTTCTGGGAAATTTTAACATTAACCTCTAATAAACTATGTTTGTTCTTTAAATTAACAAAAAAACATCATAAAATTTATTGGAACGATGGAGTATACTTTTTCAAAGAAACACAAATGTAGAGAAATAATTAGAAAAAGGGACATAATTTGAAAGGGATATCAAAAAAGGTTATTCCTACAAAAATTTTTAAAAATGGATGATGTAATTAACATTGATGAAATTGGATGTCCCTCTATAAAAATAATGGATAGAAAACACTTCCCATATTGCTCATTACATGCTCTAGATGGTGTCTGCTCACTCAACAATGCTCATAAAATCTTAAACTTTTACACAAAAGAAAACTGCTAGCAACAACAACTTTTCACTATTCATTCTTTCATTCACAATTTGAAAGTCGAGAAAAAAAGTTTACGAAATGTCGGATTCTAATAAAAATCTTAATATACCGAATTATTCTTCCTTGATAAATAAAATTACTTTATTTATTAATACATTTGGAAATATGATTTCAAAAGAGGACTTGAAATTACTGCTGGAGTCAAGGGACATGTTCATGAGTATTGACGTGAAGGAGTTTATAAAAACAACATTTGGAGAACATTTTAATTTATGTAAATTTTCTAATGATAATATAGAAACGTGTGCTTGTTTTCATTTTGTAATTCAACAATATAAAGTTAGAAAATTAATTTCATCATATATTGAAATTCTAAAATGAAGAAAAAAAAAAACAAGAGAGAACGCTATAGTCGGGTTGGTGTCCCGACTATCTAATACCCGTCACTCGGCTAAAGAGCGTGCGAGGGAGATGGAGATATAAACTTTGATGAGCCATAACTTTTTAGCGAATGGTCCGATTTAAAAAATTTCTTCTACATTTCGATAGGTATTTATAAGCACAACAAACCTGCATTTTTACTTTTCCGAAATATTTAAATTTTTAAAATCGTATATTAAGTATTGTGGGCGTTAGAGGGGGCGTGGCACCTTCTTGAAATAAACTTGCGCTGCGTAGGAACTCCAAGAATCTTCATGCCAAATACCAATCCTCTAGCTTTTATAGTTTCCGAGATCTCAGCGTTCATACGGACGGACAGACGGACAGACGGAGAGACGGACAGACAGACATGGCTAGATCGACTCGGCTAGTGACCCTGATCAAGAATATATATACTTTATGGGGTCGGAAACGCTTCCTTCTAGCTGTTACATACTTTTGCACGAATACACTATACCCTTTTACTCTACGAG
>JBAMCJ010001124.1:0-212741 GCA_037075205.1 Drosophila prostipennis | reverse complement strand
CACTCAGCGTCATATCTCTGCGTACAGGGCAAATAATTTTTAATTTGTCACTTTGACAGGAAAAATCTTGGGCTAGATGTGATATAAAAAATTATCCTTTTTTTTACGGATAGTCCCAGCAATTACCTTTATATTCTATATTTTAGGAAATTTTTATCTTCTTTGGTACCCTTATAATTCGTATTTCCCCGAAACCCTTTAAAATAACATGCTTTCAAAAGTTTGCGTACAGCTGATGATAGTTGCATTTATTGGTAAGTTAGTGGTCCGATTTAAATCGCATTATCAAAGCAGGCAAAGATGCACTTGTCAAACGATTTGTCAATGCATTTTTAATCATGGACGGCAAAGGAAAGCAAATACAAGACTCCGAAAGGAAAATCATCTTAAAATTGCATTTGGAAGGGAAAAGCTTAAGAGTAATTGGCGGAATCTTAGGTCGCTCACACTCCTCAGTGCAGAGAGTCATAAATAATTATATTTCGACCGGTTCTATACTTCCCAAACTCCGAGAAGGCCGCCCATGTCGATTAACGAAAAGAGAAAAAAAGGAAAGTTATATTTCTAGTTCAAAACAATCCGAAATTGACTTCCCGAGAAGTGCAGCAAGAGGTGGAAAGTCAGTTTTCTAAAACCGTTTCGTACTCGACTATCCGAAGGATTATAAAAAAATCCGGATACATGAGCTGCGTGGCCAGAAAGAAGCCCTATATTTCAAAAACAAATCGAGAGAAACGAATTCAATTTGCAAAGGACCACATTTCCAAGCCTCCAGAGTTCTGGAAGTCAGTCATTTTTTCAGATGAAAGCAAGTTTTGCATATTTGGAATAAAAGGAAAAAAATTGATCTGGCGCAAGAGCGGGGAAGCCCTCGAAAAGCAGAATTTACTTCCAACTGTTAAACACGGAGGAGGTGGAATAATGATATGGGGATGTATGGCAGCTAACGGTGTTGGAAATCTGCACTTCATTGATGGTATTATGGACCATAAGATATATATCCAACTGTTAAAGGATAATTTGATCCAAAGCGCAACCAAGCTGGGGCTACAGGACGATTTTATCTTTCAACAAGATAATGATCCCAAGCATACAGCTCAGAATGTCAAGCTCTGGTTGCTGTATAACGTAAGAAATCAGCTCAAAACACCGCCACAGTCTCCAGACTTGAACCCTATCGAGCACCTGTGGGATTTATTGGAACGGAGGATAAGGCAGCACTCAATTACGTCAAAGGCAATGCTAAAAACCATATTGCAGCAGGAATGGGACCAAATAGCCGAAGCTGAGACTGAGAAGTTGGTCAATTCTATGCCAAAGCGTCTCGCCGAAGTTTTAAAGCGGAAAGGTTATCCAACCTCTTATTAAATTGTGATAAAATTGTCAATAAACGCAACTATCATCAGCTGTACGCAAACTTTTGAAAGCATGTTATTTTAAAGGGTTTCGGGGAAATACGAATTATAAGGGTACCAAAGAAGATAAAAATTTCCTAAAATATAGAATATAAAGGTAATTGCTGGGACTATCCGTAAAAAAAAGGATAATTTTTTATATCACATCTAGCCCAAGATTTTTCCTGTCAAAGTGACAAATTAAAAATTATTTGCCCTGTACGCAGAGATATGACGCTGAGTGTATGTACGTTGGGTAAAAAATGTAAAGAATTTTTTTAGATCTTAGATGACTAATCTCAGCAGATCGAAAAGCAAGAGACAAACGGATTTATAAACGAAGGATGAACGGGTTATAAAATCGAACAGATGGCTGGTTTTTTTTATCGCTGTACTCGTAGCTTTCGATTTCCCACTTTTTGTTAATTTAAGTTCCGAATAACTTTCGTTTTCGATTTGGTTTCTGACGTCATGGCCCACTGGGATATGACAAAGATTTTTCGGGTGAAATTAAACGATTTTACAAAATTTAAATATTTCGGAAAATTAAAAATGCAGCTTTTGTGTTTATCAATACCTATCGAAGTGTAGAAGAAATTTTTTAATTCGCACCATTCGTTAAAAAGTATTGCGTGATTAAAGTTTTATATCTCCCTCGCACTCCCTTTAGCTGAGTATCTGATAGTCGGTAATTAAAATGAGACTTTCTGAAATTATAACTGACGGGATTTATTTAAAAAAGTTATGGACATGATTTAGTATACAAATTCCTAAGATTAAATAGAATTTTTCTCCTGGAATTTAACTTTAACTTTAAGACCAAAAAAATTCCCGAAACGAATAGTAGTGAAATAGCAGTGTTTGAAATTCGTGCAGCTCCATAGAAAAGCCACCGCGATTAATCATACCCTGACCTTAACCTTGCCGTGGATTCACAATTGTTGTCATTACCGAAAAAAGAAAACACACGCATTTGCGTGTATGGGAATTGCATTTAGGCAATTATTCAACGCGGAACGTATCGAACCGGAGTTGTTGTCCAAAAAGCAAAGCCGTGGCCCGAGGTCGCCGTCACGTCTCCGGGCGAAATGAAGGCCCGAAACTGCGATTCCCAGCCCAAAAGCCTCTTGGCGGCACGTGTGGAACGACGCAAATATGTTGGCTCTTATCAGGCGGAGCTGACGAAGCCGACGCTGATGGACGGCCATTAGGGACGACGACCCATTGCGGGATTGGGGGACTGGGATGGTGGGTGTCGTGCTGGTTGTAATGGGTGTGGTTCCACGGTTTTGTCCACAATGGACAGAATGGGCACATATGAATGTGGGGGATAGGTTCTGTGCGCGTGCTGTGGCGGCTACTTCTGCGTTTATGCGATAAATATCACCAAAAATTATTAGTGTTCACGTAATTATTAAACTGAATATGTAAACATAACTTAAATATTACTCTATGAAAGTTTTGATTGAAGTTTTAAATCAGGAACTGATTTTATTATACCCGTTACTCGTAGAGTAAAAGGGTATATTGTATTCGTGCAAAAGTATGTAACAGCTAGAAGGAAGCGTTTCCGACCCCATAAAGTATATATATTCTTGATCAGGATCACTAGCCGAGTCGATCTAGCCATGTCTGTCTGTCCGTCTGTCCGTCTGTCCGTCTCTCCGTCTGTCCGTCTGTCTGTCTGTCCGTATGAACGCTGAGATCTCGGAAACTATAAAAGCTAGAGGATTGGTATTTGGCATGAAGATTCTTGGAGCTCCTACGCAGCGCAAGTTTATTTCAAAAAGGTGCCACGCCCCCTCTAACGCCCACAATACTTAATAAACGATTTTAAAAATTTAAATATTTTGGAAAAGTAAAAATGCAGTTTTGTTGTGTTTATCAATACCTATCGAAATGTAGAAGAAATTTTTTAAATCGGACCATTCGTTAAAAAGTTATTGCTGATCAAAGTTCATATCTCCATCGCACTCCCTTAAGCCGAGTGACGGGTATTAGATAGTCGGGACACCAACCCGACTATAGCGTTCTCTCTTGTTTTATTTAAAACCGAAGATACATAATATGTATTACATATGATTCTGATAAGTTACTAATTATTATATTTAGGGACTGTTTTCTCGTCCGTTTGTTAAATTTAAAGTACGGTTAAAGACCATGAAATCGTAAAGTGGGAAATCAAAGTTTAAAGCTTCCTTTAAATTTAACAGGCGGACGAGAAAACGGCCCTTTGTCATCTATCCTTAATGTCTGATTGTAAGACAACAAGTTTCTGATGTCATCCCTAAAAACGTAAAATTAAAGGGCAATTTCAATTCTTTTTTCTCTTCTTACAGAAAATTCAATTTTCCTAGGCCCATGATTCCACAGTAAATGTTTTTTTTTTTGCAAGCAAACCGGTTTGAATTTTTTTAAAATGTATCCATAATTTTTTGATATGATTATTTTAACTGAAAGTCATAAGAAATTTGTTTATGATTTTTTTGTTTATAACTTTCTCTGTCCAGATATGAAGTTTTACGTACATTTTTATATTTGCACCTCCTTAAAGACACAAATATATTCCAGAATGTATAATTTGAAAGAAAGTGACGTGAGCTTTTACGATGACGAATTTCGTAATTTCACCCGCATAAACTCAAAATCGTAAACGTAGGGGACACGCAATGAAAAGTGCGTAACGTAAGCGATGCAACGGGGAATTGTGGGAGGGGTGGGGTGGCAGCCACACAGATACAAGCGCACAATCACAATACGACGCACACACATAATTAACAGTTCGTTTACGCTGCGTACCGTTGGAAATATTCATACGGGGTAAAAATGGTAATTGCCACAAAAGTCATAGCCATGAATATAATTAACTTTGTTTCTGCTTTCGATGAGTTGCAAAACGTAAAATAGAAAACGTAAGTTGCGGACCAGAGCGAAATGCTACTATTTTTCTTGTTTTAAGCCGCCATTAAATGCGGCTGCAATATGAACAACAACAACTGCGAAATACATAATAGTAGATATGTAAACTTACATGGCAGGCTGCCTCCAAGAAATCGAGCCGTGGTATTGGTGCCCCGCTGCGTCTGTATGGTGTCTGTATGTTTTATTTTTCTTGTTTTTTATTGTTGTTTTTTCTCCTTTTTATCAGTCAGCCTTTACGGCCATGCACACACACAAGCGCATACAGTCAGCATGTGTGTGTATATATCCTCGGTGCAAGTTCCGTTTTTGTTTTTTTTTTGTTGCTGTTTTTCTGGCTACATATAAATCAATGCAGGTGGTTTTTCTACTGCACACGCACACTGGGAAAATGGAAAAACTGTTTTGATTGCTTTTCGCCTTTTCGTTCACCTTGCGCCGAACCGAAACTCGAAATTCAGGCGTGAGCTAATTTCATTTGGCTTTTTATCTAATTTTCTTCAACGCGACCCGCACACACATTCATATTCGCCTTTTCTTTTTTGTTATTTCTGCCTTTTCTGCTGCCTTTGCGCTGTTGTTGTTGTTGCACGAAAATAAATCATTTGCATTTACACACAACAGCGAACTCAGTTTTTTTTTTCGTGTGCGTCTCACTTTTTCTATATTGCGTTCTTTGATCGCCGAGCTCGGCATTTATTGCGATTATTGCACTTGCACTTGCGCGGTGTGGAGTTCAGTCTTTTTCGGCATTTTCCATGTACGTTGGGTGTTAAGTCTGCATTGGATGGTCAATTAATTAATTTACTAAGTTTCTTCTAATGTCCGCGTCGGTTGCAGTAGAGATGGAACAAAATCGATGTCTATTCGATACTCGTCATGGAAAGGTGGCAGCACAGATGTTATCGATTACTTGTACTTCGACTGTTTTAACTGGCAAGAGTTGCCACTTTTGACGATTGAATTTTAAAATAAAAATAAATGGCAACTCAATGTGCCTCAAAACTTTTTTTAAGATTATAAGATTAACAAGATATAGCCTAATATTTGTAAAAAGGATAACTGCAAAAGTCCTCTTTCAAAATTAAAAATATGTAGTACAAGATGTAACTAACTCAGCGAGCATTTTGTTTTCCTTAAAAATAACGGTAAAAACCTTTAAAATTTAAAGTTCATTGCTAATACTTCCGAAAATATTTGCAAAATCAAGAACAATGTTTCAGAATAAAAGATAAGGATATTTCATATTCATATCTCACATTAAGGGGACATTTTAAAATTAATTTAAGCACATTCATATATGAACTAAATAAAGCTTAAAATACCAAAATCAACTTTTACTACACATTTTTACATTCCAAATTATTAATAATCCTTACTATTTTCTTTCCAGAGGGCTACCTCACCTCTTGCTCCTTCGACTATCTGTCGGATAACTTTGACACCCGGCTGTTTGTCGGCACCATCTTCTTCTTCAGCTTCGTCTGTCCAACTCTGATGATCCTGTACTACTATTCCCAGATTGTGGGCCACGTGTTTAGCCACGAAAAAGCCCTGAGGGAGCAGGCCAAGAAGATGAACGTGGAGTCGCTGCGTTCCAATGTGGACAAGAGCAAGGAGACGGCGGAGATTCGGATAGCCAAGGCGGCCATCACCATTTGCTTCCTGTTCTTCGTGTCCTGGACGCCGTACGGCGTAATGTCGCTGATCGGGGCGTTTGGGGACAAGAGCCTGCTCACTCCCGGCGCCACCATGATCCCGGCCTGCACCTGCAAGCTGGTGGCCTGCATAGACCCATTCGTCTATGCCATCAGTCACCCCAGATACCGCATGGAGCTGCAGAAGCGATGTCCCTGGCTGGGAGTCAACGAAAAGTCCGGGGAGATATCGTCGGCTCAATCCACCACCACACAGGAGCAGCAGCAGACCACGGCGGCTTAGAATCAAGGATTACTCTACTCTCACACAGCTGACCTCGTAATACAAAAGCCTAGGGAAACTATAAAAGAACCGACGATGAAACAATGAACAATTAACGTTATGATTTGTAGTTCAACATTCCTGAGTTTATGATAAATAAATAGCAAGTTATGGCAAAGAAAGTACAAAATTAGTCAGTTTTTATTTAAATGTGGGTTCTCAGATAAGACGCCTTAAAAAACAATTCACGATTTTTCTAAGTTAACCTAACTAAAGTTATTATTTTGTATTCTTTCGATCTTAAACAAACCAAAAAAGTGTTTATTCAATTGATAGATATTCCTGAATTTCCACGAAAGGCGCTCCATCATTAAATCAAATGATATGGTCGGGCTATTTTGAAAATAGTCAGCTATGTATGTATTTATTCGGTTTTTGGGTAATATCTTTCAGATACCCATTGTGAAATCTGTTGGCATTTGTTAAACAAAATGAAAAACCCCCAAGCCCCATGGCGAATCCTCAGTTGCACAACAGGGAGTGCAGTCGAATGACCGCACGGTAATCGTTGTGCGACAACAGACCGCGCTGCGATCGCTGGAGCACTCGATTGAGGCGCTCCACAGTGTCCATGTTGGAGGTCATCTTGAAAAGGTCGTCGAGGTACTTGAGCGATTCGCGGGACCAGAACATCGACGGCTTGTTGGCGTCCTTGTTGATGCTGCCCCGTTCGCTCTGGTCCATCTCTGCCAGCAGGCGGTCGCACTCCGGATCGAGGGTCTGGCGCAGCTGCAGATCGGTTCGCGATCGTTGCTGCGGGTTGTTGTAGGGCATCTGATTGATTTGCGGACGCCGAAGTTGCTGCTGCTGTTGATATTGCTGAACCGCCACTGCAATACGTTGCTGTTGGGCCAGCTGTTGCTGTTGTTGCTGCTGCTGCAGACGCTGCTGTTGCAATCGTTGTTGCTGATGTTGCTGCTGCATTCGCTGCTGCTGTTGTTTCTGCTGCTGCTGCAAGCGCTGCTGCTGGTTTTGCTGTTGCTGCTGCAGACGTTGCTGTTGCTGCTGCCGCTGTTGATTTTGCTGCTGCTGCTGTGGACTCGGTTGCTGCTGATTTTGTTTCTGCTGCTGCTGCTGAGCCTGTTGTTGCTGTTGCTCCAGAGCCTGGCGCTGCTTCTTCTTGGGTATTTTCGGAGGCGGTGGCGGCGCCATATGCTGCCAAGTCGGCGGCGGAGGAGCTGGCGACGAAGGCCGTTTGCTCGGCGATTCCGGCTGACTCGGTGCCTTCTTCTGCTGCAATCCCAGCAGCACTGGATCCAAGTGCAGCGAGGGCAGGCGATTCTTTTGATCCAGACGGCCATAGCTGTTGAGCAGAGAGTCGTAGTTCTGATGTGGATATGCTGTGAAGATCATGCGCCAATGGTCCTCGATCTCGGTGCGCATTTGAGGCGTGGCGTTCTCATCCGGCGAGAAGTCGTCGATCAGGCGACGCAACAAAACCAGCAGCTGGTCCAGATGGCTCTTGCCGTTCACGAGTCCCGCCTGGCCCACCAGGATCATGTTGAGCTGGCGACGCTTCTTCTCCGCCATCTTGAAGCCGTTCTTGGTGTTCATCTCCTCCAGCTCCTTGATGCGCAGATAGTGGTTCTTGGCGTTGCCCAGATTGGTGTTCAGACTATTGATGCCATCTCGCATGAAGCGGATGAGCACGTCGATCCGCTTGGGCGGTTTCTGGCTCTGGAACTCGATGCTCTTGCGCTTGACCTCTTGGTTGCGGCGCAGAAGTTTCACCTGCAGTTCCTCTTGGTTCTTTTTGAGGCCATAGATAACCAAAACGTAGCCGTAGTCCTTGAAGTCCATGCGCACGCTAACCTGACACTGTTTGGCGGCTGCGGCCAGGAAAGTTCGCCCTTCGGGGCTGAACAGGTACTCGGATTGGTCGCGTGCCATGATGATCTTGCCCTCGCTTGGAATATCGCCCAGCTCTTCACTGGAGTCCGGATTGGCATCGTCATCAGTGCGGCGACCGCTGCTCGTGGCGTTGATGCACATGGAAATTCCCTGGACGTTGGAGGAGAGTTCGAAATCGTCGTCCATGCCTCCGCTTAGGGGTATAACATCGGGCAGATTGGACAGGGGATGGTTAAGTGGTAGTTGCCTGGAGGGCCCAGCCTCTGGATCTTCGCTAGTTGTCGAGCTGGGCACCTCAAAGTGCTCGGAAAAACTATAATTCGAATCCGAGTCCAGCTCATGGGGTGCCACCGATGGCTTGGTTTTTCCACTCTCAGTCTCTGGTGCCTGAAAGTTGGTGGTAATCTCCGTACGCTGAATGGAAACCGATGGATCTTCCTCCTCTGGCTCGTCCGCAGGCTGGTCTTCATTAGGTTGCTCCTCATCAGGTTGCTGCTGCTCTTCAGGTTGCTCTTCTTCAGGTTGCTCCCCTTCTGGTTGCTCCACTTCAGGCTGCTCCTCTACAGGTTGCTCCTCTCCAGGTTGCTGCTCCTCAGCTTTCTCCTCCTCTTGCTGCACTTCAACAACTTCCTCAACTGCAGGTTTTTGCTTTTGCTTTGGCAGCGATTTCTTGGGCATTTCAGTTGAGACCTCCCCACGAGCTGCCTTCACCTGAGCATTTGGCACATAGTCATGGGTATAAATCTTTGCCGGAATCTCGGCAAGGGCAGTGGTTGACTTCCGTTTAATTGACTGCGTTTTGGCCAAGTTCACCTGGACAAGGAACTTGGCATAGTAGCTATTCTTGGGCATAACGGGACTGTCCCACTTGAAGTGAAAGGGTGTTCCAATGGCAAAGAAGCTGCTCAGATCGCCCAGATAGCCAATGGGTCCGCCGCGATTCTTGTAGACCTTTTGGTGCGACACAATTTGGCTGGTATAGTTGGTCGCACGAAAGTCTCCAATCCGCTGGCGGCAGTTCTCGAAGAGATGGCGTCCGGCACAGTAGCTGCACTGAATGCTCCTGTACTGAACGGTGCTAACCAATTCCGTGTTGGATCGAGTCTGTCGGAGTTTAAAAGAGAAGCTTAGATTGATTTCTGCAGGAAATTGAAATGATTGTATTATTACCGTAGAGTGGTAGCGACGCCACTTATCTGGGCAGTGATCCATGCCATGACCCCTCATCTTGCACAGCTGGCAGACCACTCGGCTGTGAAAGGAGCACTTGTTGCACTGCTGCACGTAAATCGCCTGCTTTGATCCGCACTGGAAAAAGAAACGTAGTAATTTAGAATACTTATTAAAAGTGAGTTATATTTTAAGTACGACCTACCCCAAAACAGATGGCATTGGGACAGCGGGGTTCGGCATGACCCACGGTGCCGCAAAGAAAGCAAACAAGCGGTTTGCGGGGACGCGGACACTTGGAACGCACGTGACCCATCTCAAAGCAGTTGGTGCACTTGGCGTGGGAGCGGGGTCGTGCCACCGGATACCTGTCCGCATTGTTGAGCCTCCACTCCTGGCGATGTGCTGCAGTAAACAGTAGGTTATTAACAAACTGACTGAGAAGGATTAGCTCCTACCACTCACCATTCATTTTCTTTTGCAGCTTGTGGACTGAGAACTGTTCACCATTCCAGCTGTCATTGTAAAAGCGACACATCTCCTCGTTCCAGCCAATGAGTTCTCCGCCCTTGGGCAGACTATCGTCCGTTAGAAGTGGCAAATTGTGCTCCACTTGGATGGCTGGCTCCTCCATCGTCACATCTACGTCATCCTCATCGGCATCCGCCTCCTGAAGCTCATGGGAGGCATCCATGTCCACATCCTCCTCGGATCGCACCGTGGTATCTGCTGTCTTGTCTCGGGAATCTTCTTCCTCGTCGGATAGATATCCACTGGCATCCTCCTGCGACTTTCGGGCCTCGGCATCAAAGCGTTCAAAGACCGCCGCTAGGCGATCTGACATTGCATCGCGGAACTCGGCTTCGGCTTGGGAATCCGCATCGGAGCCAATGGAAACGGTATCCAGAGCATCACAAGCTGCTTCTTGTACCTGCTCCGTTTCCTTCTTCTGGTTAAGAAGCCTCTCGGCTATATCCCTGGCACTGGGCAGCTCATCCTCGGAAGTGGACTCCGAGCTAGCCTCCTGGCTGGCCGAAACCTTTGGTTTTTGGATGCGTGCCGCTTTCTTTGGATTTTCCTCAGAGCTTCGCCTGATGCTGATTCGGCGGATCTTGCGCTTGCATCGCTCCACAGCCATTCCGCGGGCAATGCCCGGTACTCCAGTGGATTCAATTCCATCCTCGCTATCAGTATCATCCGCCACATCGTCGTTGTTCGCGTCAGACTGGCTATGATTGTTAGTTGAACAGGAACGTTTGCGTAGGCGCTTGGTTTTTTGTACACTCGGCTCCACTATCTCCTCCACGGACGAGCTGTCCGATGGCGTGTCTACGCTGCGTATGATTGTCGGCGTGGCCTTGGACTTGGCCTTCGAGTAAATGCCACTCTCGGTAAGATCAGATTCGCTTTCGTAGACGTCTAAAGCCCTGAATTGCTGGTGGTCATCCACACGATAGTTCCGCTTAATCTCCTCCAGACGCGAGGGCGGCACAAATTCGTATTCCGAGGACGTATCAGCCGCGGGATCTGCCTCTTGACCCTCGGCTCCTTCCTCTACAACGTCTTTAGCTTGCTCTCCCTGACCAATGGATTCCCGTATAGCCTTTTCTGTTAGCACCAGGAGATCGTCATCATTGGCGTCTGCACGTTCGGCCAACAAGCGAGTGGTATCCTTCTGTACTATAAAGTCATCGCTGGACATGACGGAGCAGCAAGGCGAATTCAAGGATGATGCGATGCTGCCAGCTGCAGCCACTCCGCTCTCCTCCGGTTCAGTTATGCAAGACAAACCCATCTTCACATCCGTCGCATCCATGGCATTCTCCTCGTGAAACAGCTGCGATGAAGTGCAGGCCTGCTCACCATCGCTCTCGTCGAGATCGATGATTGGAGCCGGTGGCAGTGGTACGTGCACCACATCATCGTCGTCAGAGGACTGGCTGCTCTCCGCCAGATTCACGAATTCCACCGGCGTGGATTGCTGCTTGCGCTGCTTCTTGTTCAACTGAGCCTGCTTGGATTTCTGCTTCTTTGCCCATCAAACGCTGCATCTGCTCCAGCTTTCGATTGGCCTTGCCAAAGGGTCCCGGTTCTGGTTTCTTCTGTTGCGGCGGCTGCTGCTGTTTATTTTTCTGCTGCGGCTGCTGCTTGTTTTGCTGCGGTTTGTTCTGCTTTTTGGGCGGGCAGTTCGGTGGGATGGCCACTAGCAGCCGCTGGTCGAAACGCTCCTCCTCGTAGGCCTCCTGGTTAACTTTGGTGGGTGTGCTTGGTTGCGGTTTTGATTGTTGTACTACGGGCGACTGCTTGGGCGACAGCTTCTTCTGCTGATTTTGCTGCTGTTTTGGCTTCTGATTCTGCTGCTGCTTTTGTTGCTGCTTGGGCTGCTGTTTTGCCTGCTGACTTAACTGCTGCTTTGTCTGCTGGTTTTGCTGCAGCTTTGCCTGTTGATTTTGCTGCTGTTTTGGTGGCTGGTTTGTTGCCTTTGTTTGGTTGGGCGTTCCCTTTTTGGGCGTCAACAGTGGGCTTTTGTCCTTTGGCTTTTCGACCTCCTTGGGCGGTTGAGATGGGAGTCACTTCAGTAGCTAAAATAAGATAAGCATAAATATTAAATTATTTTTTGTCATCTTTTTTTTCTGGTGTAATTCCAGGAAAGCTTAAATAAAAAACATTAAATTTAATGCATTTCTGTAGAAAAGTTTATTTGCTTACTTTTCCTTTATCGACAATTTACAAATATTTATTTATTTTAATATACCCTTAATATTTGGTAAGAAGATAACCTTAGAGCCAATTGATATGGATGTTTTTGATTTTTGAAGCACTTTTTAATACCACGGTGGGTTGAGCATAAGACTGAGACGGTCATTGGACATGTCCTCCCCCTCCACGTCGTTTAGTTTATAGCCTTGAAGTGCCAGATCCGACAGTTGCGAATCGCTGATGTGGAAGAGGACGAAGGCCTCCGCCAACAGGTCGGATCGATTGGGCCACAAAAGGATCCGCACGGCGGTGCGAAACTCGTCGATTGCCTCCCTGATCAGCTGGTGAGCTTCGGAGAGGTTCGCGAGTGGCATCATGGGCGCCTGGCCCAACTCGGATTGCTTGGTCTGCACCTTGAGGGCCAGCTCCAGTTGCCTGACCAACCGCATGAACACGAAACGGCGGTATCGTTCTTCGAAAAACTGCCGCGGCATATCGTGGCGACTCATTTGACGTCGCACCAAGGCGGAAATGATGAGGCCATCCACGCAGGAACCCAGCACACTCACGGTGGCCATCAGTACGATCCCGGACAGCAGATACTCCACGAGCCTCTGGTCCAGCTCCTCGCGCCAGAAGAACAGATCACGGCCGTGCTGCACCAGCTGGTAATGGAGCAGGCACACAATGCAGACCAGGTCAAGAGTGGCCAGGGCCAAAGTGCAATGGTTGAAGCGGCCCAGCCGCCGGTGGAGCACTTGCAGGCCGCACCTGCCCAGACCCAGGAAGCGACTGAGGATGCAGGTCATCATTGGGAATATTCGGGGAATTTTGAAGGCAAGCCAACGAAAAATTTGTTTGAAAAGGATGAAGGAAACCTAGAGCCCAAGGCCAATGTGATTGGCGCTAAAGGGGGTCAGTTAAATCGGAGGTGGTATTTCATTTATTCCTAAACCAAGCTGAATCCCTTTCGTTAATGATCTGAGATAAGAAATTTCGTCTATTACCAGCCCGTGAAGTCATAATTAAGATAATTCCGACCTTTAAAAGTTATTATAAGAAGTTATAACAGACCTCAAATGGTATTTTTATGATGGAATTTAAAAAAAATTGGATCATTAAATCGATCAGCATGTTTAGTCTTAAACTACGAGTAACGGGTATAAAAAGAAACTGAAAACTAATAATGGTAATAGCCTATTACTAATAAGGTTACTAAATACTGCTTTAAAGTTAAATTTAACAACTTGTCCTAATTTGGATAAACTTTATTGTGCTTTTTATATTAAATTTTATTATCCACTTATTTTTAAAACTAAACTGACTTTCGAAACAGACTACTTAGCAGTTTGTTTTGTTATAAGGTACAAATAATTAAATAAATATATATTGTATTTATCTATACAATTTGCTTCCAATTTGAATCATCATATTAAAAGTCATGTAATTTAATTGGGTATAGATGAAATTACCCAATCTGCATACTTACACACTTATGTATGGTATGTGTATAAGTTATTGGTGCAGAGAAAATAGGTAAGAACTTCAAGCTATGACTATATACTACCACCATTGATTGCCTCTCACCTGGGATTGTTTTGTTTGGGATCGCCTGCTGTTCCTCTGCCTGAATCACCTGCCCCTGCCCCTCGATCTCCGCTCCCTCCGCCCAGTAGCGTGGCTTCAGCTTGGCGCCCGCATTGTTGTTGTTGACCACTCGCGTTCCACTAACGAATCGCTGGCCAGGCTTCGGGTGCTGCTGCTGTGGAGGCGGTGGCATGCTCCTGGCATCCTGGTCGCTCGGTGACTCCACCGCAGGCTGATCAACGGCACTCGGTTCGTCTGTTCCATCGCTGTAGTGAATCGAGGCATAGAGAATCGATTCCAACTCGTTCAGACGGTCGGTGTCCATCTCCTCTAGCTGCGGGATTGGGGAACATGACAATGGGTCGAATAGCATGGATTAGGGCCAGCACTCACATCACTCATATTGCGCGTCTTTGTTTTCCTTTGCTTTTGATTTATTTTTCTTGCGCATTGATAAAAAAGTAAAGAAAAAGTCAGCACGTTGACTAGTGATGAGCAAATCGGGAGGGGGAGGCAATCGAAACAGTGATGGCAGTCTGGCTATCGAAGCATGTGACTATCGAATAAAACACAAATTAGTTGGTAGCTAAAAATTAGTTTTAAAAAATGTATTTTCTCTAGCTGTGCGGCACTAGATAGTTATATTTGGTAAAATTTTAGTAGGCTTAAACAATATGAAAGTTATAAATATAAAACCCAGAAAAAAGTTAAAAATTTTTATAACATTTTGAACGTTATTTTCTTAATATTTTACTTTTTCTTTGTTGATTTTCAAAATATAAATTACAATTTCCAAACCAATTATTTGTGTAGATTTCAGTTTTTTCCTTGTGATTTTTGAATCGAAATTATTTCTCGTCAGATTCGATAGTTGTAATTCCCCTATCGATAGTGAGGGTGCCGAGTCGACCAATCGATAACTAGAGGAGCAACCCTAGCTGCCGGGCCACGTACAATTTGCGACAAAAAATAACAAGAAGTAATTAAAGCTAAAATACAATGTAAGTGTGCCGGTAATGTGACAAACAAAGAGCTAAACTAACTATCCACGAACTTTGCAGTATGGACGTGATGCAGCGCTACGTTTCGCCCGTGAACCCGGCCGTTTTCCCCCACCTCGCCACCGTGCTCCTGGTCATCGGAACCTTCTTCACCGCCTGGTTCTTCATCTTCGTGGTGTCCCGGAAAAGCGCCAAGGAGAGCACTCTGATCAAGGAGCTGCTGATCAGCCTGTGCGCCTCGATCTTCCTGGGATTCGGCATTGTTTTCCTACTGCTAACCGTCGGTATTTACGTATGAGATATAATAGGCAACGACCATTCCGTATAGAAATAAACTAAAGATCTGATCGTGGGCGTGAACGTACATGAGGCCTTCTTTTTATTAAGGTTTGACTTGTAATTCCATTTTCAAAGATTCAATTTGCGCTTAAAACAATATCGAATATACATACATATATATATTATGCTAACATATAAATCGTCTAAACGTGCACGGCACTCCACCCGTCGAATAAGAAATCACTGCAACGTTTGAAATCATGGCCATTCTATCCGGCCAGTCCGGCCTGTTGTCTGCACTTCTGCATGGTGGCCCGCAGGATGAACTGTTTCCGGGACAGCTGGCGCACGTGCTTGAGGAAGGTCTCCAGGTCGATGACCCCGCCGCGGAGTCCCTCGCCCAGATAATAGATGGCATCCTCGGTGGCAGCCTCGTCGGCGTAGGCATTGAGTAATCTGCGGGTGGACAATGGCTTTAAAGTGCCTATTTGTAATCCCAAGATTATATTTCGCAACTCACTGTCGGTACAAAGGCGCTGTGGTGGTCACCGCCTCGTCGGGATCGATGGCCTCGGCGCTCTCCAGAGTTTCTAGGCTCTTTTCCAGCTCCTGTTCCTTGTCCTTCAGCACACTGATGTTCTTCTGCAGATCAACCTGTTCGCGCTCGAGGCGCGATATAATGGTGTCGATCTTGGAACTACCCTCGACCAGCTCCTGCTTGGTGCGATTGAGGGTTTCAATCTCGGCCTGATACTGATTAACCTTCTCCTGGATGCGACGGCGCAGCTTGTCCTCCACAGCGCTGATTAGTGATGCTTTGATGTGCTCCTCGGTTATGGTGCCCGTGGAGCTTGGATTGGAGGGGTTCTAAGAGAGAACGTGTTAGAGTGTGTTTCTCTCATGGCTATGACTTAGATCTTACATATCCTCCAGCTGGTGGGTAGCCGGGTCCCGCTGGTTGCGGGAAATTCATGTAGGGCGGATAGCCGGATGGCCCAGCTGGTCCAGCGCCTGCCGGTGGATATGGTCCAAAGTTGGAGCCCGTGGGATACGGCGGAAAGTTGCCGCCACCAGCTCCGCCAGCGGTGGGATAAGGCAGAAACGCGTTGCTGCCACCAGGTCCACCCGGCTGAGGCATAAAGGCTGAAGAAGAGATAGGGATTTAGCAACGGAAAACGCAGTTTTTAAAGATAAGAGTATAATAATGTCTTCGAGCTGTTTGCAGATGTAAATATACATATACAACCTCTCACTTACAGTTTGTGGGATATGGCGCAGCGATCTGTTCCTTGGGCTTTGAGTACACCGGCGGATGATCGCCGAAGGTGACGATCATCACCTGGATGAGCGACAGAAGGTCTGAGGAGTGCGGCTGCCAGTCGTGCAGGTAGGGCAAATAGACCTTTCCATTGTGGTCCACGTACATGGAGACCTTTATCTGCATGGTGGGCGTGGGCTTGACAAAGCACATGGGTGCATTCTGCGGATGAGTGTCCATCAACCATATACAAATGGGAATGTAGTAGGTGTTATCTGATAGCGAAAAGGGAATACAATTTCATTATCTCGCATTGTCAAGAGGGGTTCGTAATAAAATAAATTACTTTTGTAGACTACGGGAATAGTGCCCTGAATGGTGAACAATTCCTTGGAGCTGCCATCGTTGAATACTGAAAATGTGGAAATATTTATAATATATGTATATCCCAAGTGGGATGCTGTTATCAGCTGACTCTTACCGAACCTCTGCAGGTCGTAGGTCAAGCTGCGGTACGATGAGACCACATCCACCACGTCCTTCTTGGTGGCACCCACATATTTGTACTGCAATTAATCCATTATTTAAGTTAATTGCGTTGCGTGCAGAAGAAAGGAAAATGCGAAATCCCAGAGAATGGGAGGATGACTCATAGACGGGGGCCTCACCTTTGAGAGATACTTCGTTATTTGTGCCTCCTCGACCGCGGGCATGGTGTTTGGCAGACCAGTTCGGCTCGAATAGAAATCCTCCTCAAATTCTGCTCGAATTTGTATATTTTCTGAGAGGTTTACGGGGAATTTGTTGAATGAAAACAAAGTGATAGTATTCAAAGCAGTGTGGGAGTGTTTCAAAACACCAACTTTGAGTTCGGTATTTAAATACTGCATTTACATCAAAATAATACCATTTTGGTATTTGAACGTGGTGATGCCAGACTTTTTGCTCTGTTATCGGCAAGAAACCGTTACATTTCAGATAAGGCTTTAAATTTAATAGAAATTAATAGAACTCTAAATAACCCACTCATTAAATAAAATAATACTTAATTAGCATATGAAATATAACAAAAGCTGGTTATTCTTTAAAACTTTATTTATTTATTTTCGAACTGTAGACAGAAGATTACAATTTTAGTTTAATTAGCGATTTTTGTCTGTTGGAAAATCTGGTTGCTTCTTGAGCTTCTTAGGCAAACTAACAAGAATACATTTACTTCTGCAGTAATTTAGAAAACATTTAGAATTTAAACTTATTTATAGAACTGGCGGAAACTTTAATGCCATTAAATGCTCTCAGCAATTACGAATTTAATGCCCTACATTCTTAGCTTAATTCCAGTTGCCCCTGCCGATTTTAATTAACCAAATCTCGAACAGATCGAAGCCCTCGGGCTATCTGCGCCACAATTAAGCCAAAAACGTGCCAATTACCGATCGGCTTATCTCTGCAAAGCAAATCCATGTACAGACCCATTGCTCCACTCGTTAAGCCTAATTGTGGACAGAAATTGGCGCGAGTCGTTAAACTTTTTCGAGGCACTTTGTCGCGAATTTCAATTCCGTTGCGGATTCCGCTTTGACAGTAATTACTTCCAATGTCTCAAGTTCGCGCACATAAAATTTCGATTCCAAGGAAGGTCAGCTCTAATGCCTTTTGTTACTGTTTGCTTTGCTGATTGATTTCTGGCCGAAGCGCAATCAATGAGCAAGTACAGTAGCCAAATGTTGCCCTATCATTAAGGGTAGATCAGCAGTGGCATTGCTGGGATATTGGGTTTCTTGTTCGGGGTTATTGCAAAAATATTTAATTACTTACAGAATTTTTTTTTCTATAATTCGTAGTGCTCTTAAAAATTGTTCTAAAGCCAGTAGTGCCTTCAAAAATATTTAAAGAAAATTCTTGCCATGTTAACTGTATCTCAACTTTCAGATATACTATTAGAATATAGAATTTTAAGCACCAGCATTTTTTAATAAATTTAAATATAAATTAATTTACTATAATAAATTTGTAGCTTGAAGAATGGAAAACATATAAATAGACTGGGTATAGCTGCTTCGGTTGGTTGGACAATTCGGTGGAATGGCAAGTGCTTTTGGGCAATTGGCTTCTTGTGCGTTTCGCCTTCGGCCAAACACAAATTGTTGGCCATGCGTACTTGAACTCGCCTGAAGAGCTCGGCTGAAGTTCAAATCAGAAGTGAATTCACATAAATCACTTTGGCTGGATGGCTGGCTGCCGATTACTCATACGCCTCGTGGTCGCTTTTAATTAGCCAACGCGATTCTTATCACTTTTGGCCACCGCTACTGCTGGAAGCCAACCTGACGCTACTTTGGCTATGCACTGGGAAAACTATAAACTTTGGTTCTGATATTGTAAAATATTTATTACACATTTCTTGGTTAATTTTTATTTTTTCGAAATTTTACATCTGTTTTTATAAAAACTCTGTTTATTGTACAACATTTATTTTTATTTGATAATTTATTATGATAAAATATTTGTTATGTTTATGAACGATACGGAAATATGATAGATTTATATATGTTTTAATAAATTCTGTTGAGATTTTTAAACCAATTTTCTTATCCTTAAGGCATTTTCTTAAAAAATAATTCAGCTACTCCCACAGATAAAATACGAATAGATCTTCAAAAATATCCAAATATTGTTTCTGTGTGGCTGTGTAATTGCCTGCTTTTGTAAACTTGATTTTCTCAACCGCGTTGACCTCCGGCCAGCTGTGTGCTTCTTCTTCTACTGCTACTGCCACCGCGATGATAATGATAATCATCGTAATAATCGCGTTCCTCGGTCTTTGTGTGCCTCGTCTATTCTCTCTTTTGGCTGTGAAATCTTCTAGCCCATGTCCCAAGGCCAGGCAAATTACAACAAAGCTCTGGGGCAGCGGCAATTGAGTTCATTATCATAATAACCCATTGACCAACTAACTGTTGTAAGTTTTTTCTTTACATTTTTTTATTGCCGTGGCCAATTTGCCTGGGAGGTCTCAGCTCTCAGCTGAGAATCGAAAGTAGAATGATACATACGACGGGTCGGGATCTTTGGGACCACCCACGAACTCGAAATCGACCGATTGGATCTCGTTCAGAAGTCATCAATTTTGTCAACTGAATCTCGCAGCTCGATTAATCACTTCACGCCTGCCAATGACTTTTAATGAGCCGCCTTGTGAGCAATAAAATTAATTAAAACAATTTCAGCACTTTGAGGCCGAGTACTTGACCCAAACAGACGATCCGGCCAGAAGTTCTAGCCTGATGAATCCGCGAATCGGCATAATGGACTTGGCCAGAAGCGGAAGTGGGCAGGCAAAGTCCGGCTAATTGGCCGCCATTATGTCTTTACATTTTATAAATGGCAAATCTTCACTCTGAATCGAGACTTATTTTCGGAGTACTCATTGCTCGGCGTTCTAAAAATAAAGACTAATGAGCACCGCCGCCGCCGCTCAAGCAATAATAGACTAAAAATAAATGCCAATAATGGAAAAACTAATGAAATTAATCTGTCAGAAGAGATTCCATGGAGAAAAGGTAAAATTCCCCGGCGAATTCCCAGTAACAGCGACCATTAAACTCATTAAACCCATTTGCTATGTGCTTTATCCATCCGCCCCAGTGACCTCTTCGAGAAGGCGGAAAACCGAGGTGCCAATTGAAACTCCACTGTAATGCTATTTAATGCTATTTATTATGCCATAAAAACAATAAACCACTCGAACAAAAGCCCAGCGCAAGAATCAATAATACACCTGATGCCGCCATGACATGCTATATATACATATATGAATATGCTTTCGGTACCAGATCCCACTGACAATATCATTAACAACAAAGAACAAATTTCTGCCAGCATCACTTTGCAGCGATTAATGAACAATACACAAAACATTGGGGAAAACAAAACCAATGCAAGAACAAATAAATACGTAGAAATACGCAAGGCATGAAATAATATTCAATAAGATGTTTGAACTTTGAGCATGACGAGATTTGCGGCTAGATCTGTAAAAAATGTTATTTAACTACGGCTAAGAGGTTTATAAATTTATGCCCATTAGATAGGAAATTATTTTTAATCTCTTGTTTGGCCTTTTAATAATAATACGATTCTTTTTCAATGTACTTAGAGCTATTTTATATAAAATTATGTAATATGCTGATGGATTTATAAAGTAGATTTGATTTAAGGTAAATTGAAAAATAAATGCACACAATAACTTGGTAAAACAACCACAAAAAATTGTCAATTCTACTAAGTAAATAGTTACTTTCAAAAGAACACAAACACACAATTAGCAAAGACACACACCTATATTCTTGACAAAATCGACAGTTTTTTGTGGTTGGGGACTTGTTGAAAATTTTTTTTGTGTGTAGTTAAAGTCACATACTTTATTTAAAAGTTTCTAATAGTATTTTTAGCCATGAAGAAATTATTAGAAGAGTTAAATTTTCTCCTCAGGGGATTGTGAATAGCTTAATTACACATTTGTGTATTCTTTTGAACTTCCATTTCCAAGCATTCTTCATAGCATCTCGAAATCCTCTGTTTTTGGGCGTTTCTGGGGGTCACTTCCGGGTCAAGATTCTCCTCCCTTCCCGAGCGTTTTACATTCGTGAACTCTGCCACTCGACGACAGAGAGACCATTAATTAGTAAATTGCTTTGTTTTTGTGACAAAATACCCGAATTTGTTCGTGTGCTCGCCGGGATGATTGATGGTTGTTTGATTTGTGCGAACTTTGAATTAGCCATCATTTGTTGGCCTGTCAGCAATGTCGATGAATTAAGCAGGGACTGGGAGTTGGGCGACGTGTTCCTCCTCCAGGCGAAAGACTCCATGGATTAGCTCCGGTTCCGCATTGCTGGTGAGTGAAATTATCAATCAATATAATCAATAGGGTTTTCGAAAAACGCTTCCCAGGTTTTTTCCAGATCGCGTTCGCTGACTTCTAGAAGAGCACTAAATAAAGGCTAAGACGGCGCTGACAGTTTAGAATGTGAAATGAGTCGAGAAAAACCTTCGGCCCGTTTTGTTTTCGTTTTCTAGAACTCAAAAAAATAAAAACCCATTTCAAGTGAACAATAATTTTCGAGCATAATGACGACGACGACGACGACAGCGACACAGACACAATTACCCAGATTTTGAATAGAGCTTCAATGTCAGCATTACAGGAAGCATTTCGTTTTCGTTTTATTTCGCTTGGTCTAGAGAACTTAATTTTCAGCCCTGGCCGACGTCTTATCACGCCTCGAAAAGCGAAAAGCTTATCAATGACGGTCGGTATAAAATTAACCGCTTTTCGCTACTGTTTCTACTTCGAATTCGGCTTCAGTTCGCTGTTAGATTTCGCATAAAAGTTCAATTAATTATTTTATTTCGATTTCCTTTGGTTTTTGCTCCGCTATCGTTAAAACGAAATTTATGAATGATCATTGGCTGACTTGGGGTTTCCAGTTTCTGATTTGATTCCAAATGCTGGGCACGTAACCAGCTAGGCCAAAGCACTCACACTCGAATTGGTTTATATAATTCTATGATCATTTTGCAGCGTAATCTTTGCAGTAAAATATATGGTATTTTTTTAGATTTTTCTGGTAATTAATGGAGTGGCAAATTATCAATAATCTCTGCTTAGCTCAGTTCCTTTCAAGTGGCAAATTAGAACAGAAGTTGATTGATGCTGATTGAATAAGTTTCCGATTTAAATGCGGTCTCTGAGTCAGCAAACGAAAATTAGTCACTCTCTAAGTGGGTTGCGTAAACTTTATGGGCAGAAGAACTTTTGGGGAAATTCTGTAGAAAATATCATGACTCTTTGATAAATTTTGCTTAAAGTTAAAAATTTAAATATCTACCAATCAGTTCTTTAGAATAAAATTCCAGATAATATTTTTGGTATCTAATCCCGAACATTTATAATATACTTTTATATGGTTTCTTACCTGTAACCAAAACCTACATCAATTAATTTCATTATGTTTAAGCTTATTAAATCACAAAACTCATTTGTCAGTCATTCTTATTTTAGTCACAACGAACATTTTTTTCTGACTCGAACAAACCATAATAAATTTACGAAAATGTACCTTAAATAATTCACCATTCAATCATATCCAAATCACATACCCCCCTCGGTCACGATCCACAGTAGCACTTCACTGGCAACATCCGAATGCCGCAGTTACTCATCACTTGTGACGAGTGCTTCCGGTAATGTGAAAAACACCTGACCAAAATCAAAAGACTTAGGCAACGAACTTTTCGACCTTTCTCATGCCCCCCCGACAAAGTTTACAGAAAACCCAAAAGGCTGCCTAAGTGAACTTTAATTGTCGCCAGGGCCACGCCCATTGGCCCTCGTTCCGCCCACCGGTGGTGAATCGATGAGTTTTGGCACGTAAAATTGATTTTTGTCCCGAGCAGAACTTATTTTCGTGTACTACGTGACCTGGCAGCTGCCCCAGAGATAATGAGCGGCCCAAGAGATCGGAGCCACGTCACCGCGAATGGAATGCAAGGCGAAGAGCATTCGTTGCGCCTGTCCCGGCAATTGAACAGAAAACAAAAAACAAAAACCCGCGTAGCCTAAGCTGAATTTAAATTTAATTTTAAATTAAATGAAAAATTGATGTACCGTCTGCTCGGCGGTCGAGGCTTTTGACGAGCGTTAAACGTTTGTTTTGGGTTGACAGTTGTCAGTTGGCGTTGTCCGGCATCGGGAGTCCAACACCTTTTTGTCTCCGTGATTTCGATTAAAAATCCTAACTTCAAAAACGAATTTCGCTCGTGTGTGTTCTTAACAATTCAAGTCCATCAAATTGAGGCAAAAAAATCTAGGAAGACGCTCAAAAGTGCATAAAACAAAAAACTGATTTTAGTAGCTCGAGTTGGACTAACAAAGAGTGGCGTTAAAGACCCAACTCGAAATCATTTTCGTAAACAAACGCGTTCATTGACCAATTTTATACAAGCAGACAACAAAAGTCAGCGGAGTCAGCAATCAAATGCGTCACGCTTGGCTCAAAAGTCAACCGCAGCTATAACGAGAAAATTTAAATAAATAAAGCAAGACGTGGTGGAAAATATATAGCCAACTAAAGGTAAGTTGTGAAATACACTTTCAAATGGTGATCATAATATTTTCTATTTTAAAA
Source organism: Drosophila prostipennis (assembly GCA_037075205.1). NCBI lineage: Eukaryota > Metazoa > Arthropoda > Insecta > Diptera > Drosophilidae > Drosophila > Drosophila prostipennis. Next base: position 189,409 of record JBAMCJ010001124.1, on the reverse strand, counting down.
ATTAATATTACATTTTCTTAGTTTAGTTTGATACTTTTGTTTCTTTGGTACAAGAACAAATTTACGATTAAAGAATTTAGTTGCTTAATATGTTTTTCAGTTTATTACATACAATTATATTTTCTTCCGCTAAATTGAAAAATGTGCTGAAATAAAAAAATATATATACCATCTACGTAAAATAAATTTTTTAATAGTGGTCGGAAAGATTATATTGTACCAAAAAAATTAATAAAAAAAAGTAGAAAACATTTTTTACAACATTGTAATATGCGTCCAAGCAGCATATTGTTTAAGGATTTCGCAGGACAACATTATATTTCGAAATTACTAAAACTTTAGAATTTTTAGATTTTAAACAAACCCGTCAATTTCTTTGTATGCATCCACATAACCCCTCGTAATAGCAGTGTATTTATTTTCGAACAAAAAAACTGGCGCCAGTTGCGTTTTCTTACTAAATTTATTACTGTTTTTTGCTAATTTTATTTGCGGTTTGCGTATTTCGCAGTTTCCAAAGAATTTGCCTGAGAATTCCATATAAAAATCAAAGGCAGTCAACATAGTTGAAATATTTGATACGTAAATGTTTTGCATAAATTTTTGCTGGATTGGCTGATCGCAGCAGATGTGCTGAATCATGGGCCAAAAAAAAAGCGCAGATGAAAATCAAATGCATTCCGAATGGGAAAATTGCCAACTGATCAGCGGCCAGGGTCAATTGCCGAATGATTGATAGGTAATTTTGGTGGGGGAGGGGTGAATAAGAGGGCGTTTCACACAGTTCTGAGTGGCGATAAACGCTGCCAGCTGTTCCGCTCGAAAGCCCGAGAGACAGATCGGCGGTGACTATAGCCTATAGTCTATAGACTATGGCCATAAATCTCGACCGGAATATGTGCACAGCTGTGGGCCCTAGACAAGGCCACCAGAGATCAAGTATTACGTTCGTGTGCTGCAATTTAAGACCAATTAGCAGAAAGGGTAAACTGCTGATTATCACCTACGGCTGCGGCTTAATTGAATGCTGCTGCCTCATCTCGCTCGCTCTGATATGCATACAGATGGATATCTCTATATACATATAGATATATTCTACCTAAGAGTTGTCATTCCGATTCCGTTTGCCTTGCATATGATTCTCGGATCGTGTTCGCCAGCTGAAAAAAATCGTGTCTAATTTGTAGATTCTCTTGTGCCTTTTTTTCTACTTCTACTTCTATTTCTATTTCACATCTGTTGCCGATGCACTACATCGATAGTCAGATGGATATATATAGATACATATATAAGCCGGGGGATTTATAGCCAGCCGTTGCATTAGCATTTGCATTCATAACTCAGCAGATGTAGAAATCCGGCAAAAAGTTTTGTACATTTGTATGGAGATGTAGAAAAATTGTTGCGCCCGCAAATGACACATATTTGAAATTCGAATTTGCAATTGAGGCATTAGGCACTGGACTGGAAATAAATCTTATTGTTTTGAAAATTAAATAATAATGAGAACAATTTAATAATAAATAAAAAATATTTTATAAGGGATTTTTAGATCCTTTTTATATTGGTTTTGATAGATAGATAGCTTAAGTGAATATAAGAAAATGTTAATAATTGAAAAATATTTTTTAAAGGACCTTGTTAAAAAAGTTCTCAATTATGTTTTTTTCTAAAAAATTACAAAAACTTAAAGTACCTATTATTATCTTATTTTATAAGTTTCGAAAGGGATAATAAGTATAAAAATTAAAGTCACAAAAATTGTGAGTAATAAATATTTATATTTAAATACTGATAACTTGACACCATTTCACCCAATGGAAATTGTAACTTTCTCTGAAACTTTCTGTGTAGATCAGTGTAGATTTGATCTCATCTGGCGGCAGCTGCAGTTGCCCTACCACCTGCCGAACGCCCCCTCGGTTCCCGCCCTCCTGGCCCGCTTTATGTGACCGAGCGCACAATTAATGCACGTAGCGTTTGCCAAGTCGACTAATTTCGCAAGTGCCATGGCCCGTTCATAATTACCATGATTTGCCATTTTTGCCAGCGCAGTTAACCCTTTTGGCCAAGTCAGCTAAATTACCAGCCAGCCAAATGGTTGATCGGAACCAATGGTTGTCTAAGCCAATTGATTGACTGGATCTGGCTGACAGGTCGAGAATTAAGAACCTGGGTAGCCCAGTCCAGATGTGCTCACGAACTGGCTCGCGCCTTTTTTGTTTTTCTATTTTAGACAATTATCATCTTGAACTCGCCTCTAATGTTTATTTATATAAGCCAAATGATCCGGCAAGTCGGCTTCGCATTCATTAGATAACCTCAACCGAACCGAACCGGAGATTGTCCCATTAATGAATGCAAAATACATAGTTGGTAAAAATCGAAGCGCGTCGGCGTGGGAATAGAATCGCTGACCCTGTGACCAACTAATGGATCGACTGCTTGGCTGCTTGGCTGCACAATTGAAGTCTAATTGAAACTAGGAAGTCCAGAGGAATGGGAAGTGGATTACATTTCGAGGGCAATTAGCGCGAAGATTTCGTAATAAATCAAAGACAAAGGCTGGTTTCCGACTTTTGGTTCCGCGATGCGTGTCCAGCCCTCCGGATCTGGTTTATATGGTTATGGGGTTTCGTTTTTTTAGCCACCGCCTCCACTTGCCAAGGTCGCGAAGCGTGGCCATATCAAGTATACGCAGATGAGTAATGCCCATTAAGTGAGTTGTTATACTTGTTACCAGCGCCTGGGTGCTCTCCTAATGGTCTATAAAGAATTGAAATTGGCCATTAGCCGGACGGACGTAACCCCGAACAAAGAGCAGGAAGCCAGGCGGCAAATGCAAAATTAATAACAACAAACAGCAAGCAGCAAACAGCGAAATAAGTGCCCAAAATATGTTCGCCATTTAACGCTTTAAAATGTAACAAGTCTCGAAATAATAAAAACAAATTTTCCATTTAATTAACCATTAATGAGAACGAGTGCTTTGCAGCTGCCTGTGCTGCCTGCCAAAAGTGGAAAAAGTGTTTACCAAAAATAATTCAATTAAAGGGAGGCTATATTAATAAAAGAAACTTGTTGAACTTGGGCACTTTGAATGTTTATTATTTTTGTACCGCGCCTTCTGTCAGGAAAACTAATAGTTGTAATTAATAACTTAAGTTTTGAAGGTTATATTAATTATAGAAACTAATGGAAATCTAAGTCTTAAATGTTTTTATTAGAAAGCTTAGAGCAAAAGCTTTTTCCAGTTGATTAACCATAAAACTTTAAATATGGAATTACTAAATTATTCAATTTAATTAACCACTATTAATGGTTTTACTTTTTATTAAAAGCAGTTTAAATAATTAGTGGTTTTTTAGTTAATCACGTTTTCTAACCGACTTTGTTCTTAAGTAGGTTTAAGTTTTAGAAAGTCTTCTTAAAGCCCTTCTGTCATTCTATTTAATATGCTAATTCCTTTATAGACTTTGTCACTAACCAGCATTCTTAGTTGTTACTAAGCCGTTGAATGTTGTAATTTTTCAACTAATTGGAATACGACTTATTTGTATGCAGTTCGTTCTAGTTCCTACATGACTTATAGTTTTATTATACGGGAAATTTTAATTTTATTCCTACTGATATAATAATTACATTCACCATTGATACATTTAATGTTTGTGTAAATTTAAAATTACAGATTTTTAATTTGAAAGGTTATTAAAATGATTGGTTCACTTTCGATTGCATTTTCCAAGCCCTTGAGAGATTAAGAATGAAAAGCCCTTGACTCGGGTCCCCGACCTCTGCGATAGGCAATCGAAAAACTTTCCCAGCAACCTTAGAGAACGTTTAGCAAACAGTGGCAAGGGCAGTACAGTGAAATCTGGCCAAAATCAGCGCTAATGCTAAACCGCAGTTGAAGGTTTCTTAGCTCGGACTGAGCAGAAATGTTTCGTAGTTTCCAGCTTGTAGATTGTATGCATATAAATTGTAAATAATTTGCAAGCTTGTTATGCTTTATTGTTGTTGCTGCTGTCCGTCAGTATTTTATTTTTTGTATAATTTGATTGAGCTACCGAAAAATTGAACGAGACACGAGTTAGTCCCCCACTTCGCCGATCGCCATGCCGCTTTTCAAGTCTACAAATTTTGACAGCTGCACGTCGCTAAGTTTTTGGCCAGCCTGACAGTTTATATTTATTAATATCTTACTTATTAAGTTGCTCATGTTGAGCGTAACCAATTGATTTGCCAAAAGTTGTGGTTTTTGCGCACAACATATGCTAATACTGCTGACTAAGTTCAACGACCGATAAGCAATGCGACATTGATATACTACCAGCTTGCTTTTTTGGCCAACTCATTTAACACCTATTATTAATTAGAGTTGTCATAAAAATTTAGCGAAATATTTATTATAGTTATGGCATTAGTTACGGTCGGAAATTGCCTTCTTACCTGGTAATTGGGTAAGAATATTTTTAAGTTAAGGCGTAAAATAATTTTAACGATTGAAAAAAAACAAGAGTGATTTGCAAGGCCTTTGGTTAATTTTTTGTGCGTATACTTAATAATGTATTATTAAGCAGAGGTTCAAACATTTTCATTTTGAGAAGAGCCCTAAAATCTTGAGTTTGGAATAACTTTTGAACGGATCATCGAATTTTATTATATGAATGATAGAGGGGTATTTTTAATAGGAACAGAACTAGAATAATACGAGGGTCATTTAATTGTTTTTGAAGTTGCATTTCAAGACTTTGAAAAATCTTTAAAAAAAACCTTTCAATTGGCGTACTCACCTGGTGCGCTTCGTCACTACTTGTGCTACCGTCCACAGTGATATGTTTTATGTAATACCTATACCTATGTAATAAATGAAAGGAGCTATAAGACTTGAAAAGCATTGAAAATGTTTTAAACCCAACTTAATGTTGTTCAAAGCTCTCCCATTTCACTACTGAGACGCAAACAAATGAGATATTTAAATAATGAAAATTTTATTGAGACAAGAAGAATTTATGTTTACATTTTTATTTAACACTTTATGCGTGTGTGCTGACGCATTTTGAAAGAATTTGCAACTTACATTGCGTCTCTTTATGTTTCATTGTCTAATTCGCAAATGAAAAACTTCCTAGAATCACAATAGTTAAGTGTCATCGTTCCGTCAACTACTGAAATGCATGCACCCGGCAATGAGGGTGTAGGCTTTCCGGAGGCATTATTAATGGCATTTTTGGAACCAAACCAGAAATAGATCTTACCACTCCTAAGTTTTAGCCTAATGGCTTCGAGTTCCTCTCGGGTTTGGAAATCCGCCAATTTGCCGTCCTATTCCACGACATGTTTCTGCAGCCTCATTCCAGGTTTTCATTATATGATGTTCGATATAAAAATATCTAGAGCCTATACGCTCGAACTTCGGATCGATGATCTTGGAATTGATTGTGGAAAGGGTTTCGAGAAGGGTTTTTTGAAAGGCAGATTGTTGGTTCTCCAGCGCCAGAAGTTGGTTCTCAGTTTTGTTTTGAAGCTCCTTTAGTTGGGCTTCCATTTTGGTCTCGAACATCCGCCGTTGTCCCTCCGTTCTATTTAAACTCGCCCAAAAGGATTCAAAAATCACAGTATTCTGGTCTTTTAGCTTTTCCTTTACCTCCAGAAGTTGGGCATCCATCTTGGTTTGCATTGATGTCTGCTGATCTGACATTTTTGTGACGATCAACTGAAGTTGGTTCTTTATATCGGAATTCATCGTTATAAGTTTTTCTTCCATTCCATTCAGTCGCGCCTCTAAGTGTTCTTTTGAATTGGTATGATTTTCCTGAATCGCCAGAAGTTTGGTTTGCATGGATATCTCCTGGTCTCTTATATTAGTGTGCATTTCCTTCAGTTGGGTCTTCAGTTCGGAATTCGAGGCCAAAAGTTGATCTTCCGTCGCATTAAGACTCACCTCCAAGTCGGTTTTTGTAATGGTCCTTTGAAGAGAATCCAGAAGAGGTATCTGCTGGTCCTTCAAATTCGTCTGAAGATAATGCAGTTGGTTTTTCAAATCGGCATTCACCGTCATAAGTTTCTCCTCCGTCTCGTTGAGTCTCGCCCCAAACTCTTCTTTCGTGGTGATGTCCTTCAAGGAATTCAGCATGGTGATCCTTTGGGCCTCCACCCTGGACTGAACTGCCACGAGCTTCATCTGGATGGACTGCTGTTCGCCGTAAATCCTATCCAATTTGGAATTGGTCTCGGGAATCAAATCCATCATCGGATGGAGTTTGGCAAGGCAAATGTCTCCACAATGAATGGGAGCATCCTGCGGCAGTCGAACGGAGTGCCCCTTGTCCTGAGAGTTGGCCAAGGATCCTTGCCCAATCAGGATAACTAGGGCCAACACAGAAAAGGATGCCAGGGGAACTTTTAACTCGTACTAAAATTAAGCTGCCTTCTTAAAAGTGAAGAAACCTAAAATAGTGCTGATAAGCGGACGTAGCCTTCCGTAAAAATACGTTGACCAATGTCGAACGAGTTTTTGTGGAAAACATGTGAGATAAGGAATTTTGATTGTTTTTTAATTTTTGTATTTTACATTCCAAGAGCTAATCTGCACAAGCAAGTTTGTTCACCAAAATTCATAAAAGTTCAAATACATCGGAAGTTTTTATACCCTCACAGATATACACACGAGTGTAATACGCACCAATTTTGATACTCAAAAAATTTTGTTCTGCTTCCCAAGGTTGAGAATCAAATTCTAGTTTGTCAGTTTGTCCCGATACCTCGTAGAATAAGGTCGTATAAATTGGATATCGTGTTAAAAGTATGTAACAGCTATGAAGTGATAGACACTTTCTGACACAACTAGCTAAAGTAGCGGATATATTCTGGAAGGCCATGTCCGTCTGTACCTACTAGAGCTGTCAGTCCTGGACTGAACGCAGAGATTTCAGGAAACTATAAAAGTTAGAAGATTGGCATTTTGCACTGCAGATTTGCTTGGAATGCAAGTATATTTAAAGCCGAGTGGACACGCCCCCTCTGAACGCCCACAATCGCCTTAAATGATTTGCTAAAAGGTGTCTTATTGTGAAAATTTTATAAATAAAATTTAATGACGAAATGTTTTAAATCGAGTACCATTCGTTACAAATGTTGATGTCGAAGTTTATATCTCCATCTCCCTCGCACTCCCTTTAGCTGAGTAACGGGTATCTGATAGTCGCGGCACTCGACTATAGCGTTCTTTCTTGTTCTTAAGTCAAGATTGCGTATGTGCTGTATCCTATAAATACTAGCTCGTAAGATCGTAAATAATTTATTACGCTATTTCTGAAATTATAAAATAAAGAATGCATATCCCAACAATTTATTATAACATTTAACATAAAAACCTGATTTATGGCAGTAATTTTCAATGCAAGTATACAAGATTATTAAAGGGTTATAGGCGGTTCGATTAGTTTTTCATAAGCCAAATGCAAATATAACATATTTTCCATACTAATGAGTTTCTAAGCTGTGCACACACCTTGGCTTAATTTCCAACTCCCACCCGGGAAATCTTGACTTTTGCACTTGGGTTGGTTGGTTGGTTGGTTTGGTTGGTTAGGTCGGTTTGCTGGTTGGCTGGTGGGATAAATCTCAAGCCATCCAATATCCATGCAAATGTCAAACCAGACACCGTTGGCGCGAATAACTGTAATTAAAGTCATCGCCGGCTTAACTGGCCAAGAGCTGTTTAGTTGGTAAGTCGCTGCCAAGGCTCTTTTGGCATTTGTCAAGCGATCTCAGACTTTGGCTAAATCTCTAGACTCTATCCACTAGACTCCATACTGTATAGACCCCCTCCTGGGATCAGACCTCGCCGAGAGGCAGGGAAAATATTATTTTTAATTTGCATTTCAGGCGTTTCGCATTACCAAGGTTCTTGGCCAGCTTTGATCCACTTATTTCTCTTATTTCGCCGCCATTGTCTGGCGGTGTAAATATTTTTGCTGCAAATTAACAGCAATTTGCAACTGAATGTTAACCGAACCGTTTAGGCCGCCAAGAGAGTTGGCTCAGTGGCAGGCCACTGGATTTTTGGATTTGCATCGAGTTGTTGGCCTGGAAAAGTTGCCCCGTCATTGGCAAACAAAACAAAACTGACCATCCCCACCGGAGGCACGAAATAAAGATCAGTTAAATAAAATATGCAGGTTTTTATGCGATTCATGGCGGAGTTCCCAAAAATTTATCAGATTTTAAGCGTAAATGTGACACATTATTACCGCGACTGATGAAATATGAATAAATGCTCTGATGAAACGGAAATTTAAAATTATATATCTCATATACTGCAGTGCTGATTAAATAAGCATTGTTTACATAAAATTGGTTTTACTCCGCCCATCTAAGATGCCATAATTTTAACAAGGCTCTTAAATGCAATGTTTATATCTGAAGCTAACATCTTTTCTACAATTTATTTACAACCGTTAATCACTTAATGATCAAACATAAATCGGTTTTATGGGGCTTAGGTAGCCTCCTTATCTCTCACGTTTTTTTTTTAGCACGTTACGCTAGAAATTAAAAATTCTTTTAAAATAAATATTGTCTAAGATAGCTTTTTAATAAAAAGTTTTTATTGGTTTTTAGATTATTATTTCGACACATTTTTACATAATTTACATAATAATTTACATATGATTTGGCTAAATACTATAGATATATGTATTGAATAAATAAAACTCAAAGTTTAGAAATAACAATAATAAAATTAATTTATCCGAAATTATTTAGTAATTTTTCAAGGGTAATAAGTGTACAAAGCATTATTTATTATTGTCTAACCGAAGTGACCTTCATTATTATCTCTGTTCAAATTCACCCAAAAGAGCCCATCGAATTCAAGTTCATGGTCCAAAAAATCACCTGTTTACCCCTTACCCTGCTGTCTCTGATTTTCACTCTCTATCCATTACCATTTCTCCGCTCTTTCTCTACGTGACTCACCCTGCCCAAAACGGCGTGGCAACAACAGTAACGAGTTTTCCTAACCAACTTCGTTGGTCGTTGACTTCAACGACGAATATGTGTCAAGGTCGTCTGCCGGCACCGCTCTCTCCATCTCCCTCTCATTTTCGTCTATCTCTTGTGTACGTGCTGAATGGACAGATACAAAAATACGAAAATACGAAAAAAGTTTACACAATTTCACAATTTGCCGCAAATAACAATAAAGCTGGTGGAATCGCCCTCCGCGAGGAAGATGATCAATTAAAATGGCATTACATAAAGCCGAGTGATTCGAATAAAAAAGAAAAGATATCAGGGATATAAAAAGCGCATAAACCGCATTGAAAGAAACGGAAGCTTGTGTGACCTTGATTTTGTATCTTGTTCTGCGATAGAGCAAAGCTCAAATGCAGGTGCACTGGAAAAAAGGATTGTAATTGCTTTTACGCAAAAGTGAATTGCATTTTTTGTAGTACATAGTTTATGTTTAAAATATTATCTTATGATAAATGTAATTTTTTACAATTTAATAAAATAGAAAATGTTAATCTGAATGAAAATATGAATTTGGATAATAAATATAATTTTAAAAATTGAAATGTATTTATTTATTTACTGGAATCAAATGCAGGTGCACTGGAAAAAAGGATTGTAATTGCTCTAAGGAAAATATTTATATAAATTACAATCGTAAAGATATGTTAAAATCCTGAGGAAAAAACTTTTTATTTTGAATTTAAATGTAATTTTTTGAAATTAAAAATATTTTTACATTTATTTGTATCTTAAATTCTGTTTATTTTGGCCTTCCAGCTGAAGTTCCTTACCCATCTTTAGACCACTTCTGACCCCACTTCCACGCCCACTTCCAGGGCAGCTTCTTTGAGCCAGCATCTTCGGGCCACTCGAGCAGAAGCCAACTTTTGGCATTAACCACAAAAGTTCAGATCAGCCGAGCAGCGAACAAATTGTAGCCCCCCAGTTTGAGTGTGTCTTTGTGTCGCTATGCCTTTAACGTGTGTATGTGTGTGTGTGTGCAGGCCCCCAAAGCAAACAATGTTTAATGTAGTTTTTTTCTTAATACTTGAAGCGTCGGGCGGCCGACGTCGCAGTTAGTCTCAGCACAGCCGCAACGGAGTGTGCACGCGCCTTCAGAGCTAGAGTTAAATTTAAAGTTAACGTTAAAGTTAAAGCCAAAGCTAAAGTTGAAGAAAACTGAGCTACATTTACCAACAACCGCCAAAAGCTTCGAATCCCAATCCCAACTAGTTTGCAGTGAATGCGAAAATTAATCTCTTCCAAATTCGATTCAAAGTTGTGGCGGCGAACGGAAAAAGCGACAATCACAAGAAACAAGTTGAAAATTGTCAATTCAAAATTGTTGCGTTTGCGTTGTTCTGCGTTGAAAGTGATCGATAACGAAAATCGAACGATAACGAGTATCAAAATTGAACTTTAAAGGGTATCTAAATTATCTAGACAATCTGATCGCGAAATCGGTAAATTGAACATTAACAAGTATCGAAGGAAAACCAATAAACTGAAATCGAAATAATCGAAAAAACCCAAAGTGACACTGATAACCTTCAAACTAAAAATAAACCCAAAGTAGCCCAAGTGAAGACACCAGAAAACCACGAAAAAATAAAACCTAAAAATAAAACCAATTGAATTTCGATAAGATCATCTCTCCCACTCACACTTTCGATCACCTGGTCAAAAATGGATGCGCCCAAGCAGGTAAATGACAAATTCATCCCACCAAAAAAATGTAAACTACGCTTGTTGTTATTTTCGTTTGTTGTTGCAACTTTAACAAGTTAACTAGGCTAAGAGACAGCAACAACAACAACAAATGTGCGTGACAAGTTGGCGGCCTGTCTTTTGTGCCGCCAAAAAGTGCCACGCCCCTTGGCCCATTAATGCAAGGCGGCACACCGCAATGGCTCGAAAACGTGTTTACAATTTGTTTTTCTCTGTATTTGTCTCCTTTTTTATTTCAGTTTGTTTTTGTGTTTTATATTTCCCCCGCTGTCCGACTTTGCCAATTGCACATTTTTCCCAACCCCATCATTCATCATAATTTCGCGACATACTACATATATACATACTACATTTATTTTCTTTAAGTAGTGCATTGATCAATAGGCAAATTGCATTTGTTTTTATTTTTGTTTCTTATTTGTCAGGATTTTCTTTTGATTTGGCTTAAAAAAATATTGATCTGTAAGTGCAGTATTGCCAAATTGCTGAAGTAAGATTGATAGTAAAACAGCTTAACATTTTGTGTGGGATTAAAAATATGGCCAACATTTGTGGGATTAGTTTAATTAAATTTCAGATCATTATTAGATATTTTTTATGTATTTTAGCCTAAAATAAAAAATGAAATAAATAGAAATAAAAGCTTACTTTAATTATTTTCCATATTTGAATGAAAAGATTAACTTGAAAAAAAAGGTTTTGGGTTAATTTCGTTTTAATCGTTTTAAAAATTTTATTTGGTGTTGAGAATATAAATACTAATGTAAACTTGACAATTGTTACTCGTTAGAATATTTTTTAACAAGGCCATAACATTTATTTTCTTTTTATAGTAGATTCATGATTTTAAATTTTTTATACACATAAGTTTGTCAAAATGGAAACATAAAATAAAATTAACTTTTATTGAACTTTTACTAACATTTAAATTTATAGTTTAAAATACAATATACGTTGTTCGGAAAATAATTTTTTTACTGAAGTTTTTGAAGATTACATTTATTTTTCTCTAACCAAAAAGTTTTTGTAAAGTTCTCGACACAACATCCCATCAAATAAAATCCAAAAACCCACCATAAACTAAGTTCCTCCATTCTGTTCTTTGTAAAGCAGTTTTTCCAATTACTTCTGAGTTAACAATTTAAAACTGTGCCCTGCTAAATTTTATTGCACTTTGTTCAGCCTAAAACGTGCTTAAGAATTAAAACACAGATACAAACCCATACAGGTAGACAAGAAACTGCAAATTGCATTCGGTTATTAAAATTGTTAAAGAGAAGCAATTTTTCGGCGGCTTTCAATGCAAACTTTAATTGCATTCAATTTGGCTTCACTGGTGTTTGTGTTTGATAACCTTGTGCAGAATTCTCGAACACAACAAAAAAAACGCACAGAAAAAGCCAAAGTAAATGTTAAATGTTGGCCAATTTCTGCTCAGCCATGCAATTTTGTTTAATTTCAGAGTTAATAACAAATTCTATCAAAAGGCAATGCGGAGGTTGCTTGTTGCGCGACGGAAGCTATATAAAATTTACTGCCCGATTTCAATGGACACGTGTCACCAGAGTAGAGCGAAATACTCGACTCGATCAAGTCGATCGCATTCCCAGACAGCTCTCCCTTCACTTTGTCGAATTTGCCACTTCAGATTTGACAATATCATATATACACGACAAAAAGAACAGCAGCAGCAGCACCCACGTAAAATCCAGCCTTAAGAATGGGGAAGCAACCGAAGCATCCAATTTGGTAGCACATAAAGCACCCAAAAAAATCTTTATAATTTATTATTGTGTAAGAGATACACAAATAAACATTTTCGAGAGTCTCCTTTTTTGTGCGGGGCTGATCTTTAAATCGGATAATGACTGAAACCAAAGCGGATTTGGAATTTGCCATCCAAATCCGATTCTCTTCTGGCATTTTCACTTTCGAAAAAATGAATTAAGCAGCTGCCAGCTGGAGATTATTTTATTTTAGGAGCAGCTCTATAACAGACATAGATCAAAGAGGAAGGAAGTAGTTGAAATATGTTGGAATTTTATCTGATCTAAGAACATGAGATATGACAAATACCTGAACTCGAGCTTGGGAAGTAGTGAAGGTACACAAATTTAAAAGAAGATAACTTAATTTGCTTTGTTGATATTATTAAAAACACTTTACAGATGTCATTCAAAGATTTTTTAGTAATGGAAACTATAAACTTTAATGATGTTATGGGTACAAGATAATAATATACCAATGCTACATTGTATAACGCTATTTAACCAATCTATTTTATTAACGTATTTAAATTTAATTGTATAGGCGCATATAAAAGACAATAATTAACCATGAATACAACCATGAATTTAAAATATCTTTTATGCACCTATAATTAAAATGTAATTGATGACATAAATCAGTTCGGTCTTATAAAACTAATATAATACTTATAGTAAAAAGTAAAGATATGCTCAAGGTCTACAGTTTTATGAATGAATACTTGAACACGTTTTAAATTATCAATTAATATGTATTTAGAAAGAATCAATTTTAAATCTATGATTTTAAATATACATTTTTTAGAATTCCAATTCTTGTCAACATTTTTAATCAGCTGCCAGCCACACGACCTCCAGTGTCACCTGCCACACGCGAAATCCGTTAATTGCCCGCCTTCATTATCCCATGCAAATCTCTGGCGCAAGGTGTCCGCTTAAAGAATGAAATCCGGGCAAGAATGTATTCCCCATGAATCGGGGGAATGATGGGTTGACGGGGGAAAAGACCATAGATATGTGCATATTTATGGGGGATCGATTAAAAATGCCTCCACGTGCCATCGATGAGTGGCTTTCAGAGCTCCTTCATTAATGCGCGAAATGTGTTAACTAATTAATAATAGAAATGAAGATTTTTGCTCTAAAGGAAAGGCTGAAACAAAGCCGACAAAATTGAAATTAATTAGAAGTTTATTGTGTTCAGGGGAGATCTCGATTTCGGTTTCTGTTTTTTCTCCTTTTCTTTTTTTTTTGGGTAAAAGGCAGACGAGACCAGCCAAATTGGCACCCAAAATCATGACTCAAAATTTGTCGGCGAGCTCCCCTTTGATCAGCAAAAAGGTTTGCGCTTTAACCAGCTGCGATCGTGAGATGATTTGACCTGACCCAGGCCTGGGATCAAATCCGGCCCGATTTATTAACATTAGAATTTCCAATGAGTGCTCCCCATCGCATGCTCATCGCGCCTCGTCAGCTTGTGCAACCCCACACCTCGTAGCCTCCCTCCACCACCCCCAATAATCCGGCAAAGTTCAGAGCATGCAATTCTCAGACTTGACTTCTTGCCACTAAAATAAAAACAGTTTTCGTAAGACGTTTTGGCCATGTGAATGCTGCCGGCGAACAACAGGCAATTTGGCGAGGTGTAACGACGGCGGCTACACTGCGCAAAAATGCGGTTTTAAATGGAGGTTAACGAAGATTTATTTATTGAAGATTTACATTTATTTTTATTTACTTATAGATTTTTATTTAAGGTTTCCTGGTCCTCCTAAACTTAAGAGTTGTGTTTGAATAAAATAAAATGAACTAAAATGAAGCTTTTAAAATTATATTTTTTAATGAGATAAAAGAAATAAGAAAGCCCTAATCTTATATTATATATTTTTTTTAAACATTTTATTAAAAGATTTTAGAAAAATTTATTTTTATTTAAAATTTTGTTTCAGTGCAAAAGCCGCAAAAAAGCGAAGATTAAATTTGTTTTTTTTAGTTGGCCCGCACTTGAGGTTGAGTTATTACACGGGTTTGTGTCTCCATCTCACCTGCTTCCTCCCGCCGCCAGCTTGCCACCCCCCACCCACTACACCCCAGTTGTTGTTTGTGTTGTTGTCTCTTTATGTGTGTCGCCGCCGTCACACTCACAGGCACACACCACATTCATATGTGTGCGCCTACCTGCCTCCCTCGCTCATTTGTTTGCTTTTCTGTTATGAAACGAAATTGTGTCAAGGTCAAATTTGCATGAACACGCTAAGCAGCACCAATGGGCGCTCGCAGGGGGCGGTGGGTGTTAGGGTGTTAAGGCGGAGAAACCGCCGATCAGCTGTTTTGCGAGAGAGCTTTGCAAATAGTAAATATTTGGCTTTACTTTTTTCGGTTCCAAGTGATCGAAAATCAGTGATGGGAAAAACATATTTGAAGAACATTTTATCTAAAATCTATTTGATATATTTTTTATGTTACTTGATTTTTGAAAAAAATAATAATGATAAAAAATAGAGACGCTTTTACATTACCTAGTTAAATAAATAGTTTTCTCCCATCACTAAAACCAATCTTCCATCAAGCTGTTAAGGTAAATAGAAAATTACGGTGAAAACAAAATAAATATTTACCACGCCCTGGAATCCAAACAGTGAGGATGTCTGGGGTTAAGTATTACCTCATGTTGACAACCCCCTTGAATTTGGACTCTGATCCACCGCCTCTCGGGGCATTTCCCATGTCAACTTTAATGGCAGTTTTTTGTTTGGTTTTTTCTCAGCCTTTATTTAACTTTTGTTTTATATTTAACTTGCCAGATGTGTGAATAATTATGCAAGTGCACAGAGCCCCCTTTTCGCCCTTTTCGGTAGTATGCTAATTGAAGGGGATATGAAAGCTTGTTCATTAATTAGCTAATGAAACTTAAATGACGACGATTTGATGTAAGGTAGATATTAAAAAGTTTTAAAAGAATTAAAAAATGTTAGTTAAAGGAACAAAGCCATTACAGAAATTATGATACGATTTTATGATTCAAAAGTGTTTTGATAAATCATTAAACACCACTTCAATAGATAGAAGACTTGTAAATAATAAATTAATTCAGAACAAGATTCATTAAATTGCTTTTAAATGAGCTGGCAAATAAGAAGAGAGCTCTTTTCATACGCAATTATGCAATTAAGAGGCAAGCAGCTCAGAAATTACTTATGCAATCTGGACAAGAACTTCCTCTATTCAAAGTTGAATCGAGTGAAATCATTCTCTAATTGTCCGTCGACTGCATATCTATGCATTAAACCCATTCACGATTGTAATCCCCTCACTCAGATGCATCATCATCATCACTCTGATTGCTCTTCTGCCTTTCACACAACATTCTCGGGTGATGAACACAGCATAAAGAACAGCAATCCATAAAATGTCTAACAAATGATATGGTTGTGTTATTAATAACTTTGATTATATGACCATATACCCCCTTCGGACCCCCTTCCGCTCTCCTTTTTGGATGAATGATTGTCGACCACCCACGATGACCACTGGATAAACATTGGTTTTCGGTTTGTTTTTATCAATTGATTTATAAACACAAAATAAGCTAGTAAACAGTCGAGGTAAACTGAGTCATGGGAATATTCTGAATGAATTTAGAGGAGTTGGGAATATGTCATTAATCCAAAAGAGGATGCAGAAAATTAATTATATTTATTTTGGCTAGCTAAAAGCCAAAGAACATTTTCACATATGAGCTATAAGCTTTTAAAACTACAAATTTTCCCACTTAATACCCACCGCAAAGAATCGACAATAAATTTGTCGTCGCCCGCACTCTAAATACCTTAAAATTAGTCATAATTCAGACAAAAGATAAGGCCGAAAACAAAGCATTAAGATCGAGAAAAAAAATACGAAAAATAATTCGCCAAAAATGGCCAATTAATAGATCGCTATCAAAGCGGTGAACGGTGGAACAGCTGCTGTATACCGCTGGCTACCAAAATGATTTGGGCCAAGAGCCTAATGGTTGGCAACAAGAAATACTGAATCAGTTAAGAAAATGCTGGAAATAAATTTTGGGAAAATACGCGGATATTGTATTAATTATGCGAAAATTAATGTAAAAACTTCTGCACAGTCATAAGTATTAAATTGTTAATAAGAAAAATATTTGGAACCCCATTGAGATACATTGTTACTTTAACAAGATACAAACTGGTAGATCTCGTAAATTAGCATCCACCAAAAACCAAGCTAATAGCATCGATAAATCGCTCAGCACCCCGATATGCAAATGCAGCAGCCAGGCAGGCAAACAAATTGTGCGATAACCAAAGCTAATTGGAAATTCCTGCAGGCAATGGGCAGCCGAAAAGTGAAGGCAACTTCGGTGGCAGAAAAAAAATAAAATAAAATAAATATGTGGGTACAAGCAGAACAACTGCAGCATGAATCAGGTCCGGGAACGCAGCCGGATATATTTATCCATAACATATACATATATTGACATGCAAAGCTTAGAACCCTTGAACGATCGGCTGACGAAATGGCCAACGTAATGGCCATAAGCCAAAGACATTAATCTCCGCCCGCGAACGCGACTGTCTGCACATCTCAATACCCCCGACCAAGTCATTGCCACGCGGTGGTTTCAGCACTCGTCGAGTGCTCCATGGTTCATTGGCGTCGGGTGACAGGCCCACCAACATCAGCTACTTTATAGAGTTCCAGTCTGGTTCGGGCCTCCAGCACAGCACACATGAGGCAGCCACCACATTGAGGAATTCCAGTCTCCTACATCGAAAAAAAACCTTAACCCTCTCAGGAAAAAGTATGCAAAATCCATACATATATCACTTCTTTAAAAACAAGTTATTAATGGATGATTCAGTTAGGGAAATCCGTTCATTGATTACTAATTTATGCTTTCTGCTTGGCGATAGGTTTTCACTGAACAATGGGGATTTAATTAAACGCACAATTTCCGTTGATTTATTTGTATGAACCGCATTCTTTACTGCAGTTACTTTTTCCTGTGACATTTAAATAAATTTCACAAATAAATGCAATATAATATTTTTCTTTGTAGATATAATAAATCATCGATAAATCATTAGTTCACTTAAAAATATATAGTCATTGATCTTCAACCAATTAAGGAAATTGTTTAAAAATAGTTAAATTAGTTTTATTTTACGTTTTTTTATTTATCCATTTAAACAGTCTCTTAAATGACACAAGGGTTATTGAATTGGGGGATTTTTTGTCTTTCAAGCTGCGACTGCATTTTAAGCTTGACCTTCAAAGTGGGCCCAGAAAATACCTATAGCGGTGTTTGGGTTTTTGTTGCCTAGCAACGGAAAAAAACTTTCCAGCGGGTCAGAGATTTTGAAGCGAGTTCGTTGCCTAAGTCTTTTGTCTGAACCAGAGTCTAGACGAATTTATGAGGCGTGACCGGCATGACGCTGCCTTTACAATAGAGCCATCAGGTATCAGCCCTGATCCCGCACCCTTTCTCCCCGAAAACCAACTGCTATAGTTAATGGGCGAAACCAGACTCGAAACGGCTAAAAATAACAAATGTGCCGCAATTACCAGCATAAAAAATAGGCATGGGAACAAAAAATAGACTGGCCCACGCGACCGTCGAGCGTTTTGAGAACGCCCCAAAGGAATAATTTGTGCCATAAGCAAATGTACGTGTGTATTGGCTTGCGTTCGCGTTTGAGATGTGGGAAACACTCGAAATTACCAAAAATTTGCGGCTGTCGAAACAATAATAATAAAAACTCAACAGAACAGAACAGAACAGCAGAAACAACAGTAGAACCAGGCAACCGGCACCCGGATTCATTATTTATGGCTCCCCATTGTTGTTGATTTGCTTTTTTCATACATTTAATATTTATTGATTTCTCTGCTGGACACCGCTGGCCAGACAAGACGCATTCATCACGTGCGTCATTTAACAGTTCAATTGATTTGAATAAAAGTGCTATTTATAGAGCCTGACTGCGGCCTGGAATATTATAATAATGGGTCGCCTAGGGCGTCCGAAACTAAATTTCCCCCTGATCAAACGATTAGTGGCGCTGGATGTGGGTGACTCACATTCTGGATGCAGAAAAGTTTGCAAATTATCTAACCACATTCAGCGGTGGGCTTTCTCTTTCCCCCCTCGGATTTTTATCAACCGGTTGCCTTCCAATTGGCAGGCAGAAACCGAAGCGGATATATAAACTGAAAGCATTTTGTACTTTCCAATTTATAACAAACAAAATTCCACATTTTGAGTTCAAACCAAAAATCCGGTTCTGCTCGGTTGTTCTGTTTTTCAATGTTTGTTCTTGACCGTTTTCGCCCTCTCGCCAAACAATTTGTTACAATTTATTTTTGGCCATTAGCGGACACTCGACCCCCACAATGCGAATTTTTGGCAAACTTTTTTGCGCAATTTGTATTGTTCCCGCTGACAGTAATTTATGATATTAATTGGTAATTAATTAAGTGAGGCATACGATCGCATGACACAGTGCCACCCACATGGACGATGATTAGTTGGGATTAGGCGCACAACTATCCCAAAGCCATCTCCTTTGGCCTCCACCCCATTGCGATGGGGCTTCATTCCATTCATTAATTAGGGTCTACTGCCATTGTTTGACTGCTTCTTTTTCTACGGTTTGTTAAACACGCTTCGAAAAACGTTTTATCTAATTAATGACCTACGAGAATTAACAACTAAACGGGGCGTATCAAATGTCTCTACTTCCCCCTGGGTTTTCTAAAACTAGAGATGGTCTGTTGGGGAACTTGAAGAATTGCATTTACAATAGATCTTTGTTCTACAAAGTTAGTATAATCATTAAACTATTTTTATTATATAAATATCTTTAAGATAAACTGATTTACTTTAATTTAATATTTTAAAATACCCTCCATATTTATTTCTGCGTGTCACGCTCTCATCTCGCACATAAAAATCACGGCGCGTGGCAAATAAAATACGCAAAACAGAAACTTTAAAGGCAAAACAACCAATTAGTTGCCAAATTAGTCGTAGCCATTAAAAAATTGCTTAGCACTTTACAAATTATACAAAGGCTAAATCTTGACAAATCAACATCTACACTATTTATTAAGACAGACTTACTAAATTTATGATCGGCTTAGGAAACGAGTCCAAAATTTATCAGATCATTGACCCAGAGAACTACTGAGAAATTCTGATCTGAATTTGGGTGTGGACCCCCAAAAGAAGAAGACTGCCCAGAACTCAGAACCGTTCAAGATAAGTAAAGAAATTCCTTCAATCCAGTTCCACGATCATGTTCAGGTCCAATAAATAAATTCGATTTAAATTCATTTTAAAAGGTAGCCATAAAATACGAGAAATTACCCCGATCATTTGCAGAAGATCAAGCTGGTTTTGTCCAGCCTTTGCCTCCATTTCATCCTCTGGCTCGAATGATCGATTTTTTCGTTTTGCTGTTTGGCTTTCACTAACTAATTGGTATTAACATATTGAAATATTTTAAAATGCTGGGTTTTTTCTTTGTTTTAGATGTTGTACGTTATACAAATTATTTTTATTTTGCTTGCATTAGTTTATTGTGTGGTTGGAAAGATGAAGAAGAATTCACATTTCGAATGTGAAAGATTGAGAAGAGTGCGAAAGCGAAAGTTATACAGAGTAAGCTGAGAATGCTGAACTAGTTGAACTTGCACTTGGAGAAGTCCATCTCCGGATGCTGTTGCTTGAATCTGTAAAGGAAAAGTAAAACATTAGTAAGCAGTTTATTCGATACTAAGATTCAATACTACTTAAGGTTTTCAAAATGATGTAAAGGAAACCTATTTCCAATACTTACTTCTCGAGTAAGTCCTGCTTCTTGCGATCGTCACTGGTGGGCAGGCCCATCTCCTTCTGCCGCTGATCGAACATCATCTTCTCCACCATGCTGCGCGTCTCGCCATCCAGATCAGAAAGCTTGGACGACTCTGGATTGATCTTGCGTGTGGATATCTCCGGATCGGATGTGACCAGGCGGCTCCACCAGTTCATCTTGTTGATCTTATCCAGGGTGATCATCACGGTTTTGCTGTCTTGCAAGACCCACACGGACTCCTCCTGCTTCACCTCAGCGAACAGCTCGCCGTCGATGATGGGCTCTTGACCTTTGATGCCCACCTTCAGCGTCTTCTTTCCAATACTGACCACCAGATCACGGGCGCGCAGAGCGAATGACACGTTGAAGGGAATCTTGAGCTGCAGAGACAAAATTTTTGATAAGTAGGGATTGATATTGCAAAGAAATTTGCGATAAATATCTAAAATTTTTGAGGGTCAGTACAAATAATTTAGAAAATAATTTTAAGATATTCAGTTTAGTTTACGTTTTTTTAAATACTTCTTTACATTTTTTTTTAAATTTCTAATTATCTAACCCTTGATTTTCTTTCGTGTAATGCAAAAGCCATTCCGTTAATGACAAGCAAACTAGAGTAGAGTGGATTGGATTATTCAGGGGTTCTTCATGTAATCAAGCTTGGAGTGGCAGGTCTTGTGATTAATGATCGGATGTGTGTGTACATCTACGGAGATTCTTTAGCCAGACTTTGCTTTGGTCATTGCACAACCTTGGCGAGCTAATAACGATCTCTATAAATAACCAACTGCAGGGGCACGTCTCTGCAGCCAGCAATCCAACGATCATATCACAGCTGCCAGATCTGCCCTTCACCAGATCAACGGATCGAGTCTTCCTTTGTTCAAGGACTTAATGTAGAACGGGAATTTAGTTCAGCTGCCAGTTCAAGGACGTACAGCGGTTCTTCAGGTCCGGTTAAGGGAGTTAACATCGATTCTGCAGCCTCGCAGCGAGGAGCACTCAAGAATGTCGCTCAACAGGTTGCAACAGATACACGCCAAAAATGTACTGACACATTTAAAAGATCGATTCGTTTAGGGGTTTATAATTTTTAATTGTAATTGCATTAATGAAATAACTTAAATTCTTGAATTTTATAAAGTTGAAATCTTGATTTTATGCTACAAATAATTTGAATTCATAAAATCTTATAAAAATTTTAATTACGAGTTTATATTTTAAGATCTTAAATTTGCTAAAATATAAATATTTAAAATTTGCATAGAACAATAATTTTTATTTTAAATATTGATTTCTAAGTTATCCCAAATTTCTTTCTCTGTAAAGAAGTGAAGCAACCTGCGGATGGATTTATGTGGCTGCTTGGCCAAGTTCACAGCAATTACACTGGCGTCTAGAATTATGTGCCACGGCTGGCCATTAATTATAAATCGCACGGATACATGCATACATTAACACCTTTCCCATTAGCTCGCAGCATAATTAAGGCCCAGAGTTATTAGACAACTGGCTGTGCAATCAATTAGCGAATCGCATGTGGCAGCGACAATGAGGGGTAAGGTAAGCCTTTAATTTAAATCTCACGACGCCGCATCCAACTGAACCAAGGACGCTTTCGTTTGGCTCATGATAGTCGTCTCTGTAGACTATCATCTGGTGGGGGGAATTCGTGTGGGCAGTCGCCCAAGGTAGAAGCACTTGGAGTTCTTCTGCTCGGAGCACGCGGCTCGTGTCAACAGAAGCGCACAGATCGCAGCTCATGTGGGTGGCAAATTCATCAGCAGCGATCGGCGTTAACAAAAAATGTGTCAAAAGCTGAAACCGAAGCGGATGTCAATTGGAAGCATTGAATCGTACGCGGATGTAAGGCAGCTACAAAAATAGCCTCAGAGAGTCAGAAAATATATCCAAAGACGTGGGCAATACCTCAGGTTACACGCCTGGCAACACAAAAAGTCAATTGGAAAGTGCTGGCAAATCATTGCAGTAATTTATCTGAAGAATTATTAAAAGAATTCTTGCAAGGTTCCAATTATTCTGCAGAAAAAAAAATGAAGGTCTGATTTATTTGCCTTTCACATACATTTCAAAACGATGTAGGGACTGAAAAAACGACATACTTGTACATTCTGTTTACACACAAAAAAAACTTGGTAAAATTAACCAATTAATTGGTCAAACACTTCCCAACCACAAAAAGTGTCAATTGTACCAAATAAATAGTTACTTTCATAACAACAAATACACAAATTAGCAAAGACACACACCCAAAGCAAAAACTAAAATACACGTAACTATTTTTTATAGTTACGTAACTATCTGTATAGGTCAATTTTACCAATCAAATTTTTTTGTGTGTAGAATTAATAAAAAGGGTTGCTGAAATAAGATGAAAGGCGAATGTTTTCACGAGACTCACATTCTAATAAATGCCTAAATGTGAATGCTTGACTTTGTTTTTCAAAAACAGAATTTGTGTAAAATTAATTAAGTAAATGTAAGCTTTCTCAAGGGACCCGCTGACTTCTTCAAAACAAAACCCATTCTGCATTGCTGAAGGTTATGCAAATAGCAGCCCGAAGAACACTATGCTCGAAACTAGGAAATTTACACAAATCACCAGTCGGCAGACTCGCAGACACCTACGGCCATTAAATCACCTGAACAGGCGAACAGGTGATGGTGGGATGGATGGATACTCATGCAAATGGCGAGGCTGGTGGAAAAACAATAGACTCTGGGCAAAATATGAGGTATGAAAATGAAGCTGTGTCGCCAAAAAAGGTAAACACAAAGCTCAAGAGTCACCGCCAGTCAAAGTCAGAGTTCGCTTTTGAGTTCAGACAAGCATAAAAGGGGTGTCGTGAATGAATTAATGAATAATAACAAATATTGATGACTGCGATGAAGGCAGAAATGAGATGGGAAAAAATAAGAAATAAGAAAAAAGCACGAGACTTGGCACACTTATCCAAGTGAGAGCGGAATCGCAGACGAATCGTCTGACAGTGGGCGATTTTATGCAAATCGTTTGGGCCAATCCTAATGTTAATGTTGATGCACGTTAAATCGCCAACCAGTTAATCGATCATTCAAATCGCCAGAGTTTTGCACCAATTCGCCCCGCTTCTCTCTCTCAAACTCTCTGTAAAGTGAAAGACATCTTTGTCTGCTGCCGTTTTAAACAGCTATTTGTTGCTATTTCAACTGTGGCCACCGCCGCTGATTAATTCTATAAAACTTGAACAGCATTTCATTTTCTTTAAATATCTAGCCGCGAATAATTTATGCTAAAAGATGCGATCCGGTGCCAGGCACCACCAAAAAAATGAAATAGGAAAAAAAAGAACGGTCGCAGAAACAACAAACCAACCATTTAAACAAAACAAAAATCGAAAAAAACTAGCTTTTTGCTGATGGAGTCGAGTGCTTAGAAGTGTGTATCTGCCGAGTGTTTTGTATTCGATAATGTTATCACACAAAACAGCTGAGTCGCCTGAGGAACTAGGTACAGTGATACAGAGATCATAATAAATTCAGGCTTTAAAATAAAATGCTACAAAAGCTTTTTCAAGTGGAAAAATCCCAATAAATGGTAGTAAAATAGAAACATAAATTTGTAATTAACAATTTCTAAATTAAACCCTATCCCAAGTGTTTATCTTTACGAGTGCCCACTGCCAGCTCATTAAAAGCGGCTTAAACTTGACTTATTTGTGGCCAGAAGTGGAGTGGACCCCTAAACATCTCAAGACAGAGGGAGATGGCATCAAAGTCGAGCGTGGCAAATTCTTTTTTATTCCTTTCCATTTAGAATTGTTTTGCGTTTAAATCTGAAACTAGTTCCTATTGGGAACGGCGCTCCACTCCACTCTACTCCAATCCAATCCAATCCGATCCCCCATCCCCCCAAAAACCTGGCGTACAATGAGTTCTCGAGTGGGTACAATAGAATCCGTATTGACATTTGCATGGTAAATGAGATTTGAGAGATCGATCTGGTAGCCATTTGTTGTGCGCCATAAGCGGATTACAAAACAAATGATACTGAAAACTCTATCCGGTTAACCTAGTCAATTTCGGGGGGATATCCCATTATAATGAACTCTATAAGACTTCAATTTTGGTGAGAAACGAGATCTTTTTGATATGGCTCAGAACTGAAACTGTCATCTTGAATGGTTTTTCCATAAATTAAAAAAAAATAACAAAAAAAGGTTAAGAAGCTTCGAGAACAGTAGTATAATGGAAATGAGTCTTAGCGTAGATATTCGATAGCTTTGAAAATGTAAGCCTGTTTTTAATATCTAGCTAATTTGGGAAGTTTGCTGTTCCTCACATCCTACAAGTTGATTAATCATTCGAAAAACTGTAAAACCTTTTCGCATATATATCGTTTTGTAAAATATTTGCATAAGATCAGATAATTTATTTTCATACCATGCTAATAAATTACCTAAATCAAAGGTAAATTAGTAAAACTTCTAGGATCTAGATCTCGAAATAAATCAAGTGAAAAGTATACTATGTATTTTGACCTGATCTCAATAATAAATTCTTCACCAGGAAACCGAAAACGGATCTTAAAAGCGGTTAATTTACTCAAAGGCTTTGTCAGGTGGAATTCTTTGTTCGCACTTTGTTGGGGCTTCCATTCCACAATTTTCGAACCCCACCAAAGTTGACTTTAGCGTGATTTATAGGAGAAACCCATTAAGAGGTTTTATAAGCTAAACAGGTGTGAAACGGACAAATAAAAGATCAGTTTCATTTATATAACCCGCAATTAGAAGCTGGCAAAATCGGCAATATAAATTCAATTGTATATAGAACCGATACGTAATGCTCTTATGTGATGAGGTATCAATAAGACATTTATTTAGTATTTCCGCTTGCTGGCTGGCTAGTGAGTCAAGTTTATAAGAATTTCGCATGGAATTCGGCATTAACTTAAGATTCTGTTTATTAAATATACACCCCCGAAGGCAGAATACTCAAAACGTTTTCTATACGAAAATTAAGCTTTAATAGCGACAATCAGAGAAATACTGGCCGCGGGCCACACACAAATAAGCGTGGCAAACGTCAACGGATCTATCCATATAGCTCGAAGGGATTTCCCCGTTTACCACGACAAAATTATCGATTCACACAGATATTTGTTTTTTTTCCTAATCCCAATTGTTGTCACCCAAAATGGAACAGAAATCGCTGGGCACGTAAGATCATCGGCGTCACTGGAAACTATTTTGCATTCTTAATTGTATGCATGGAAAAAAAAGATCGTCGTTTGTTTGTCTTCGGTTTTATATGGTGTTTCGCGATGAGGTGAGGTGAATGTTGTTGATTCTATTGGGGGAATGTCTCGGAATGGTTCGGCCGGCGATGTATAGCAAGTGTTGGGCTCCCATTCGCCGTCATCCCATCTCTTCAAGTGGCGACGTCCCTCAATCTTCGCCTTTTCAAGTGATCTCGAAACACCGCCTGATTCTCTTTCGATTTTTATATATATATTTGCTTTTTTGTTGCTAATGCGATTCGCGTTCGGCGGAGTCCATTGCCACTGCTCTGGTAACTGGCCGTGTCAGGTAATCTTTGTCAACTCTCCGCTGATTAAATCGGACTCGGACTCTGCCAGCACTTCACCCATACCAGCGAGATCCCAGCGAGAATACCCCATAAAAAACTGCTGGAACTGGCGGCAGGCCACTCACTTGTCTCACTTAAAAGGTGATAACAAGATGCTCGACAGCAAACGAAGCAACAAAAGTTATGGCCGAAAAAAATTAGAAACATTTGTTGCCTTTTGCTACCGAGAATGACAGATGGAACTCTCCGAATTAACCCGAAGCAAACAAATTTGTAATAGAATTTGGGAATTTATTGTTTGCCCAACCAATTCCCACAGGGCGTTATAAGTCTAATGGTATAATAATATGAGATCAGTGTTAGATTAGGCAAACAACTATGCGAAGCCAATAACAATCGTTTTGGGGATTTTTGGCAATGTGTTTAACAAATTCCGCCAAGAGAAACGCAAACATTTTATGGGGTTATTCAGAACTATAAATTATCGATGGAAATCTCAAAGAAGTTATTTTCTGATGACTCATGGTTTCTCAATGAGTCAAATAGTCAGAAAAGACTTTCCGAATATTCGTAATATCTCAATTTAGTAAACATGTTTAGCATATTGTAAGTTTAAAACCACTGTAAAAGAAAACTTGATTAGGAATTAGCTGATAACTTGTACATCCCCACCTAAGATCATGTTTCAAATTTCACATTTATTAATCGATTCAATATTTTAGCATTTTTGATCGCGTTGATATAAAGCTTTTGTGTGGATCATTGACGTTAAATGCTTTCTTAGAATCCGAAATTAACCAAAAATAGACTTGCTTATTTCTCCTTTGGGACATTTAAATAATGGCCATATTATTTATAAGACCATAAACCGTTGATTTAATAATGGAACACGTATTAATCAAACATTAATGGGCTCTGGGAACGATGCTACAGCAAATGGGCGGAGCCGCTTGCAAGGTGGTCAAGGTTTGCCCTTAATTAAGTTAACATTAAATTAGAATTAGGTTTTCCCCGCAATCAAACTTCAATTTCTGGGCCGCCGAAACGGATCTAGAAAACGCCCACACGCCAAAAACGATCAAGGGCCCTTCACTGAAGATCTGGAGAATCAGAAATACCCATACAAAAAACGAATTGCAGCTTAATGAGCAAAAGGGCGGGAAGCTAAAAAAAGAATAGTCGAAAGAAAGTAGGCAAATCACTTGATGAGCTGATCAAGTCAAGGCGAGCAGTCCAAACATCAAAGCCGGCAACAAAGCCATCAAACATCATCGAAACCAAAGAATGGAGAGAAGAACTTGCCGATTGCCAAGAGCTATATAAAGATGCCCACAGTGGGTGATGTGTAACAAGGATTGAAACTTTATCGAACTTCTATTTACTTATTTTATTTATTTATTTATTTTATCATAATATTCACTTTTATTTTAAAACCCATTTAATCTATGAAAATTACATATTAAATAAAAACATATTTTAATACAAATTTAAAAAAGATATTCTTTGCTGAATTAGTAAAAATATTATTGAAATTATTGGAAATATTAAGGAAAATGTATAATAAATTAAATAATTGTTTACCATAACATATCAAAAATTTTAAATTTAAAACATTATAGATTTTATAAGCTTTATTTCAAACGTGAACCAAATTTTAATTTCACTGAATATAATCATCTAAAATCTGCTCAAATGCACCGATTTGTATACCAAATTAAGAAAATGTTTAGTTCACGAGCGACTACTGTGGCCGAGTCAAACAAATGAGAACCGTCGAAATGTTATGACATGCAAAATCCGGCAAGAAAGCCAGCAACAACAAACACTTACACTCGAAAAGGTTTGCGCATCGCGCCGCTGACGCCGACAGAGGCAGCGACAGCGACGCCGCGCCTCTGCCCAGGTGGACAGAACTCAGGTGAGCAGAGATCTTAGCCGCTAAGCTCGCTTCAGTTCGATTCTTGAGGCCGTTTAGATCGGTTCTGTTTGGCGACACGCGCACTGAAGAATTCTTCGCTACGAGAAGAAGACGTGAGACGTGAGACGAGAGGAAGGAGAATAGCGCCAATTGAGATACGAGGAGAATTGCGAAAAGAATCGAGTCGGTTTCCCCAAACAGCAGCCTGATACGCTGAGTGTTTCGCGAGCCGCAGTTAAATAAATTATACCCGTCGTAAAACCCAAATTAAAGAGACTGACAACCGGAGCGAGACTCTGATTAAAAATACTCCAGATTGTGATACTAATTACCTTAAATTGTGTGTGTGATAAATTACTGTAATAATCAAACAAATCCCGCGAACAAAACAAACAGAAAATTACAAATTAACAAATGTAAGTAAAGTTAACGACGCCAGGCGACACATTAAGTAAACCAAAAATAAAGCTGTGTGAAGAAAAAACAAATCGAAAACTGGCCAATCAAGTTGAATCAATAATGAGTGATAAGACTTCCGCATGCCTAAATAATATTTACAATAAATAAAACGCAAGAAGCAGCACGAACAAATTTATTAACTTCTGTGCTGTGTAAAACAAACGCACAAAGCACACGAAAAAATCTCGGACAGCCCAGGCAAACAAAAGACTGAAGGCACGAACTCGAATTGCAACTTTTGTGCTAAGGAAAAAATGTTAATAGAATTCTTATATTTTTATTGGGAGGACAATTGATTGCCACAATTACGTCAAAGCCAAACAATCGGCAAAGCCATTTAAAGAGAAAGGCTCGAGATATAAAAGCTTGCCCACAAAAAAAATACAAAAAAAAAACTGTCGACTAGCCGAATTAATAATAAATACAAATCAGGCTTTTAGCCAACCAAGACCAGAGACCATAAATATCAAACAAGTTGCCAGCCAATGCAAAACAAAGACAAGCCGAAAGACAACTCGAAAGTTCAGGTTTTGTATATTGGATTCGGATTTCTTCTGACGCTAGCACCATCGAGCGACAGGAACAGGGGAACCGAGAACAGGGGCTAGGGAAGACATAAAAATGTGTAGCGCAGATATTGTGGAGCAGAGCGGATGTGCCACGATCACGAGCTTAGGTGCAAAAACATACTCTTTCTTCTATTGGGTAGATCAGCAGGTTGACCTCACCAATAACAAATAAAATTCTAAATATACAGGATGTACTAAAATTATTGCATTTTCTTATACTGTTTACTCAAGCTGGTATAATTGTAAACATAACTATGGCAATTAGATGTACATTTTTCCAACAAAATATTTATAAACCTTAAAAAAGTATATTTAAAGGCATTTAAGATGGTATGGTACATACTGCCACAAGTCCAGGTTTTAAACTCTAACGTCTTTAACTTGTTTTAAAGCTCTTACCCTAAAAGTAGCTTATAAAATTGATCATTTCAATGATATGGACTCCCTATGTGTACTATCTGATTTCTAATGTACTATTTCCTCCCCTTTCAGATGCAGGACTATTGGCACATTCCCCGCGCCTCGCTGGCCTCCTCCTCGAGCTCGGCCATCAGTTCGGCCAGCTCCTCAAAGTCCTCGAACAAATCGCACTCGAATCCGCCCACCCTCAACCAGCGCAGTTCGCCCAGCAACAGTAGCAATGTTAATAACAATAATAATACAAGTGCTGCTGTTACGGCGGCGGCAGCGGCGGCGGTTCTGGCGGCCGCCAAGCGGGGATCGAGGAGTTCGCAGGGCTCCAGCGACAGTAACAACAGCACACGGGTGAGTAAGCCGAGCCCACGCTGGCTCCAAACCGAACCGAAAAACGAAAAACGAACAGTGACTCAACAAACATTCTCCTCTTTCCATTCGAATCGAACAGAGCGCTGCTTCCGGCTCACTGCTGCTGACGGCAGCGAATCTGGAACGCTTCGCGGAGATCCACAAGAAGCAGGAGCGCCACAACAAGATGCTGATGCCCAGCAATCCCTCGTCGTCCAACTACAATGCCAACCTGACGCTGGCCAGCGGCAAGGATGCCGTAATCGCCATCGAGGGCCAGCAGCCGGCCGAGGTGGATCCCAATTTGCAGTATGTGAAAACCAAAGACCTGGACACCGTGTCCATCGCTAGCTCCATGCACTTTACGATGGTCAATGGGGAGGGCGGTCCGCCCAAGAAACCGAAGCGCGGCCTCTGCGATCGGGGACGCCAGGTCACCGTGTTGATAGTGAGCATGAGCACAATCTTTATGCTGCTCATCATGGGCATGGTCTATGCGCTGGAGAGTAAGTTCTTCGAAATAGCAAGCAAATCGCATGAGATTTTAACATTTCTTTCCCTTTCTATTTGCAGTGCGCGCCCGCGACATGCCCAAGAGCTAGGATTCAATCCCTCTGCCTAGCCAATTAGTTTATTATTTATTGTATTGTCTTTGTCCCCCCATTATTATTATTATTATTAATATTGTTATCGTGTCGTCTTGGCGCTAGTTGTGTAAGCTATTTATTTAACGATTGTTTGGATGGAGAGTCGAGTCAGTCGAAGCTGGGAAATTTCATTAGTATTAGGCGCGCTATGCTATGGAGACAGAGAAACATACAAGGAACTAGATCTGGAGCGGATCGGATCGGATAATCGCAGTATGGGTTCGGATAATGCTGTACTTTCTGGTTAGCAATTAAGTTATTTATCCCTGTGATATGTTTAATAAAGTGAATTTTATAATTGTAAACGAGGGGTTGGTGAATCACACCTGTGGGAAGGTCAATGGCCTGGTCTTTTGGGGGTTTTCAGCTATGACCGCAGCCTAGCAACCAGCGATGGTGGTATATTAGCAGGAAAAACCAAGTTATTTGGCGGGGAAGTAAGAAAAATATTTCAAGTGAAGTTCTAAATAATGGAATAAGGAATTTCTAAATTAAAAATTGTTTTCCTTCCTAAAGAATAAACAAAATGTTAAGATATCTTCTGAGATATTTGTATACATTTCGCCTACTAAAATAGAATGTATAACTAGCATAGCTGAGCTGAATTTTCTACTAGCTACGCCATAACCATGACAACACCTTACTGGGTCAGAATGGGAGAAAAAGGGAATGTGGGCCACCCCTGAGCGGACTTACCTCGACCTCCTGCAGTGTTTGAGTCCAGGCGTACTTGTCCAAGGTGCAACCATTGCCCAAATTGGGTATCAGCTTGCCCAGTTCGCCCTTTTCGGTCTCATCGTCCACTTTTTCGATGGGTTTGGAGATGTCATCGCGAATTGGTGCAGCCGACTCTCCGCCAGCGCCATCCAGCAGCTGCTGACGTTTTCTGGAAAAGATGTAAGGGTATCAATAGATGTAAAAAGGGTTACATATCACTTAAGATCAAAAGTGATTCAGAAAATGTGAAATCATGGAAAATAAATATGGAGTATTTTGTAAAAATGGTTTCTAACTTAAATAGGATTTCAAATTGGCTGAATTATTATAGGTTATATTACAATTTTTGCCAAGTAGCCACGCAGATACTTTAGTAAATGATCTGACTATGATCCAACATACTTGACTTCCTCCTCTTTGATGATGGCCGCGGCCTCCTCATCGGTGATATCACATATTTTGTTGTCGTCGATCTCCTTCTTGCGGGCCTCTCTTTCGGCCCGCTCCTTTTCGTCCTTCACCCGTTGGGCGGCCTCGCGAGCCTTCAGCTTTTCAGTGTGGGCGCTGATGGCCAACTTGGACTCCTTGGTGAAGACATCCAGCAGGAGTTTCTCCCACTCTGCCTGTTTGGCTCCAGTGAAGAAGTCGGTCTTTCGGCGCAGGAAACTGGCCAACGTTTCCAGGAACTAAACATATGAATATAAGATATAGAAATAAACCATGATTAAACAAAACCGAAACAAAGAAGTTGAGGTCTTTGTTATTGTTTTCCTTACCTCGGGCACGCCGCCCCGATGTTTCTCGGCCACGGC
The DNA here is from genome assembly GCA_037075205.1 of Drosophila prostipennis. NCBI lineage: Eukaryota > Metazoa > Arthropoda > Insecta > Diptera > Drosophilidae > Drosophila > Drosophila prostipennis. The sequence goes on along the minus strand of JBAMCJ010001124.1, from coordinate 157,538 downwards.
CAGCAGGATATTGTCGAACTTTCCTTCCTCGGCAGACATTGTAGTTTATAGAGAGTAATCGTACTGGTTGGTGGCAGGTAAAATTAGTTTGTTTTCTGGATGCTTCGATTGAATTTTTATCTGAAGTTTCGCTGTCAACCGGCACATGTAGCAAACAGTATTACCTTTTATCGCATGCCAAATAATACTTAAATACTGGAGAAAAAATACCAAACCATCGCAGCGAGATTTTGACAGTGAGCAAATGGGCATGTAACGGTATTTAACAGAAATCTTCTTTGGGTGCTTTTAAATCCACCTTACCCTACCTCTAATTAAATAGATCTAGTGGTTGTCAACATTAAAACTTTACTTAAGACCACACTATTGATATGTACGTAAGTATGTAGTACATTTATTAACATTTCAGCATTTTATAAACCGTCTCTTGGCTTATCCAAAATCAAAACTTACAAAAAATGGAGTGGGATTATTAAAATATGTTTTTATGAAGGAAGGAACATGAAAAATTTTGATTACATTGATGGATTTGACACTAGTTTTCAAAAAAGGGTGTGTGGCTCCGGAATAAGGATTTCCATTTCGAAAATGGTTCTTGTCTTTACTAAAACGTAACGTATTGTTTCTAAACCGTTGCGATTTTCGTCCTATTCTCACATTCTTATTCGGTCTTTTGAAAACAGCGCACGTACTTTGAACACGCGGAAAACATAAAATATTCTAAAGCAAAATCGAAGTGGAAGTGCTAAAAGCCAGTGGAAAAGTGAAAAACTCTCAATTTGTTGGTTTTGTGGAAAGCGCAAAATTCGGAAATTGGTGCAAAGTGAATCGGCTTATCAGCAAAGTTAAAAGTAAATTAAACAAAAAATGTGTGGAATTCCTTTTTGTGTGGCTTAGAAGAATGTGATATGCAAATTACTTAACACACACATACAAACCAATCGTGCAAAATATTCACAAGTAGTTAAGGAAATAAGTAAAAATTTGCAGGGGAAAGAGATAAGGGTTCCGGACTCCCCTATTTCCCACTCTATCTATCCCCAAATCCCGTAGGAGTTCCTCTGGAAAATCAATAAATTTTACATGGCGCACAGAAACACACACACACACACAAATACGGGAGGGAGTGGGGGAAGAAGAAGAATAGCCAGGAGAGCAGAAGCTCCCACACCAGAACTTACAGTGGGGGCCATAAACCTAGCGGCAGTTTGGGTTTGTGATTTATGGACTCTAAAAATAATTGATCGATGACAAGGAAGCGTTTTCCTTAATGCTGACTGCTTGTTATTTTATAACTTGTTTACAGTAATATCGGTTTAAAAACACGTTGATTGTTTTGAAGGTGATAAAGTTTTTAAGTAAATGTTTAATTATTTATTTGTAACTGTGGGCATCACCTGTACTGTTTGGAACTTGTACATTTTTATTTATTTAATGTTTTTACCATTTTGTTGAAATAATAAAAAAAATGATAAAAAATTAGTAGATTAATATGTTTATACACACTTTGAAATTATTTCGTCTAACAAAAAGATAAAGGTGAATATCAATTGAAATAAAAAACAGGATAACTTAAAATAAAATATAAATTGAGAAATTAAGAAATCCAATCTAAGCTTAAGGACGTATTAAAATGTGCTCGACTGTGCTTTGCCGCCCTGCCGCAAGCTTCTCGTTCTTGTTTTTGCCGATGTGAAGTTCTCTTCTCGATTGCGCCCCCACCCCTTTTGCCTCCCCTTCTGTGCTCGTTGCCTATTTTATGGGCTGTGCTTCATTCGTGAATCTTGTTTCGCTATTTCTTGCCCCTGTCCCTGCCCCTGCCCCACCCCCTTTCGCTCCACTGCAGACATGTGCGATGCAGACAGCTGCTCTTCTCTCCCGCTTCAAGGTCAGAGTAAGGTTAGCTCCGCTCCGATCCGCTCCGAAAGGGCCATGGCAGTGATTTCTTCTTCACCGCTCCACAGCTCTCCCCCTCACCATAGTTTCCGTATCCCATCTCCCTCTCGCCAAGAACAGTGGCAGCTGAAAGGCTGCGGCCACCGAATCCCGCAAATGGTTTTGCCTAATTGCCGCATCAAAATTAATGACAGCCACTGTGTGTCTGTATTTGTACTTGAGTGTCCTTTGTCTACACAGAAAAAAATAAGGTATTACCAAAGGTTAATATGTTTACATTATCCTTTAACCTTAAAGATCACTTCAACCTAATGACTTTAAAGCTTTAAACTTTTAAAAATTTTTCACGTGACTTAAATATAAACATATATTAAAACTCATAGATTGATTAACTTATGCTTTTTTAACATTTTCAATTTTCCTCCTTTTTTCTTTAAAATGATGATTATCCAACAAATGTTGTACATTTGAATACCAAATTAGAACAACAAATTTTTTCCAGTAGGAAGCCGTAGGCGGTAAAGTTTTTCCATACTACGTCACTGGTCTTTGACATTTACACTTTCTCTCTGCGTGGGTGGCAGCTTCCAATTTTGCTCTCTAAGCTCTCTCGCCCACTTCTCCGCCCGGTTTGCTCTCCTGACATAACAGTTATGTAATCAGCACGGCATTTTGTAATTTGCCGCAGAGAGAAAGGCTTTCTCAATTCAACTGCACTTGAATCTAAAGGATAACGTTCTAGTTTTTGTTTTCTTTACCCGTTTATGTATTTGTGTGCCAGCACTTAAAAAGGATTGTGTGAGATTGAGTGAGCAAATAAAAGACCTTAGACAAAGGACTTAAGAAAAGATTGTGAAAGATTTCCCCGGAAGTGTGAACAAAGCCTCCTCATACGGCTAAGTACGTTTAGAGCTCTTTTTGGGCTTATCACGGATTTGTGAAGATGAAACGCAAAGCTAAACATTCTAATTCTGAATGGAAAGTCAGATGCGTAGTCTCTTCAGTGGTCATGCCTTCAAATCAAATTCTTTATCCCCTTTGAAATGGGATATGTTTTGCGGTCTCGGTTGAAATAAGGTGGCGCCGCAAGTTTGGTTTAATGGTTCAGTGAATTTCCAAACGGAAAACTTTTCAATTGCGTCGCAGCCTCTAAATTGAGCGACCGGGAATGGTGTATATGGGAATATAAAGCAAGTGCCCACACCAATGACGATAACATAGCAATCAGTATACTCTTGGAACTAATAATTTGAAGCCGCTGTAATATAATATTTTAACCTTAACCTTAATCGAGAGCAGAATTAAAGTATTACAAAAAATTATCAAAATAATTTATGGATAATACAAAAATAACGAAATAAAATAAAATGTTATTTATTTGTTTAAATTTACCTGTTAAAAGTAAATTCCGGTACTGTACCATAAGGGTATATAAACAATGATCACAATTTCTAGATTGAATCAATTTCTTTCGAGTTGACAGTATTGACGTTCCCCTGACTCTTGAACAATTACGGTTATACTTTGATTGAGTTTCCATCGTTAGGATTACTTATAGATGGGTAGACTGCTGATAAGTCCGGTCCCGAGGTCTCTTATGGCAAATATAAGTAAACAGAAGTACCGAGAACTCGCGACCCAAGAACCTGGTACCCCTTTGTATGAGTCAGCTCCCCGCTGCAATTACTTGGATTCTATTTACATAGCTCTGGTTATGGAGACATCATGAATAAAGGGGCTCTGAAAGGGCCGGGCAACCTACCCCAAAGGTAGAACTGCAACCCATCCCAACCACATACGGTCATTGAAAACTAATGCAAATTGCGACTTAGCTTGTTTATTGACTGCAAACTTGTAGTCTCCTCTTAATTAGCAGCGGACAGGGAGTGGAAAACGATATTGGTGCTTTCCGCACCTATGCTATAAATAGCAGCCAGCTGCGATAAATTTCTCAGGACAGACGGGAATTTATGAAGAAAATAAACCGAGAAACTGAAAACTTTTTCAATGCTAAATCATCCATCTATGTTATGAGTATATGAGATTGGTCTAAATATTTACACGAAAACCAATACCGTTTTGGTTTAAGATTGTAATGCTTAGAATAGAAATTTCCGCTAAGCAGGATAATTCGGTATGACTCTTTATTTATGATGTGTCTTAAAATGCTTGTAAGCGAGAAACTTATGATAACAACTTCTGGAATTTCGAATAAACCGCAAATCGTATTTCTGTTTATATGACGTGTTAAGTTTCATGACAGTTTTTATCAGACTAACATTCTAGCTCTAAAGTCCAGGAATGAAATAGTTTATCTAACCTAATACCTTACTTTACAATAAATCTGAGTATCAAGAATACCTTAGATGTTTAACAGAATTTCATGATATGTTTATTCACTGTAGAGCTTAAGAAGTTCATGATAATTGACGAATCGTTAGCACTTCCAAAATACAAATTTAACTTTGGACCTTCAGCATTTCAAGTTTAATTAGTTACTAAAATATTTTACCTAAGACCCTCCTAATGATTACAGCGCGTTTCAAAACTTTAACAACACCTGTTGATCTTTATCATCCAATCAAAGCTCAGAGTAAGTTATCAGCAATTTGACTGATTTTGTTATTAAAGGGGTTATTGAACAAGGTTAATTATCAGCTCTTACAGCCGTGGCGTCCACTGTACGAGTAGGTGTAGATAAAAAAGTTCTCATAATTGTAATTACTTCTACGTAATTCCGAGGCGCAATAAAAAACAAACCGCAAGATGCCCAGTGGAATCTTTAATTAAACAGTCGACCGGGGGCGATAATGAAAACCAATTGTAACTATTTTTAAAGCAATTGAGGTGATCCCTTTCGGAATTCCCCTCGAATCCGCGTCGAATACTTTGCACAGCTGACTCAAGTGCACAGGTTGGAGGCCATAAAACAACGGGGGTACCAATAAAGTTGGCCCCGACCACCTGATAAGCGCCCAGCCGGGTCAGATAATGCGCATTTATACCGGCAATAGAACCCCGCACCACCACCCCAATGGATCCCCCTTCCAAATTCTAGCTATATCATATCGTAAATCGCTGGAAAACAAAGTTTATAGCGACGGCGGCTACCGGAGTTGAGTTCTCCACCGATTTCAGATTGTGGAACGGAAGAAAGTTCTTTGGGGCTAATGGCTTTTCCATTGTGGGATCCTGGCACCCATTAGGACCGCGGATTGTAATTATCCCACGACAATGGCCTCGTGGCAAGCCCCATCGCTTACCGTACTAACCACACGCAATGCTGTCGACGAATAATTTATTTATTTATTTCGGCATTCGGGGTTATTGAAACTTGTTGCCTGCGCTTGTTTACATTATCAATACATATATCACAGGGGAGTATCTATAGATGTGCCTCTATATCGTAATACAACGATTATTTCGGGGTCCATGTAGATGTGGGCCACACGCGGTTGGCACGTTTCGGACTTTGAGCCAACGCAATGGATGTGCTGGCTATATCTACATATATATCTCCTCTTCATATCATCCGGTCTCCTCTCCATTCTGCGATCTATTCTCATCTGGTAGTCTGCAGACTTGTTTGCCATATTGGATTTCTTTGCTTTGGTTTTTTCTCCCCTTTCTTTTCGTCTAAATATTTACGTTGACTTTTAAGCAGCGTTAAGAACAGGGTGTCTCCACCCATAAGTAAAAGTCATTATCCGCATTACTTGTATTTCTTAACTCGATGAAATGTCACAATAATTAGTAAATGCCATTCGTCACGTGATCCATAATTCCTGAGGAACTCATGCTCCGAGCGTCAACGGTTTATCTAGATATAGGATATATATATCTGTTTTGCCAGCAATTTTCTGTACTCTGAAAATAGCCATCTATTGGTCATTTTGATGTGACGCATTTGGAAAGTTATGCAAGGAGAACGGCGGAAATGTGATGAATTAAGGAAAGGAAATGATAAAATGTCCATTAAAGAGACAGATACACCCAGAAAACAAAATGGACTAAAAAGGGGCCTAATTACCTAAAATTTTAGGAAACATGGCCAGAAAAATGCGCCAAGTCCATCATTACCTAAAATGTTGGTCATATGGACTATATTTTGTACGCAGTCTTGGATTTATTTTTGGTAATCGTTACCTATAAAAATGGCTAGTGGACTAGATTTTTAGGTCAGAATTACCTAAATATTAGGTATTTTTAAAAAAGTTAAAATTTTTACTATTGATAGTAACATATTTGTTTATTTTAATGGCTTATATTGTTATTTTCGGATAAGTAAATAAAAATAGTCCACGTTGGTATTGATTTAATATATTGAAAGTTTTCCATCACTAGCATTAAGCTAATTCTAATAATATTTTTAAATATTAAACTTAAATAATTTGTTTAGTAATATTAAGGACCTTTATTTGTATTAAATTATGAGTAAAAATCAATTGCAAGCTATTCCTAAATTTTAGGTCTTATGGACCAATTTTAAGGTTACGATGGCCTATAAAAATCTTTGTAGCTTTACCTAAAAAGTAGGAACATAGTCCACATGCCAATATTTTCAGGTAACCCATTACCTAAATCTGAAAATTTAGTCTATTAAAAATTTTTAGGTCATGTATTACCTAAAAATTAGTCCCGCATTTCTCTGGGTGTAGGTAGTAAGTTTTTATAGAGCTTTTTAACATTAACTATTTGCTACATCTTTGTAATTTATTTATCTTTAACTAGACATCTTTTGCACTTCCCAATCTCTTCTATTAAAGGAACATACGACTTTCTTTCAACCTTTGCTTCTGCATATATAAACCCAGATATGCATTTTATACAAGTCATGATTATCAAGTTTTATTAAGGCTATTTAAGCCATAAAAAGCTACCGAAATTTGTTTTTCTATATATCCTATTCTTTTTTGCGCAGGTCCGATCTTATCTTAGGTCAAAACTTTTCCACCGAACCCAAATCGGATCATAGATTCCGAGTCCCGTGGTGGGCTATTGTCCCATCTACGTCACCTTTTCGCGATTCACGAGCCTTATCGGTCCGGGGTTGTATTACGCATGCAGCCAGAAATCGAACATGTGTATATTTATAGCCCATTCCTCTCAATCACGCATGCAAATCGTGAATAGCGCCTTGTAGCATTGCTCCCCAATGGAACACCGTAATCTCTGCGCAACGGTCCCGTGAAATCCGAAAGGAAAAAACCTTCCCACACCAAACCCCCAAGTAAAGTTCACTGTGCCATTAGGTTCTTCGTGCTAGTGCCGTGAATGAGTCTTATCTGGTGTGTGGAATCACAGGGGGGACGCGGGCCCGTGGTATGCCAAAGTTTATTAACTTATAAAAAAAAAGAAATAAAACATAATGAAAGAGAATTTCGTCTTCCTCTTTCCCCTGCCTCAGACGCAGACACTCGGCTAGCACATGCTAAACGCCTGATACCAAACCGCCAAAAGAAAAAAACACCTAACAAACACAAGAGATTCGAGGGTGGTGATGCTGATCGAAATTTGGGATACCCCTTGTAAATCAAATATATGAGAATTTTTTAAAATATTCTGACACTCTTTAAATTTGAAAGTTTTCTTATTTTAAGAACTTGATGTAAGAACAGGGAATCAAGTACATAATTATTAGAATTATTTCACAATTTCAACATTTTAATCATTTCTGATAATAAATTTTAATGAAATTTTATTTATTGATAAAAAACTTTATAGATCACGTCTACCCCTGGTACTCTGCACCACCAGGTAGATTCTTCGCAATAGAGAATGTTATCGCTTGACAAATTTTCGGGACTTATCTGCGAGGTGCAGCCGGGAACCGGTTCCCCACTCCCCACAATCCCTGCTCCTCGAGAAATGCCCCCAAGTGGCGAGACGGCGAGAATGTGTCACCCGAATGGTTCACCGAAGATTGCGATGTGACGTTGTAGCCCCGACCAGATAATTTCGATCGCTCTCTGGGACTTTGAACCAGCCTATGTCTATAATTCATACGATTCAGTCGCCTTCAGAGCACAATAGAAAGTCTTTGATAAGATGGGAAATGATTTCCGATTGGGGCAATAGAACCCATGAACTTGGAACTTATCTTATGCTTGGTTTTTTTTAGTCACTTAACTTTTTGATTGATTAGTTTATGTGGCCCTAATTAAACGAATGCCACTAAATTATAAGCTATTTTGGGAAAAGGTATTTGGCCAAAATTTAATCAAGCGCAAAGCGCAATGGAAAATTTTGAGAAAGAATTCTAGACTAACATGATCTTCCAATGGAGAATCTATTTATATCGGTGCTCATAAAGAGCAGAAAATGTATCTGAAAAATACGTATTTTCAAATGCATTTCTCTGGTCAAAAGTTGAAAGACCCCATAGAGAGATATGTAAATGAAAATATTATTCCGCGCCTGACAGTTATTGTTCAGCTGATCTGTCAAATATCTTGAGATGGAGCACCATCAAAATGCTAAAAAAAATATCTAAATTTATAATCCTAAGGCAACAACTGAGTTCGTGTGATTTTATGTCGAAAAACAAAATTCTTGTTGTTGTTTATTTCAAATATTTCAATTTGTTATTGCTCGAATGAATTTATTGTAAATCACATTTCAAAGCATTTTGTTTTTGTTATGCATGCCAATTGTATATTTGTATGTATAAATCACCCATTGCATTTGATAACGTTTAACGATTCCACTACCGTTCCTAGTTCGATAAAACAATGTAAATATGGGGCGATTTGTTGCATTACGTGAGCACACATTGTTCAAGGTTCCACTTCTGGATGCAACGATTGTTCAACCACACCGTCAATCAATTGAACGATCTATCGATCGTCGAACTGTCTATTTAGGGAGCAATTTAGAAAACCCATTCAGTTGAGGAGGTGCTTAGAGAGAAGGGGAGGGAATTTGAGTTACTCAGTTTACAATTCAATCGACATTACGCAAATAAAAACTATTATAAGTTCAATGCCGCAAAAATAGACATACAAAAGTTTTTATTTGAAAAATATTAAATGATAAAATAAATATCATGACTAAAATTCCTATAAAATATTTTTGATATTTAAAGAAATTAGTTTATTCCTAAAAACTGATCTTAGGTATTATTTATTTTTGAATAAACTGGCATTTCTTCCTGAAAATTTGAATTGAATTAGGTTCGAGGTAGTGCAGTTCTCCTGTAAATATTTTACTGATAAGGACAATTGCATTACATGATATTGATTCAGAATTGAATCAGGCGCCTGATTTCGTAGGCTACTTGGAGAGAGCGATATAGAAGCTATATAGTATATGGCCAAGTGAGCGTGAGTGTGCCACCTTTTCGCGGAGAGCGACTGATCTGGGGGGTTCGTCGCTGGTGGGTTGCTCCATTGCCGCTCATTCGCCTGTGAGCAGCCGTCAGTGTCGCGTGTGCCAACAGCGGGATAAAATAGAGAAAATTACACTAAAATTATCTAGCAGTGCATAAATGTATGTGTGTGCAAAATAGTGCAAAACGCAAGCGAAAGAAAATAGCTGAAAAACGTGCAAATATCTTTTTCAAGTGCAACAGCGCTAAAATAGAAAATAAATAAAAATTAAAAAAGGTATTTTTGTTATTTTTTTACAGGCTACTATAAACTGATTTAACAGTGCTAATTAAACCAGAAATAACTGTTAACTTTAAGCGGTGTGAACACGCAAACACAGAACCAAACATAAAAAACAACCGAGTGAAAATCAAATTAGATCCCGAGAGACTTTCAGCAAGTGCAACGGTAACAACGTATAATGGCACCAACAATCACTGACAATTGCGAATTTGAATGTGCAACTGTTGAAGCAACAACAACAACATCAACGACCACCATCGGTGATTTCGATAATTTCGATAATTCGGCCATCGGCGGCAGCAGCGATAATATCGAACAATCGAATGAATTGCATTTGAGCGGGCAGCAGGATCAGGATGTTCAGGAGGAGCAGCAGCAGCAGCAAATGCCATGGGAGGCACCTGGAAAGCAGGGACTGTACGATCCCCAGAACGAGCACGAGGCCTGTGGAGTCGGTTTCATCGTGGCCATCGATGGCAAGCGCTCTCACAAGGTAAGGATCAAGGATATATGTACATGAAATCCTAAAAAAGGACCTTAACTATTTAAAATACAATTAAACGTAAAGAATATACATTTTTTTGTTTGCTCTAAAATTTTTTAAATGTACATGTTTTAAAATGTTTCAGAACATACAAAAACAATTTTTTGATTTCCCACTATTTCCGAATGTTTTATTCATAACAACGTTATTTTATCCGTTATCAACTACATCGATTTAATTTATTTGTGTTGTCTAAGAAAATGTTTTATTCATATAAACGGTATAAAAGTCTACATATTTATTTGGCTTCAAGTAACAGTGAAATTAAACGGCAAGTGTAAAGATATGCTTACAATACGACATTTTTTTTACGCAAAGGAAATTTATTTAAAGTTTTCTGTATGCCAAGGCTATTTTGAACAATGATTTTTATAATTTAACTTTTTTATATTATCAGCTAAAAATGTTATTTTTTCATCCAACCTATAGATTCTACGTGATGCCCAGACCCTGTCAGAACGGATGAATCACCGCGGCGCCTGCGCCTGCGACAATGACACTGGTGATGGCGCTGGCGTCTTGGCTTCCATTCCTCACGGACTCTACTTCAAGGCTCTGTAAGTTTTACCATTATATATAAAGAAATATATGTATAAGCATTGAATATATGCTTACTTATGCCGGTTCCTCTGGCGCCGTCGCCATTGATGAACAAACGCTTACACGGGACCTGTCGATGGACCGGGGGGCATAGCGAAACGATATCGGCGCGATCTCGTGCGCGAAATACGAAAATAACTCAAAGCTGTCTTGTCGTTTGTCGCTGTCTATCAGTTAGGATCTACTCTCTAAGAAAAGTTCTTTCCATTTCGGATTACGTTTGACGAACTGCGAAATACCCTTTAACATATCTTTACTATGGGATTTTATATACAATTCTTGGATAATACCACCAATTAAATTTTATGAAACGGTCTTTAATAAAAAGCCCCAATAAAATTACTGTGCGAAAACGATAACGTAACAATATAAAGAGAGATTTATTGACTACGTTTAACTACTGAATGCAACAATGTACTACGAATGAGCTATATTCAATTTGTGCACTTACATTATTTATGACTTACTTTCCAGATAGCTTAGGCAGGGCATTACTTTAAGCACTTGGCATTTCGAGATGACTTCCCTTTATTGGCTAAATCTGAAAGTACCGTAAAGAATGAAATCGAGCACGTCAAAAATAGTTCGCTGAAATGAGGCACATCCACAGAACCACAGCGCTATATCCCCACTGAGTTGAGGAGACCGAGACCCAGCCACGGTCATGTACATATAGTATGTACATATGTCGGAGAGTATTTGCCTACCTATAGAGATCCGACAATCCAACATCTGCTCTCTGCTCCCGTCCGACGTTTTTGTGTTTATTTTGTCAGCATTTTGGCACGGTTCTTGTTTTCGTCACGCTTTACCCGTATATATATATAATATATATTTTTAATGGGCTTTATATGGGATAAAACGTTTTTTAGGGACTAGCCTAATTGGATAACAGAATAGAGGCCATTTGCAGCCAATTACTTGTTGCAAATTATTCCGTACCGCAATATTATATTATATTATTTAGCTCAACTACGCCAAATGGAAAAACACGGCAAGGTCCCCCTATCCGTAGCCCTCTCAAAATCGCCACTTTATCCAGTGTACCAGATGTGCATAGTAATGAGGTTTGGTCCGGTTAGAATCAGACATTCTAATGAAGACCGATTTGGGAATTTTACCGAGTTATATTAAATCTAAATGAGTTAGCAATTGAGTTAAAAATGCTCCAAAAAGTAAACTTTATAGTAATAGTGACTTAAGGTAGGTCAAAAGGAGTTTTAGAGATATATAAATTAAGAACATCAATTAAATATTAAAAATGGTTAAGGAACATATAAAAAATGAATTCATAAAGACTTTTTAACAAGTTTATTAAGGCTAACTGATTTAAATCATTTAAATCAAAGTCAAATGATTGACCTCTGTTTAATATTTCCTTCAAATTAAAATGATTTTTTGGTTGCTAGGAGCTTTGGAATTTCTTTTAAAGCCCCTTGTTCGATTAGCCCACCTTTTACTTCATAAAAACCCTTAGAAAGCGTATTTCCCGAACCCCAGCTAATATAAATGGCACTGTCCAATCGATTTACAACTCAATATGCGCTAATCAATGGCGCGAATTTGCAACTATTTGCTATGTAATTAGTAGACCAGATGTCTGTCTATATAGTATACCTAATCTAGGAGGTGATGATAGATGGATGGTCACAACTGGTTGGGTCATTAAAACGCGTAATGTCGCACGACAGTCCCATAAATCTCGTTTTATTAGCGTCTAGCCGAGGGTTTAATTGATATGTCCGAACAATTTTTGTTGGGCTTGGGAGGTTTTGAGTGTTCCGCTCGAGGAAAGAAATGGTGAAATACTTTGCATGCCAATCAGAGAGGATGAAATTCACTCTAGACACGCACGTGCCAACTGGTGGAGAGCATTTTAGATTGCAATCTGAGAGCAACAAGTCGGCGAATACCAAGTTCAAGTACCGCTTTAAGTCTTGGACTAATTGCGAAAAATATGGCAAAACACTTAGGCAGTACGTCGTCCATCGGATCGAGCGGAATTTTGAGACGTAATAAGAACAAGCTTCGGTTACAATATAAGCTCAGCTCAGTCTGAAATACACTTGAAGAAAAAATTTGGCTGTTTCAGATTCAGAGTTCCCATTAATCTCCAATTTAACTTTTCCTTAAATCTCTTAGCTGATCTTAAGTTATTAGTTATTATTTTATTGTAAAAAACATTTATATTAAATTAATTAAGCTTTTCCTGAAGAAATAATTTAATTCATTTTAGGTACTGAATAACCAAAACAAATTTTAAATTGTAAATTCAAAATTCCTTAATTTATTCATCTTTTAATTTATTATTGAAGAAACTTATAATTGTTCTCAGTACAAAATTGCCTGTCTGAATGACAATAACAGGTGGACAGACGAATTGAGCGGACCGGTGGGCGGGATGGGAGGTAGGTTGTGACGGCTGGTCGGCTGACAGCTTCTCTATAAACTTTATAGTATAAAGAGATGCTGATAAGGTGCGACTTGTGGCGCACTCATTTCGTCACAAGTGCTCAATGGATGTCGTTGATTTGGAATGGCGCGATGAATGAACGACTGACTTGCACCAAATGGAAACCTGACTATTGTGCGATTCAATGGCGCATTACTATTGGAGCAAAGAATTTATCTAGAAACGGGAAAGCTATAAATTCTTTTTCATAATAAAAGTGGCGAACTCTGATTCCCTATAGGATAAATTCTATAGAATTTCTGTATTTATTGTATTAATTATAATAAATTTATGATTCTATAAATATTCATGAATCAATATTTTTCAGAACTTAAGAAATATATGTATTTCTTAAAATATGACTAAAGAATATAAAAAATTTTTTTTTTTATTTTCATAATTTTTGAAATAACTTGAATTGAATTTTACTTACAACATCTGTCTTACCTTCTTATTTTTGCAGTGCCAAGCAGGGTGTAACCTTGCCGGAGTTGGGTGACTATGCCACGGGCATCTTCTATTTGGACGAGGCCCAGCACGCCGCCGCCGAGAAGGAGTTCGATGAGCTGGCCAAGAGCCTGGGACTGGAGGTGATTGCCTGGCGCACCGTGCCGGCCAAGCAGTCGGCCATTGGCGTGGTGGCCCGCAAGTCGGAGCCTCTGTCGCGCCAGGTGTTCGTCCGTCGTCCCGAGGGAAGCGATGAGAAGTCCTTCGAACGGCAGGTTTTCGTCCTTAGGAAGAGGGCCAGCCATGAGCTGATCAAACCGGGCCGGCGGTTCTACATTTGCTCCCTGTCCGACCGCACGGTGGTCTACAAGGGTCTCTTCACCTCCGACCAGCTGTGGGATTACTACACGGACCTAAAGGACCCAGAGTTCGAGACCTACTTGGCGCTGGTGCATACGCGTTTCTCCACCAACACCTTCCCCAGCTGGGAGAGGGCTCATCCCCTGAGGGTCCTGGCCCACAACGGTGAGATCAACACGCTGCGGGGAAATGTCAACCTGATGAAGGCCCGCGAGGGCGTCATGCAGTCCGATCTGTTCGGGGATCAGCTGAAGAAACTGTATCCCGTGGTGGAGCCGAATCTCTCGGACTCCGGCAGCTTCGATTGCGTGCTGGAGTTCCTGACCATGGCCAGCGACAGATCGCTGCCGGAATCGGTGATGACCATGGTGCCGGAGGCGTGGCAGAATGACAAGACGATGCCGCAGGAGAAGCGCGACTTCTACCAGTGGGCCGCCTGTGTGATGGAACCCTGGGATGGTCCGGCTCTCATCAGCTTCACCGATGGTCGCTATATTGGCGCCGTGTTGGACCGCAATGGATTGCGTCCATCGCGATTCTATGTGACCAAGGAGAACGTGCTGGTCATGGCCTCCGAGGTGGGTGTCTACGATGTGGATCCATCGCAGGTGACCCTCAAGAGCCGCTTGAAGCCGGGCAGGATGTTGCTGGTGGACACCAAGGAGAAGAAGCTCATCCAGGACATCGAGCTGAAGGCCAAGATCGCCAAGTCGAGGCCCCACTCGGAGTGGTTGCAGCAGAAGGTGAGTTATGGGTTGGAATAAGTGAATTGTAATCAGAAATGTTGGAAGAGCCATGATCTTTAATGACTTTCTAGTAATAATATCTTAAAGTACGATATTATAACTAAAGATATATTTCTAAGATTTCATGGAGCTCCCAAGATTTTTGTGCAAAAAATCCAGACGATACACATATCAGGCTCACAGGCTCGATTCCCACTAATCATCTAGAGACACGAACTCATCTCCAGACACAAAATTTCGAAAAACTAATTATCTAATAATCTCTATTTGGTCTAAATTTATCCATTCTCTCTCACGCTATCCCCTAATCTCAATCTGTGTGTTAATTTTGTTGTGGAACTGATGCAGATGGTGAGTTAACAAGCCCAGTTCCTGGCCCCTAGTCCTTTGGCCCCCAAAAAAAGTAGTCCTTAGTGTTGAGCTCCGTTTTTGCCTCCCCCGTTGCGTTTCATTTTGCATGCCCTTTGGTTTCTTTTTTATGTTTAATTATAAAACAAACCATTTAATTGGAATTTTCTACACAAAAACAGATTACCCTGGACGAGGTTCGCAATGCGAATGTGTTGAATACTCCGCCTGTGGACGAACTGGCCAAGCTGCCCGCCTCCCAGAGGGGCATCTTCGATCCCAGACTCTCTCTGTTTGGTTACAGCACGGAGACAGTCAACATGCTGCTCATTCCCATGTTCAAGAACAAGTAAGTGGTTAAGTGGGGAGGTGGAGAAATATATTATAACCCAAAACCCTCACCCAACAGGAAGGAAGCCCTCGGCTCCATGGGCAACGATGCTCCACTGGCCTGCTTGTCCAACTTCCAGCCCATACCCTACGAGTACTTCAAGCAGCTCTTCGCCCAGGTGACCAATCCGCCCATCGATCCATTCCGCGAGAAGGTGGTCATGTCGATGCAGTGCCCCCTCGGCCCGGAGGCGAATCTGCTGCAGCCGTCGGCCCAGCAGGTGCATCGCATTTGGCTCACCAATCCCATACTGAGCATTCCAGATACCCAGCTGCTCAAGCGGAACACGCACCGCGGCTGGCGTACCAAGGTCCTGGACATCACATTCCAGCACAGCGAGGGCGTCCAGGGCTACCTCGATGCCATCGATCGTGTGTGCCGCGAGGGCTATGCGGCAGCTCAGGCTGGCTACCAGCTGTTGGTCATCTCGGATCGTGGAGCAGGAATCGGCGGCAAGGTGGCCGTTTCGGCCCTCCTGGCACTGGGTGCCCTGCATCATCATCTGATCGAGACGCTGCAGCGCATGAAGGTGGGCATCGTGGTGGAGACGGCCGAAGCGCGGGAGGTCCATCACATTTGCGTGCTCCTCGGCTATGGTGCGGACGCCATCTGTCCGTACCTGGCCTTCGAATTGGCCCAAGCTCTGCGGGATGACGGGGTAATTGGCCCGGAGGTCAACGACAAGCAGATCTACGCCGCCTATGCCCAGGCCATTGATACGGGCATCGCCAAGGTGATGGCCAAAATGGGCATCAGCACTCTGCAATCCTACAAGAGCGCCCAGATCTTCGAGGCCGTGGGATTGGGCAACGACCTGGTGACCAAGTGCTTCCGCGGCACCCAAAGTCGCATCGGTGGCGTCACCCTGGAGATTCTGGCCAAGGAGGGCCTGCAGCGCTATCAACTTACGTATGGCAAGGCCACACCGGACACACGCATCCTGCGCAATCCTGGCCAGTACCACTGGCGTCATGGCGGCGAGGCTCACATCAATGAGCCCTCCTCCATTGGCAGCCTGCAGGAGGCGGCGGTCAATAAGAATCTGGACGCCTTTGAGGCGTTCAAGAAGACCACGCTGGACAGTGTGAAGAAGTGTGCCCTTCGTGGGCAGCTGGAGTTCGTCACCGATCGGCAAAGTGTGGATATCTCCGAGGTGGAAGCGGCCAGCGAGATTGTCAAACGGTAGGTGGTCCAGGGATAACATAGTGTTTGCTATAGTAACTAAATATATTTTTTATAGCTTCGCCACTGGCGCCATGAGCTTCGGCAGCATCTCCTTGGAGGCCCATCAGACCCTTTCGATCACCATGAATCGCATTGGCGGCAAGAGCAACACCGGCGAAGGTGGCGAGGATTCGGATCGTTATTTGAGTGGGTTTTACCTTGAAAGCTATTTGTAATATATCTTTAATTTCGATATCCCTCTGTAGACCAGGATCCCAATCACAGCCGTCGATCGGCCATCAAGCAGGTGGCTTCGGGTCGCTTTGGCGTCACCGCCTCTTATCTGGCCAATGCGGATGATCTGCAGATCAAGATGGCCCAGGGAGCCAAGCCGGGTGAGGGTGGCGAGCTGCCCGGTTACAAGGTGACCAAGGATATTGCCAAGACCCGAAAATCGGTGCCCGGAGTGGGCCTAATCTCGCCACCGCCGCATCACGATATCTACTCGATTGAAGATCTGGCCGAGCTGATCTACGATCTTAAGTGCTCCAATCCGAATGCACGCATCAGTGTGAAGCTGGTGTCCGAAGTGGGCGTGGGTGTGGTGGCCTCCGGAGTTGCCAAGGTGGGTTGGGAAATCGTTGGATTACAAAAGGAGTCTCTAATCTAATCTATATATAATCTATCTTTAGGGCAAAGCCGAGCATATCGTCATCTCTGGACATGATGGTGGCACCGGCGCCAGTTCGTGGACCGGCATCAAGAATGCCGGACTTCCCTGGGAGCTGGGCGTGGCCGAAACGCATCAGGTGCTGGTGCTCAACAATCTACGATCACGGTAAGTTCCCGACCAGGAGAAGCCGGCCCAGGGCCAACATCGCTCTCTCCTCTTGTTGTTACTAATCATGAACCGATACATATTACTGAAAGTGCCTGGTTATCCAGATGACAGCGTTGGAAAACCTGTTCAGAACATGTATTCCCAAAAGCAGAGATCCATTGATCATCGGAAAGTTGGGCTGATCCCCCTACACAACCCCATTGAAACTCCTCGTACATGTGGCCAGTGGGCGGTGGGCAGGAGGACGATGACACGGCGGATGGCGAGGGCGAATCTTGTCCAGCAGAAGAGAAAGATAGAGAGGAAACCCCAAATGAGGTTTATGTCTTTCCTGTGTCTTTATAACGAAAAGAACCCATGGAAGTGATCCTGTTGAAAGGCAATGGATGAAATAAATGAAACAAAGGATAGAAACCCTTGATATCCAGACAGATCCCGCTCCAGCCAGCTGAATAAACACGATTCGATCGATCCAGTCCAAATCCAAACTCCAGTCCACTCGCTCTACTCCACTCCACTCAATCGCTCACTCGATCACGATCGTCGCGCTGTGCTCCATTCGTAATTTCTTCTCATTACATTGATCCTAACCTGGGGTTGAGTTTGCTAACGTTGCCTTCCTTTCTATGTCGTGTCTTCCCACTCTAAACGGTCTGGATCTGGATCTGGATGTGGATGTGCTCCTCCTAATCCCCTTCCTCCTCCAGTGTGATTGTACAAGCCGATGGACAGCTGCGCACAGGATTCGATGTGGTGGTGGCCGCTCTGTTGGGTGCAGATGAGTTTGGTTTCAGCACGGCTCCATTGATAGTCATGGGTGAGTTATTTGCATATCACTATTTAAATTACTTAAGTTAATCACCTAATAATCTGTTATTAAAGGATGCACCATGATGCGCAAGTGTCACCTGAACACCTGTCCAGTGGGCATAGCTACCCAGGATCCGGAGCTGCGCAAGAAGTTCACCGGCAAGCCAGAGCACGTTATCAACTTCTTCTTCATGCTGGCCGAGGATGTAAGATTATTATCGATTAGATTTCTTCAAGATATACTCATTCCTTGCCCGTTTCCCAGATTCGCAAAATCATGGCTGGTCTGGGCATTCGCAAGTTCCAGGACCTGATCGGTCGCACCGATCTCCTGCGTGTGGCCAGTCAACGCGATGCCAAGGCCAGTAACCTGGACCTCAAGCTGCTCCTGCAGCCAGCTTTGGAGCTGCGTCCGGGCACCAACATCGTGGGAGGTTCCGTCCGGCAGGACTTCCAGCTGGAGAAACGTTCCGACAACCAGCTGATTGCCAAGGCTCAGCAAATCTTCAGCGGAGCTGACGACAATGTCACAGTCAAGATGCGCATCCACAACGAGGAGCGAGCCTTTGGTTCCACTCTCAGTTACCATATTGCCTGGTGGGTTCGGAGTGCCTTGGAGAAGATGATCGTTATATAATTTAAATACATTTCCCTTACAGCAAATATGGAGAGGCTGGCTTGCCCGCCGGCAAGAGCATCGACATCTTCCTGGAGGGATCGGCCGGCCAGAGTTTCTGCGCCTTCCTGGCGCGTGGCGTCAATGTCACCCTGAAGGGCGATGCCAACGATTATGTGGGCAAGGGTCTGTGCGGTGGCAACGTGGTCATCACTCCCCAGGATACGGCTCCCTTCGAGTCGCATCTCAATGTGATCGTGGGCAATGTCTGTCTGTATGGAGCCACCGAGGGAACCGCCTACTTCCGGGGCATTGCCTCCGAGCGCTTCTGCGTGCGCAACTCGGGAGTAACCGCCGTGGTGGAGGGCGTGGGCGATCACGGATGCGAGTACATGACGGGCGGTCTGGTGGTGATCCTGGGTCTCACCGGACGCAACTTTGCGGCTGGCATGTCCGGTGGCATTGCGTATGTCTACGATTTGGATGGTTCCTTCAAGCCCAAGGTGAATCCGGAAAGTGTGGAGCTCCTGCCGCTGGAGATCGAGAAGGATGTGTCGCTGGTGAAGGAACTGCTGGCCGATTTCATCGAGAAGACGGGCTCCAAGGTGGCCAAGGAGTTGCTGGATAACTGGGCCGAGGCCCAGGCCAAGTTCGTCAAGGTCTTCCCGTACGAATACCAGAAGGCTCTCAAGGACATGGCCGAGCAGGAGGCGGTGGAGCAGCCACTGAAGTCGGCCATCGAGAATGGCAATGGCAAGCACGAACCGCACATCAAGGACATCGAGGAGGCCATCCAGGATGTGGCGCTCGAGCAGAAGCGCGCCGATCGCGTGCTGGACAAGACCCGCGGCTTTGTCAAGTACAAGAGGGAGGCGGCACCTTACCGCGATGCTGGGGAGCGACAGAAGGATTGGGACGAGGTCTACAACTTCCCGCATGTGCGCAAGAACCTCAAGGTTCAGGCAGCCCGCTGCATGGAGTGCGGCGTGCCCTTCTGTCAGTCCAACTCCACGGGCTGTCCGCTGGGCAACATCATTCCCAAGTGGAACGACCTCGTCTTCCACGGCGAGTGGCAGGAGGCACTGCGCCAACTGCTGCAGACCAACAACTTCCCCGAGTTCACGGGTCGCGTGTGTCCCGCTCCCTGCGAGGGATCCTGTGTCCTGGGCATCTCGGAGCCGGCGGTCACGATCAAGAACATCGAGTGCGCCATCATTGATCACGCCTTCGAGCAGGGCTGGATCAAGCCGGAGATACCAGAGGTGCGCACTGGCAAACGGGTGGCCATTGTGGGCTCCGGACCCTCCGGTCTGGCCGCCTCCCAGCAGCTGAACCGCGCCGGTCACTTTGTCACCGTCTTCGAGCGCAACGATCGCGTCGGCGGACTGCTGCAGTACGGCATTCCCACGATGAAGCTGTCCAAGGAGGTGGTCAAGCGGCGGGTGGACCTGATGGCCGACGAGGGCATCGAGTTCCGCACCAATGTCCATGTGGGCAAGGACCTCAAGGCCGAGCAGCTGCTGCAAGAGTGAGTATTTTGATGGGACACATTTTAAATGATTTTGTAAAAGGGTGAACAATTATGGGTATCCATCTATCCATCCAAAAATGTTTTCGTTTTTGATACCCATATAACCATTAAAAAAAATTTTCAAATCCGACCTTTTATTTAATAGTTATGAGCAATCAAAGTTTTCAGCGCTAACCATATTCACTATTTCCATCTCCCTCGCACTTCCTTTAGCTCTGTAAAGGGTATCTTTGGTGTAGAATCCTACCTTTTACTTATTACAACGACTTTAATCCCCAGGTACGATGCCGTTCTCCTGACAACAGGATCCACTTGGCCCCGAGACTTGCCGCTGGCCAACCGTGACCTGAAGGGCATCCACTTCGCCATGGAGTTCCTGGAGGCGCAGCAGAAGAAGCAGCTGGGCGGCAAGAATGACATAATCTCTGCCGCCGGCAAGGATGTGATCATCATCGGCGGTGGAGACACCGGATGCGATTGCATTGCCACCTCGCTGCGTCAGGGTGCCAAGAGCATCACCACCTTCGAGATTCTGCCGGAGCCGCCACAAAAGCGAGCTGAGGACAACCCCTGGCCGCAGTGGCCGAAGGTCTTCCGCGTCGACTACGGACACGAGGAGGTGAAGCTCAAGTGGGGCAAGGATCCGCGCCAGTACTGCACCACCACCAAGGAGTTCGTGGGCGAGAATGGCGCCATCAAGGGCGTGAACACCGTCGAGGTGGAGTGGACCAAGACGGAGACGGGCCAGTGGCGCATGCAGGAGGTGGCCGGATCGGAGAAGTACTTCCCGGCCGACCTCATCCTTCTGGCCATGGGCTTCCTGGGGCCCGAGAAGACGGTGTCCGGCGAACTGGGGCTGGAGCTAGACCCGCGTGGTAACATCAAGGCCTCCAACGGACAGTATGGTACCTCCAACTCGAAGGTCTTTGCAGCGGGCGGTAAGTTTTATGTTGTAGACTTCACTATTAGCTCTTTAATTCTTCTTAAAGAATTCGAAAATGATCACTTTGATATGAAACTGTTTCGCTTTAGATTAGTTTAGTATAATCATGCGCGGATCCACGGGGGGTGATATGGGTGATATATCACCCCCCACTCGGGTGAAAAATGAAAGAAATTTTGGTACTCAAAAAGTATGCAACAAAAAAATTGTTCTGATATCACCCCCCACAACAAAATCCTGGATCCGCCACTGAGTATAATTCTAGTTTGAAATATTCAATTGATAAAGATTTTATGAAAAACTCTTTAAGAATTCGAAAATGTCTATAATTCCAGGCACTTAAATATCCGCGAATTCTTCAGTTTCATAAGAAACTCTTTTGACTCAGTCTGGTCTAATTCTAGTTTAAATATGACAATTTTGATTAACTTTAATGTTGAATTCAACAAAACTTTATCCAAAAAGAAATCAGTAACTGACTTTATGCTTTTTATTACTTTTCAGATTGCCGGCGTGGCCAGTCGCTGGTCGTCTGGGCCATTACCGAGGGTCGCCAGGCAGCCCGCCAAGTGGATTCCTATCTGACCGGTCGTCCTAGTGGACTGCCAGGACCCGGTGGCGTCATCGGGACATCCTAAGCAGGATCTGCAGCGACAGCCAGCGCAGCTAATATCATGTTTTGTGTGCGTGCATCGTCCCTAGCCTAAGGCGAATTTCTTTACCGATTTGTGATTTTTATTTTCGCGACTTTAGTTTAGTTTACACTAAAAAGACTTGAGTTTTTTACACACCAAACCAAAACCAAAACGAAACACGTTTCATTTAGTTTTATTTTCATCGCAAAGCTGGCTGGGAAATGTTTGTGGTTCCGTCGAGATGCCCTCCATAGGTGAAGAGATGATAATGCTGCGGCAGGAGTCAATTAAGAGTGCAAAATGTAACGCTGATTGAAGCCAATCGAATACTTATATATCTTAAAGGAAATCGAATATCCAACAAAAAAGATCTAAGGACAATAACTAGAAATTTACCGTTATCGTTAAAAACACAAAAATATTTAGAAATGCATTTTTTTCAATGTTGTTTAACTTGTGTTGCCTGTTCTTTGCTAAAACAAAAAAACGTAATATGAAGTGAAAATTGATATGCTGATCTCCACCCTCCTATATACAAACTACCCATGAATCGTATATACAGACAGACGAACGTATTAAACTCGGCCAATATCGAAACGCATTTTTTTAGATGTTGTTTGTGTGTTTTGAACTGCATTCGACCGTTAACCGCAGAAGTACCTAAGTGGCTATTGTTAAAACAAACGTGCTCTTTGGCAGTTATATGTATGAATACAAAAAAAATACACTATTTATACAAACAAATATTTAACCCAACTGTATACCCTTATACATACATCTCTATATGAATATATTTATGTGCAAGCATTTGATGAAATAAATATTCAAACTATTACAAGGCATTTGCTGGTTGTTTCTTACTGTTGGGGATGGAAGAAGGTAAAATAAAAGCTCTTAAATTTGATATTTGATATTCTTTTTATTAGAATCAACATAAAAGCAATTTAAAATTAAAACGTCACACTATCAAAATTTTATTTTTATTTATTGAAGTTAAAATGAGTAAAATAATATATTAGTGATTTAATTTTTTATTATTATTTGTGACTCTATAAAAATAACAATTTTTTCTATTTGCTTGAATCCTAAAAACTTTTTTAAATAAACGCGCCTTTTCTAAGCTTTATTAAAAATACCAGTTTTATGTGTTTGGTATTTTTTGCCGAGTCCGCATTTCCACCCCTTGGTAACACTAAACGGGCGTCACTCTTTTCGCCCCTGGGCACACTGTTTGCCTTTCGCACGCGTATTTTCTGCCGATTTTGCGTGTAAATTTCATTGTGAAAACATAATAAAACAGCAGCAATCATGGCCAATTTCGACCTGACACGCATCAACTGTCAATATCTGGACAGGCATCTGACCTTCCCGCTCCTGGAGTTCTTGTGCGGCAAGGAGGTTAGAATCCCGACCAGGCGGTGCTCCGCCAGCGGTTTGCCGTGTCACCAGTGCATAACCATGACTTCCGTTGCAGATCTACAACCAGCAGGAGCTGCTCGAGTACATCCTGGAGACGGTGAACAAGACGAACATGATCGATTACACGATGGACACCCGCAAGCGTCTCAATCTCAGCCAGGAGATGCCCGAGGAGCTGGTGCAGCGCAAGGCGGAGGTCCTGGCCACCCTCAAGCAGCTCCAGAACGAGGTGGCGCCCATCATGAAGGCCACCGACATCCTCAAGAACGGTGAGAGCATGAAGGACTCCAAGACCTTCGTCAATGCCCTGCAAAAGGACTACAACTTCAAGGTGGAGCACCTGGAGAGCGCCTACAAGCTGGCCAAGTATCTGTACGAGTGCGGCAACTACCAGGAGTCCACCTCGTACCTGTACTTCTGCCTGATTGTCATGTCGCCCAACGACAAGGTGTGTATGGGATATGGTTATGGGTTCCTACTAAAAATCACACCTACATATCGCTTTTTTATGTTAATCTTAATTTGTAGAAGCATTCTTGTTATTGTCTTCTTACAATAGCAAAATACAGTTTAAATTCATAACTCATTGCCTCCTAAATCCTGCAGAACTACCTGAATGTGCTGTGGGGCAAGCTGGCCGCCGAGATCCTGACCCTCAACTGGAACACCGCCCTGGAGGATCTGACGCGTCTGCGCGACTACATCGACAGCGCCAACTTCAGCACCATCCAGGCCCTGCAGCAGCGCACCTGGCTGATCCACTGGTCGGTGCTGGTCTTCTTCAACCATCCCAAGGGACGCGACCTCATCATCGAGATGTTCCTGTACAAGCCACTGTACTTGAACGCCATCCAGACGATGTGCCCGCACATCATGCGCTATCTGGCCACCGCCGTGGTGATCAACCGCACCCGTCGCAATGCCTCTGAAGGATCTGATCAAGGTGATCCAGCAGGAGTCGTACACCTACCGCGACCCCATCACCGAGTTCCTGGAGTGCCTGTACGTGAACTTCGACTTCGAGGGAGCGCGTCTGAAGCTGCACGAGTGCCAGACGGTGATCCTGAATGACTTCTTCATCGTTGCCTGCCTGAATGAGTTCGTGGAGGATGCCCGTCTGATGATCTTCGAGACATTCTGCCGCATCCACCAGTGCATCACCATCAGCATGCTGGCCGATAAGCTGAACATGAAGCCCAACGAGGCGGAGTGCTGGATTGTCAACCTCATCCGCAATGCCCGGCTGAATGCCAAGATCGATTCGAAACTGGGCCATGTGGTGATGGGCACCCAGCCGCTGAGTCCCTACCAGCAGCTGGTGGAGAAGATCGACTCGCTGTCCATGCGGTCGGAGCATTTGGCCGGTTTGATTGAGCGCAAGAGCAAGCAGAAGCAGAACCAGGAATCGGTCGACTCCTGGAAGTACTACTAAATTGCTGACTTTTTAATACACAATTAAGTTAAGACACTTTGTACCCCTTAAACACCGATGATTGCGCGCAGTCGAGCGAATAAACCAACATCATACCCGTTCGCTCAATTCAACATTAGATTTTATTTTATTTCCATTGGAATCAATTTTAGTTTATACAAAAACAATACCAAGGCGGGAATTTGTAATTTCGCTAGCCTACAGAATGCAAACGTCTCCTAATCCTAGAATTAGTTGCTTGTACCTAGGGGTCGGTGCTGGATCTTTATGAGGATCTGGCCCCGGATCACACTATTAATTGCTACCGCGCCTTCTGCTTGACCACCAGCCAAGATCGCACCGGCAGGTCCTGTAGATAGACGATCCATTTCCGCACCAGCAGCAACCAAACGATGCCGTAGACGACGCAAATGCCCGACTCCAGGTAGTAGCCATCGAAGGAGATCTCGCACTTGCCAGACGACGCTTCACAGCTCTGTGGGAGAAAAGAAGCAGAATATGCCGATCATTAGTACTGGTTTAACCAATATCACTACTTCAAAGAGTAAAATTGTATATTGTATTTGGGGAAAAGTATTTAAAAGGTAGAAGAAAGCGTTTCTAAGCCCATAAAGCCTATAGAATTTGGGTTTAAAGTTAAAAACTTCGTTGTACTAAAGCTCAACTATCTTGAAGATAGTTTATCTTTATCCTTAAGATCTCAAGCACTCACCTGCTGCTCCTCCTTGCCCTGGCAGGTGTTGTCCGCATTATTGGAGCACTGCTTCCAGGTGAGCACGTCGACCAGCCACAGCACCACGGTGTTGGGCCAATTGCCGCCCAGATTGCACAGCGTGTTCAGGAATGTCATGTAGGTGCCGCCCACAGCGGGGTCGGAGATCTTGGCGAAGAAGGCCATGGCGGCCACGAACATTGAGTAGAGGAATACTTGGTAGATGGCATAGCTGGTGATGAGCAGGACGTAGTAATAGACGGGCACCACTCCTCCCCGGATGATGTAGGGTGTGACATAGGCCAGCCCAGTGGCCACCGTGGCCATGATGATGCGGTAGGGAATGGCCTTCAGATAGACGTCCATTGGACGCGGCCCGTTCGTATAACGACCCACCGCCAGCGGCAAGATAAGCTGCAGCGGAATCAGGGGAATGGCCAGGAGAGCCAGCTTATCCTTGGGCACGCCGGCATCAATTAACTTCAGGCTGGTCACCGCATCCGAGGCGGCGAATGTGACCTTCACGGTGAGCAGGATCGCAGCCAGGATCTGGACCGGACGCATGCGCACCATGTCCCACAGGATCTTGTAGCTCTCGTGAATGTTCAGCTCGTGCTCTTCCGTGTACCGTGCGTCCATGTGGGCGTCCTCAATGTCGTTCTCCTTCTTGAAAATGGCCACCAAAGTAGTGGCTACCACAAAGGTGATGCCCCAGAACCAAAGGAAGCGGGGCAGCGTGATCATGCCCTCCTCCAGGGGCACATCCCTCAGATAGGTGTTGCAGAAATCCTGCGACTCCAGGGCAATGAACACCACGTAGCCCAGAAAATAGCCAGCGGTTTGGCCGACACTATTGCACGTGGAGGCGTAGCCAACGTTGCAACGTTTCAGCATGGTCAAAGCCCAGCCATCGACGGCGATGTCCTGGGTGGCGGCCAGGAAGTTGAGCAGGAAGAAGAGCAGCGTCAGGAGCGGTACATTGGGATCCACGCCATTTCCGCCCAGCCAGCGGTCCACGTGAAGGGAGAGGAGCAGCATGAAGGCGCCCAGGAGGTATTGCACCGGCACTAGCCAGGATTTCCGACGGCCAAAGCGCCGCACATACAGGGAATCCACAATGGGAGCCCACAGCAACTTCAGGCTGAATGGCCAGTAGGCGAAGGAGAACTCCGCCTGCTGTTTGTAGCTGGCTCCTCGGTTTTGCAGCAACATGGGAATGGCTGCTATCAGGCCAATGGGTATGCCCTGCAGGACATACAGGAACAGCAGTATGGCTATATTCCTTCGATCGCCACGAATGTCCGGTTTCTGGTGCTCCAACTCCTTCTCCGGCTTTGGGTGCTCGTCGATGAGCAAATCGTGGTCGGCATTGCTGCCCGTTGGCTTCCTCCTTATGGCGGACATTCTGTTGGGTCATCGGGAAGTATTAATATGTTAATATGTATACTATATGCACATGCCACTTTGGAGGCCACCGGCTCACCTGTTTTTCTAATCACCAACAAATAACAACAAATGTCCCAGGTCCACGTCACTTAAATGTAGAGCTTTTTCCGAATCTCCTGATGAAATCCTCCCACTGCCTTTAACTTGGTTTGATATCTGGGTGAAAGAGTTTGTGTTTCTCCGCCAGTGGTCTTTTAATTAAATCATATTCCGTAAAATTGGGAATATTTTCTTTCGTGGCGTATGTTTGTTGACGTTCCAATATATTTTTATGGCAACTTCAGGCCGCACTACGCATGCAGGTGCTATAAACCACGGCCATGGTCACACTAATCACTCGAAATTTGAACTTGGTGGCGGGAGGCTTCAAAAGTTGAAATCTGGGGAGTATGAGTTCGCCTATTTATAGATCTACTTTGATAAGTCAAGCCGCGCAGAAATATGTAGGTATATATAATATGTTTTGCGCGCAAGTTGAAATTAATGTTGTGAGATAAAATTGGCAAGAAATCTAGCTGAAATCTGATATATTTATTCTCTTATGTTGGAAATGGGTAGACTTTAAATACAATATTTTAGTTTCGGGGAAAAAAATGTATTTTTTGACTTGATTTCTGAATTTAAAAATTATTATTTTAGTTTGATAAAAATAATTTAATTTTTGTGTAATCATTTTCCATTAAAAACAAAAGTAATCATTATTCTGACCGCAGCTGTGAGTATAAAAATACGCACAAGAGCATGTAGATAATATTGAACTCCCACACCACTCCATAAAAATCACCGACACAATTGTTTTGCAGCTTTTGTTTTAATAATAAAGTGAATTACTGAGAGCATTTTGCTTGTTTGCTTGGCGAACACATTCAGATGTTTCGTTATAATTAACCGTAATTACTGATACAGGCCCTGCAGCATCGGGCGCCGCGCTTCTGGCTTCTCGAATAACAATTTCAATTTCCAAATACATACGTTTTCAATAATATTATCGAAACTGGTTTCGGTTGCTCTCCCCTCTTCCAGAGGAAAGGGAAATATTTGTGACTGAGTTTTGACTTTCATAGCTTAGCTTAAATTCTAATTAAGTGTTCAATTGAAACTCTGGTGATGCTGTTCGCTGGCTGGGCTGGATGGCAGGCCTGATGCTATATTCTATTACGTTCTGGTATGGACTGGGCTTTTTCCTGGCTGCTTCGCTTGCTATGCTTTCATTTAATTTCATGGTTATTGTTCTGTTCGGGTTTTCCATTTCGCTCATCTCGGGTGGCGTGTTCCAACTCAATTAAATTTCTTGGAAGGCCATTCAGCTTTTAACTGCTCACTTTTCAGCTCCCACACTCCGCATCCTGGGCCACCAGCGTGTGCTTTACTTGGCGGGCGAGGAGCCGCCGAAGAATGGCTCCTCCCACTTGTGGTGCACCTCGGGCGTCAGGTTGCTAATCTGCACGTGCACCGCCTGGTGTTTCTCGTACTTGGGCGGAATGGCGCACAGACGGTATTTGACCTCGTCCCCGGGCATGGGCACATATTCACCTTCGATGCTGTGGGAAGATTACATTTTTGTAGGTTTTAAAGAGCCAGCGCAAAGGTCGCGCATGCATTATTCATCAACTTACTCGGAAACATGGCAGAAAACGTCCTCTCCGCCGGCATGGGGCGTAATGAAGCCGTGTCCTTTGGTGCGGCTGAAGGATTTCACAACGCCGGTCACAACCGGATTTTCCAAGGCCCGAGCGGAGCTGTTTTTTTTTCGTATTTTTTGAGTTTGCGCGTGTTTGGGTTTTGGCAGCGTTTGATGAAAGGGAAAGGAAAAAGCAGGAAGAGACAATTAAATCAATGGCTCATGAAAGGACAGGGGCCAGGGCAGAAATTAAGTACGGGGATAATATTCAAAAGGGTACCCAAGAGCTTATAATTTTGCTAGCAACTCATATCTTAGTATATAAACATAAATTAAATTACCAAATGGCTTTTAAAATACATTTTTCAATCAAAAATTCAAGAAACATACAAATATTTGAAATGTGAAACCTTAGAAAAGATCTTTCAAAAAGGTATCTTATTATACATCAATTATTTATGCATTGTAACCACAATTACCTATAAATAATAAATATAATAATAATACATTTAATATAAATATATAGAAAAGTATTAATATATACAATTTTCGGATTCCAATATAAAAAGGCTAATTAGTTCGATTAATAAACTTAATCTGGTGACAAAAAAATACAAAAAACGTTTATGATATTTTAATCTCATGAATAATTTCTTTAATCTTACAGAAGGCTCAAGTCATAGTGATAAAAATATTATATCTTTGTGAAATACTCTGAATTTAGTAGGCTCATTTGGCCCCTGAAAGCCCCAGTGAAAGGACATAAGTTGTTTTTTAGGGGTCAAGGGGTGGCTAGAGGGTGGCTAGTGGGCGGCGGGGTGGAATGGCCAAGGAGGCTGGGGGACTTACGTCGAGGCCGTGCGAGTGCGCCTCGTGATGATGGGACTGGGCAGCTGCAGCGAGGCATTGGGACTATGGCTGTTGTGGTGGAACACCGGCGGCTTGGCGGTCAGCAGCTTCTCGGGCGTCCTTGGCTCGGCCATGACTCTCTTCTTCTTGTTGTTTACGTTCTGCGCTCTACGTTCTTCTGTCTCCGATCTTCCCCTTTCCGCTCTTCTCTTTCCTCCTCAGTTAGTAGAAGCGGCTTGCGTGTGTATATGGATGTGCGTGTATATATGTGCAAGTGGGTGAGTGGACGGCAGCCAAGTCTGTCGAGTTCAAGGCCACGGGGGGCGGGTTAGTCAGCCAGCAAATTGCGTTGCACTTATTTCACCTGTACTCTCTAGCTTACCGTAAACTTCGCGGCCTCTTCTTTTTAGCACCTTCTGATAATTAACAGGCAGAAACTGAAGCTTCCTGGCTTGGCTTTTTCGTTTTGGGACAACCGCACACTGATGCAATTTCTTGCCGCTTTGAGAAATGCCGGTTGCTGGGGTTCTTTTTTTACCCTCTAATTCAGCTTTATCTCGATTGACTTTTATTCACTAAGTAATTTAGCGAATATTCAGCTTTTTCGTCGGGTTTTATCTCCGGTTAATGCGCGCTTTTAAAGGATTTAACTTTTTCTACGAATGGCGGCGGAGGCGTCAAAAGTCTGATTTAGAGTGACCGTTTCGAGTTGTGCTGGGGAATGCCTGAAAGCTATCGCGTGCTAAATGGGTAATCGATATTTATAGCAACTTAAAAAATAAAACTAAATTTTAAAAAAATGTATAAAATTGCCAAAAAGGCTAAAAATTAAACTTTATCAAAATGGTTTTCGTATACTCTTTCGTTTAATCTTTCGGATCCATAAAATATACAAATATTTTGTATTTAATTTATAAGTTTTTTAAAGCAATGATGGTTGCTGTTTGTATTGATTTTCAGTTGAAATCCAACCGAATTAGGCTTGAAGAGACTTTTATGCCACCATCTAAAATGTTTCGATAGTTTCAGATATTTTGCCATCACCAATGATACTCACGACGCACCTTGCTTTTTTCCATCTCTAAATAAATTTAGCGTCTTCTCTTGTTTTTGTCGAATTTGATAAAAAAAAATAATAACAAAACCATGAATTAAGCGCAACGTGTTTGACCAGCAATCCCTGATTCCTACCATATATGAGCGAATCCGAAGACGACGCCGTCTTGGATGCGGAAACATACTCGTCGGACAGCAGGGAATCCGATCAGCCCGTTGCGCGCAGGCAAAACTGGCAGCGGATTATGACCCAGAATCCTGACATTGATCCGGATTATGTGCTGCAAGAAATGGAGGATGAATACGATTCTGATGGTTATGATGTCAGCGATGGTAGTACTGCAGATGATGAGGAAATGGCAGAGCTTGCGGATGTAACCGCAGATGAAGAGGATGCAGTCGAAGAGTCTGAGGATGAAATGGCAGAGAACGAGGATGAAATAGCCGAGAATGAGGATGAAATAGCTGAGAATGAGCATGAAAGAGCAGAGAATGAGGACGAAATAGCGGAGCTAGTGGATGCATTGGCAGAACCAGTTGGGGATGACCAGCCTGCAGGAGGGAACCGGGTTCTAGAACCTTTGAACATTTTCCAGTTGCCTGCGAATGTGATGCAGGATCAGCAGCAACCTGGTCAGATTGCTCAGGATCCGCCTGATGAGAACCAGGAGCCCGATCTCAATCGAGAACCCAGAGTACCTGCCGTAGCCCTGCTAGATCCTCCGCCTATGCCCAGTCCGCCCAGTACTTCCCGTCGAAACCAAGGCGGAGAACCAGTTGTGATCTCCCTGGACACACCGTCGCCGCCCAAAAAACGCAAACGTCTCTCCGCCGCCGCCGACAAAAGCTTGAAAAGTTCGCCCGAAAGCAAACCGACAATTGTGGAGGACGAAGATGATGGCCTGACGTGTCCCATTTGCCTGGATTCCTGGGAGATGAGCGGCGAGCATCGACTGGTCTCCCTGCGCTGTGGCCACCTCTTCGGGGAATCCTGCATACGGCGATGGTTGAACGAAAGCCAACGTCAATCGTCCGTTAAAGTGTGTCCCCAGTGCAAAACCAAGGCCACTTTCAGGGACATCCGTCACCTGTACGCCAAGCGCATCCAGATGCTGGACACGGATATCAGGGAGCAATTGGAGGTGGAGCGCCGACGCACCCAGACCCTGACCACAGAGCTGGCCACCGCGAAACTGGCCCACACTCTAACCGCCGAGAAGCTAATGCTCCTGCAGAAGGATTACGAACGGCTGAAGGAGCTGGTGCGGGCGGGCGGTGGTCGAGGAGCCTTCGGAGGCGATGCAGACGGCAGTGGTGGCCAGAAGGGCATTCACCAGCTGGCCACACATCGTTTGTATATGGAGAAGAACTTTGAGATCACCCGCGAGCCCGGCTGCCGAGTTCTACTCTATTCCGCTAAGCACTCCGTGCTGGTGGCCTCCCAGAAGAGCGCCCAGAACCTGTTTCCCGGCTACGGAGTGCGCTTCATCGATCCGCCCAGCTTCAAGCCACTGCACTTCCTGCACACCTCGGCGCTGTTGGTCAGGGACATTGCGTTTAGCGAGTCGCAGCACTCTACTAACGGTGGCCAGTCGCGAGCCAAAGATCAAGATCTTTGACATAAGGACGCGGCTCTGCTCGTCCATGTTCACCGCCCACGACAAGATGCTCTGGTCGTGCGCACTGGATCGCAACGAGCGGGAGCACTTCCTGTACGGCGGAGACCTTCGCGGAGGAGTTTATATCTATGATTTGCGGTTCCCCGAGAACATACTCTGCGAGTTCCAAGCCGAAGGTAAGCGAGATCATTCGCAATACATAAAATCCCCTCTAACAGCACTTGTTAATCCCTTCCAGAGAACTTCAGTCCTGTGATACACATAGTTCCAGTGCCACCAAATAAGACTTTTACCAGTGGCGGCTTCCTGGTCTGCCAACTGACGGCCCTCACATTCTACGAGTACGCCTCGGCCAATGATACGGCTGTGCCCACTCGCCTGAATGTGGAGGGACCCTTCCTGTCCATGCAGTACGATGCCGTGCAGGATACAGTGCTCATATCGGCCCGATCCAATCCGTCCTCACCGCAGTCGCGCTTCATACTTGGCCGACTGGACAAGATTGACGGTACGCCGGTGCTGAAGGTGAAGGCCACCATCTACGGCTCGAAGGCCACACCGATTATGACGCGACCGACCCAACTGGGCGTCGAGGATAATACCCTGGTTGTGGGCTATCTGCAGGACAGCAAGCAGCTAATGATGCACGATGTGCGGCGAGAGGAGCGGGTGCAAACGATGCCCGTCAACGAGGTGGTCTACGACATCTGCCCGGTGGCCACGCAGGCCGGATCCTATTTGGCCGCCCTCACCGACAATAAATGCCGTGTCTACAAAGTTAACAGTTCCAAGCGATAAGATATGCCTGCATGTGCATTCGTTTTCCATGAAAATACCCAAAGAAACGTTTAGTTTAAGCTAATTTCCATGAAAGTGACTGTCTGAAAATGGACGAACCTTATAAGCTTAGTTCTTAGTTTAATTTTTTCATTATTTCCGTTTATTAAACATTTGTCAACCTTACGGTTCGCGTACAAGATTACTCTGAACATAAATCTATATTGTGTACTCCATGTTCTGTTTTTGATTCTTGATTTCAATTTTTGAATGCTCGTAAACTGTTGTGGATAAGTCTTGTATAAAACAATAGAAAATGTTGGTTCGATTAATAATATACATATAAAGCTATACAAAAGTGTGTTATCCATACAATATCCGATTTATATATATGCGTAATTATAGATACTCCTAAGTGAATCGTGGAAATGAACGAATGGTTAAATAGATGTCTAAATTCATTCCTGACAGTCTCGAAATGTTTGCAACATTTTACTTTTTGGAAAAGTCTCTCGGTCATAAACTTGCAACGAGTTTTGAGCGGCACACGCCAGCTGGGATTGCGTTTGGCAAGCCCAACTAAATCTTAATGAATTCGGTTTGCTTCTCTTGAGTCTTGAGTTTTGTAAAATTGTATCAAAAAAGTTTCGTCGTTGGTCGTTAGCGGGTTTTCTGTTTTTTTGGTAAATCAAAAACCTCTGTGGCATTTACTCCTATATAGTTGTATATGGTTTATAGTATAGTATGTAGATTAGTGTGTTGGATAGTTGAAAGACGCAGATCTATACTTTTCAAGTACAATTTTGTATATTTTGTGATGTTTTATTTGTGTTTTTTGCTGTTTGTGTCTGTGTTTTTTTGTGTTTTTGTGTTCGTTAATGTTAAGATTAGAGAATACGTATTCGTGTATTGAAACGTATGGAGTCATCATAACTTAAGACTTTCAACTTAAACTGTACGAGAACTTAATATCCGTTACACATATCGTTACATATATAAACACTAGATTAACTTAGGCTAAACTAAACTCGAAACGAAGTCGGGAAATATGAAGCTTTGATTCGGTTTTCGGTTCCTACTAAATTTAAAGAAATCGTTTGCAATCGAATTGAAGTCAAGCAGTTAAGGAGCCTAACTTGTAGTATTAGATGGCTTTAAATTTAGTAGAAATGGAAGCCGCAACAAAGCTGAATGAGATAATCGATCCCCAGGCGGACAAAGACAGGTGTGAAAGATCAGCAGCGCAGGGCTAGCTTTTGGGATTTTGGTTCGCTTAATCGACGCGCGCATACCGCGGCACTATATCCTTGCTGATCCAGTAGTTGCAGGGCAAGTAGTCCTCCTGCGGCAGCGCATCCTGGCCCAGATTGATGACCCTGCGGTTCTGGACGAACGACTGGACCGTGCCGTGGGACACATAATAGTAGAACAGCTGCTGCATGGCCGAAACGAAGCGACGCTGCTCGACGGTATGCGGCTCATAGCGACCCAGAATGGCCTGGACATCGGCATCCACGGTGGCCAGCTGATCGGCTCCCTCGCCCTGGGTGACCACATAGAACGGCACACTGGGCTGCAGTCTCGCATTCGTCAGCAGCGGGCAAACGCTGCGTATGTCCGAGATGATGGAGACCAGCGACGCATAGCTGCTGGCATTGTACTTCTCGATAACCTCGTCGGTGAGGCCCAAAGCTCCAATCTGGGAATTCTCTAGATAGGCACGCACCTCCTCACGCGTCCAGTTCGTGTGCAATTCGCGCAGTTTCTCGGTGTGCGCCTCGTGAGCCGTGGCGCCCATCACCAGGATCGGGTTCTTCTCGTTGGCCTGTTCACGCTTCCAGGTGTTCGAAGGATGCTCGAAGACCACATCTCCGTCGAGCACCAACCACTCGTGTCGGCTGCCGCTGGCGTTCGCCTCCTGGGCCTGTGGCAGATCCACGGGGAAGTGCAGCCAGGTGTCCGGGGTGGCGGCCCAGAGGCGCTCGCTGGATGCCTCGCGGAGGCACTCCACATCCGTGCACTCGAGGGTGTTCATCAGCTGCTCGTTGAGTTTGCCAGATTCGCTCAGGGGTTTGCCAGGCAGAATGGCCGATCCGGACGAGGCCCAGGCCCTGGTGTACAGATCCTTGACCTTCTGCGAGTTAACCAAAAGGGTTACCAGAGTGGCTCCAGCCCGATGACCCAGCAATGTGACGGATTTCGGGTCACCACCAAAGTTGGCAATGTTCAGCTTGATCCACTTGAGCACAGCAATGATATCGGTGAGCGCATAGTTGCCAGAGGTGGGCGGATGGGCCTCCTTGGTCAAGGCATCCAGGGCGAGGAAGCCAAAAACGCCCAAGCGGAAATTGGGACGCACAAAGAGCACATCGTGCGATCGAGAGTAGCGAGCCGATGGACGAAGTATACCGGGCGAGGGACCAGCCAGCGATTCGGCGCCAATTAGGACCACAACGGGCAGCGGATTGTTGTATCGCACATGGGGAGTGACCACATCCAGGTACAGGCAGTCCTCGTCGCCAACCGTAGTGCCATTGCCCAATCGCTGCGTGCACACCACACTGCTGTTGTGCGTTTGCAGGGTATCGTTCCAGCACATATTGATGTCATCGATCAGTTCGGCCGGCTTCCACCTCAGCCTGTCCACCGGTGGCTTCGCATAGGGAATGCCACGGAAGGCGAAGGCTCCGTCCTCTTTCACGCCCTCCACGGGCCCACAGCCCGTCACGGCCGTGATGAAGCGACCTTCCCGCAGCGGCGGCGTTGTCAAAGTCTCGTGGGTCAGCACATAACCGATCACGGCCAGCAGGAGCACGAACAGCAGGATTCCGAATACAATCAGGGCGTCGTCCACACTGCATCTGTAGGCGCGCAGGCGAGTTAGCAGGGAGACGGGGCGATTCTGCTCCTCCTCCTCGGCGGCCAGTTTCTCCTCCGCCGCCAGCTTCTCGTCCTTGAGCTCGTCCTTCAGCTCCTCGGTGCCGTTGGTCTTGACGGGTGCCCGATCGACTGTGTCCTGATCCTTCAGCGAATCATCTAGCGTCTCCATCGAGGCCAGACCGGCCTTGCCCAAGCCCAGCTCCACATCATCGTTGCCCTTCTTTTTCGGTATCATGTTGGCAATTGGCAGCTTGATGGCGTTCAAGAGCCCACGCTTTGGTGGAGCATCGGAGGCGTCATCAGCGGGCGTAGCCTCAGCGGTGGCTTCTGCAAAGAGAAAAACGAATTAGTTAATGTTCAATCCATTGGATATTATCTCTAGCTATCTAATGGTTAGATAGAGAGCATCCTATCAATTGTTTTATAATTTATAAATATACTAACCCGACTTTGCATCGGCATCCCCGTTTACCAGCTGCTTCTTTTCCTTCTCGGCGGATGGTTTGCGGGCGAAGAAGTTGCGCAGGCGTTCGCCCAGGCCAGGACGAGATTTCTGATCATCCTTGCCGGACACGGTGGCGGCATCTCCGTTGTCCTCCTTCTCCTTATCCTCTTCCTTTTCAAGCAACTCGCCCTCGGCGCCATCGCCCTCCGCCTTGGGCTTGTTCTTCATGAAGAAACCGGGCAGCTTGAGTCCTCCGATCGGGATCTTCTTGGGCTTGACCTCGCGCTCCTCCTTGCTGATCTTCTTCTCATCGCCGCCCTCGGGCTTTGTGCCATTTTCGGCGGGAATATCAATGATCTCCTCTCCATTTCCTGGTTTGGATTTCTCTGGTTCGGCATCTTCGAGCTTCTTCTCGGCCACAGGCGAGGATTTCTTGCCAGCACTAGGAGATGCGGGTTTCGAGCTCTGCGGACTAGGTGTCTTCTCCTTGCAGTCCTCCTTTTTGTCCAGCATTTTGTCCGTTTCCTTGGGCTCCTCGAGAGCCTCCTGCTGGGCGGCTGTCGTCTCAGTGGGCGGCGTTTCCTTTTCTTCCAGTTCGCCCATTTTGTAGATGCTTTAAGATCGTTTAGAGAACTCTGCGAGAATTCTGGAAAAAATATAAAAAATAGTCTTCTTAGTTTATGTTTAGGATTTAAGGTCCTTTAGCAGGACAAACCTTGACTTAGTTGAGGAAATAACTAGGTTACACTTTGGCTCTGGTTTTTAGTAACGATTTTTTAAGGATCTACGATCTAGGATCTATCACGATCGCTGGCTGAAATGCTTCTAGCTGCCGCTACCATCGGCACACGGTTTTTATATCCCTTCCCAAGGATCAGCAGCTGATCCTGGCAAATGGCAAGGCCGGCTGCCTCGCTCTCCTTTGTCCTTGCACAATTGCTCGAGGGTTTTCCTCGCCTTCTCTCTCTTTCTCTACCTGAAGTGCTAGTTGAAAATCCTACCTGGAAAATGCTGCCCCACTCAGGTAGGCCGTGGAAAATTCGCTCGTATTTCCCTCAACATATCCCGGCAGCATGGCATTTTGTTTCGGGGCGGGAAGACCGCAAATTTATTAAGCGAGCAGAACCAGCTGCATAGCGATCATTTTGTGATCTAATCCCCGTACCAGATCGTTTCCTTCTTAGGCTTTTCTTTGGTTTCCCTCCTTTTCCCTTTTTTTTTTTTTTTTGGTACGTGCGCCTTGTCGCTTTTCACACGTCCCACGTTCTCCGAAAAACGTTCTTAATTAGCGAAAAACTATAAGATCAACGTGGAAAGCATCCAAGGATATTCGCCGCGTCCCTTTGCATCATTATGCCTGAAACGCCGCTCGCAGCGGGATTGCAGTAGCAAATCACGTCCAGACCAATTGACCGCACCAGAAACTGCCAGAAGTCATGAGAATTTTCTATTTTACAAAGTCCTTCCTTGACTTTACCTGACTTTTTTAATGAGCTGGACATTAGAATGACATTAGTTCAGCGGCAAGTAAAAAACGTGATCATTTAGAAAAGATTTGCGTTTTGAAAGTATTACATTTACGACAGATTGCACTTCCTTGTCGTAAAAATAGAACTATAGATGATCTCATAAATTCTATTCTGATGAGTAAAGTCAGACTTGCATGTGCTTATCAGCTTTTTTGTAGAAAAATAATTCTAAATATTTCTAAATTGTAATCTAAATGTCTTTTTTGTTCATTTGACCCACTAAATTCATCTCCCAGTCACTGCACTGCCTGTCTAGTCCCATTATTTCCCCATTGCGAGTATTACAAGTCCATTACTCGCACGCATGAAATCCAAACCCAAGCCAAAAGAGACAAAAAACGATGCCAAGTCGCGACCTCTGTCATGTAAATCAACCGAAATTCCATTAAAATGTGAACTTTAAGTTCAAATTACGTTGCGTGCCATAATCTGCCATCATTATCAGTTCATTCTCTGGTTTTTCCCGCTTTCGGGCGATCTGGTCAACTGGAAGAGTGACACCGCCGAGGAAAAGCACAGAATGAAAATGTGGAAAAATCGAAAGCAACTCGACTATGTTGCGTATCGAAAGTGAAAAGAGTGTCACACATGGTACTAGAAAAAAGTCGGGGAGTGAGTTGGGTTGAAACAACGCGACGCATTACAATCCAATTGAATCGGATTTCAAAGTATTACCACGACGGGCGGCGGGAAAGGGCGGAGATAAGTTGTCTGGGCAGAAGTGTAGAAAAGTCATGGGGCCAGAGGCATATAAGCCTCCTTGTTGTTCTTGCCACAGCAGTCTATATAGTACTCGTACTATTCCCTTCTCCAAACAGAAGCAGGTCAAAGTAATTACAGTTCACTGGAACTGGAGTATCTTCGGGCACTATCTTGAATGTGGATCTTTATAGAGCTCTCAGATAGTTGGCATACTAAAAATCTTGACACATCTATAAAACGTAAGAAACTGAAATGATTCTGGCAAAAACATAATTAAATCTTTATTGTGTTAACTTTCAAATGAAATTCTTGATAGACAGGTCAATAAAAAGTTTATTTTTATTCGAAATAATTGTAGTCATCTATTTACTAGAATTTTTACAGCTCATAGAGAGTCATTAAAATATATTATTTCTCTAAAAAGTTCTCAAAATATGTTCTGTAACCCACTGTTCACGCAATTATTAATTAAAGGCAAGTTAAAGAATAGCAAAAACTCAACTATTTATAGGGCTGTACGCAGACAAATTCCTCACAGCGATCATTGTTAATTAGCTGAGAAATGTCTATGGAAGTGTCTGTTTCGATGGGGGGGTCAAACAAACAAAGTTGACGCACCCAAAACGCAATGAAAAGCGCTAAAAAGGAAAATCGTTCCATGTCGTCAAGTCACGCAGTCAGTCACTTTTACGCCCGTCCTCCTTTTCCTGGATTCTTTGCGGCATATGTGACTGGTCTGTAATTGGTCTTGGCTCGTAAATTAAATCAAATTCGAAACTTGCGTTTGACATGCAATTCGACTTCCTTCTCATAGCCGACACCCCGACCCTGCTTCCTTTTTTATTATCCCTGAATTTCATTCCGCTCTTTGTTTTTTTTAGTGCTACACATGGAAATTGCCGTTAAAACATAAAAAGTTGACCACAACATGTTTGGGGATACCGTGGTATAAGGTTTAAGGAAAAACTACAACACGAAAATCGCATCTAAAACTATAAAATAAAGTTTTACAAATTTTTATAGGGACATCATTTAGCACTTTGTAACTCATTTCTATGTATACTCATGCAAATGAAATAACTTGAATTTTTCTACCACTGTTCCCAAAATCATACTAGATTATCACTGACAACATAAGCAACCAAAAACTCCCCTCAGACTAACCACCAAAAACCTTCGTAGTTCTCAACTCTAGCGCAACAAATAAATTCTGGTGAAATGTCTCGTATCTCGAAACATGTCAAGAAACACTTTGAAATGCATAAAAATGCAATTGCTTTAGGCCATTTATTCTGGCAGGGCCGTGTTGAATTGGGAGGTATAGTTGGGGGAGATAACCACCCGTCATGAGTGAGAAAGCGACAACTGGTACAAAAGTTTTGGGCACAAACAGCCGCCAAAGACGCAACCTGTGCCTCTGTTGCTGTTACTCATTCCATTTCCTGAATATACGGGGCACTGTACTCTAAACAGGGGTATATAATATTATATTATTTCTAGATACTTAAAAGCCCTAAAAGATTGGAGTCTCAGGAGCCATTTTCTCGACCGAATGTTAAACTCAAAGTTGGATTTAAGATTGATAAAACGTATACGAATTTTAGAGTTTAAAATCCTATACCGTAAACTGACCCATTTCAGAATATATCTTTAATCAAAACATTTCCACTAAAATTATTTGGAGTTCTAAATTAAATTTTATATTGAATTCAAATATTTGTTTTTTAATGTACAAATTTTATACTTTAGAAATGAATTACTGGATATCACTTAGTCGCAATACTGAGTTATATTATTTGTACTATGTTTTTTTTGCCCAACTAACGGCAGGGAAGCATGAAACGAAAACAGTGCGAAGGAAATGACAAAAGGAGTGGGGGAGGAATTAAAGGGGAAAAACGAATGAGTAGGGGGAAAAACAGTAGCAAGGGGAGGGGTGTGGGAGGGTTAACCGATCTACGTCCTGTTATTATTATTTATTTCATTTCCTCTTGCCTTCCTATATTTTTTGTGGCCAGAAAAGAATTGCTGCTGCCACCCGCCGCCAGATGGCGTCTTAGCAATTTGTCGTGTGCGTGCGAACAGGCAGTAAAACGTGTGAGCGAGATGCCAGGAGGTGGATAATAAAAAATAGAAAAAGGACACACTATTTTGACATGCACTTTTGTGAGTGGGCGCTGTTTATGCTCAATTAAACAGGATATTGGAACAATTTCAGGACACTCCGCAACCTGGACATTTAGATCTGCTGATAAAAAAGCGCTTAAGCCCTACAGCTCTAGTTTATAATTGTATGTACGAGGAAATTTGTCTAGACAGTCAAAGCAATAAAAGACATAATTGCTATACAATTTTATAAACCATACACAGGCAAAAATAGCATTATTTTAGAAGCGATTTTTTTGTACCCCTAAAACAATAGAGATACAAGATTTTAAGCCACCAATCTTTGTTTTTTTTTTAGTTGAATCAGAAATAAGATAAACACAAAAACTATATCAATTCTTTAAAAAATAGAATAATGATTATACAATTTTTTATTTTCAATTTTCTTTTTCTGTCTTTTCAGTGCACTCATTTTCCCTACTCAAAGCACCTGCAATCAGCGATTTAGATTCAATAACCTCAGGCCTAATAATTTTTCAATTTGCGCCTCCAATTTCCATGACGGAAAAGAGGCAGACGACGAGGGAAATCGCAAAACTCCTAACGAAGTCAATTTGTCATCCGGACGCCATGCTAATGGACTTCTGGTCGGGATTGGGCCTCCTCCTGGTTACAAAATCCCCTCAGGTCATTTTAAAATTAACTTTTAATATTCTGATCTAACGATTTATCATGCCGTGCTGTGGATTTTGGTTCAAGTTACTTAATTTCATGGCAATTTATTGAAGTTGGCCAAGTGGGAGAATGGAAAATGATGAGCCGCAATCAAAAGAAGGGTGATTAATGAACAGATCTGACACGTGTTCAAAAAACAATGCGGAAGGGGTCAGAAAAAGAAGGGGGAGTAAAGTTCACTCGAGCATAAGGTACAGTTACAAAAATCTAAAGCTAATAGAAAAAAACTGAAAATGTTCTAGAAAGTATTAAAAAGAACTGGTACCACAAGTTCTAGAGTTTTTAATTTCTAAAACTTGAAAATAAATATTTAAAATAGTTTGGATGTTTTTAATAAATAAGGAAACCTTTGATCAAAAATATTTTAATTTTTTTAGTGCATCAGAGCTGGAGAAACCAGAAACCGCAAAACCCAAAGGTCTAAACACGTGCGATGTGAATTCTCATTTGTCTCCCCTCTTTTTATTTTGATGGATAATAATCTCCTGGGGCAGGTAGAGAGCGGAAATTGGTAAACGAGCAAAGAGTTCCACAAACCTCAAAGGATCTGCGGAAGGCGCCTAGTTCTGGGACAAGGGGATTTGAAAAAAAAATGGAGCTTGGAGTGGGAACAGCAAACAAAGTCGGAATACGATTTCCACTTCAAACAGGGCATTTTTATGAATTTGTAATTACACTCGAGGGACAAACAACACTTGAAGATATGGATGGGATAACCTTGAGTTGCGTTGTTTTATGTGTATGTTTGCTTATACAGTGTTCCCTGGAATTATATGGGAATTCTTCAGATTTTGAGTATTTTTGCTTAAGAAATTAAATTCATATTTTTAAAATATTTAATAGAATATATTTGAGTTAAAATTATTTTATCGATAGATATTGAAATTCAGAGTTATTTTAATAAAAGGTATAGACGATTTTAGAATGTGTTCTTATTTTGTCTTAATCAAGCCACATTTTGTGATTAGGATGTGATTTTTATTACTACCAAACTAAATGAAATGCAGAGCTAACTGAAATACAGAGCATCTCAAAGTCTGTTCAGTACAGTACCTAGGATAAACCCAACGCATGGCTGTCTTTCCCATTATATCATTTCATTTTATTGCACATTTTCTTCTAGCACGACGTTCCTTTTTCAGTCAGATAAGCAAAGATTTCCTTCAAGATAGCAAGTCTGAGAATTCCTTGAAGCCAAACTCCTCGCAGGGCAATTGAAATTGTCAACAAGAAATATTTATGATTTGCGCTGGGGTTCCTTGTAACCCTCATTAGTCAATTGTCAGCAGCTCTCGAGGGGAACCGAGTTTTGGGATCTTATCCCAGCACTTGACTCTCAAGTTCTTACTGCTGATGGATTTACAATTTCCTAAATGAAAACTCCATTTTCGTTTAAATTGTTTGACCATGAACTCTGCATGTAAAGCGATGGATTGTTTATCTTTGTGAGCGAGAAAAAGTGTTGAAAATTGTGTTTGGTATTCCTCTAGCATTTTCCTTATTGTGTTTTTCCTTAATTGTTGTTTACTTTTCAAGTGAAAGCGGACAACTTGCATAAGAAACAACAATTTCAAATTGAATTGTAAAGAAGAAAACTTTTGATTACACACACATTTTGGGGTAAAGTGAGAAAATGAGATACTGTGGCACACTCATCAACATCATCGTGGCTGTCGGCTTTTGTCTTTTGAAAACTTGGCAAAACAATGAGGGAAGTTGGAGTGAAAAGTCAAGGGGGAGTTGCCCCAATAAATCTCTTTCCGAATGCAAATGTTGCGTCAGCTTGGCATCTTCACTTCTTCCTACCCTATTTTTTTCGTGCCTCTGCTTTGTTGATGTTTTCCTTGCTTTTTAGTTACCCGATTCCCCGGAAGTCTTTTTCTAGAGCGAATCGAAAAGTAGCAGCTGCCAACTCGAACTTTCTCTGGAGATCCCGGGAATTCGTGATCTTTTCCCTGCGCCTATTAATTCATCATTGAATTATTGCCTTTTTTCCCGGTATCCCTTCAATGATTTCCTTTCCATTTGTTTACTGAATCACTTTTTGGGGATTTATTCTAGCTGGCGTCTGCCTATGCATACAAATGATCAAAAAGGGTCGTCCTATTTTTGGAGCAACTCCATCCACAACTCTGTGAATGTTGATGGATGGAAATATCTGAGGATTAGCACACATTATGTTTATGAAATGTTCAAAAGGATTTGTCAGGGCTGTGATTTATATCAAATGGTTATGTTTCTCGCATGGAGCAGTGACACATGCCATTAGAAAGGATGGAAAATGAGAAATATAGAGGGGAAAGAGCTGTCTGATCATTGACACGAGCCATTAGACCCCAAGACGCATACGATGATGATGATGGGTGTGCGATGCTACGGAGGGATTATATCAATGAATCGTGAAGTCCCATTAATCTTATTAGGAGCTTGAAATAAAATGTTTGTGGAGACGCCTTTTAAATTGTTTTGGTAAGATTTTTCTTTGGTAATTATGGCTTGTGGAGGATTAAAAATTTATTTAAAGGTACCTGGGGATTAATACCGAATATCTTTCGCAGAGTCCGAATAGGAAATGTATTTCTATTGTGTTGAATATTTTAATGTTACCACCAAATGCATCACTTTGTATTTTACTGCCTTGATATTAATTATAAGTTTAATATTTTCAATATCTGGTATTTTCCCAAAAATAGATTTTTTTATATTTGATATGAACTTTTTTTACGAGAACAAAAAATAATTTCCTTCATATGGAACGTGTTCCGTTACGTGTTTTATTAATTTATAAGAATATCTCATAATTTAAAAAACTAAAAACTTACGGATCTTAAAAGATGGATGGTAAGAGATAGTTTAAATTTAAAATGCTCAACTGGATCTAAAAACTTTTAGATATTGTAAGACAAACAACAATTTAATATTTTTGATGGTATATGGAAAAAAATTCCATTTTCGTGAATACAACTGCTATTCAATTTTTCATTTCCCTGTGGTCCTTTAACT
Source organism: Drosophila prostipennis (assembly GCA_037075205.1). Classification (NCBI taxonomy): domain Eukaryota; kingdom Metazoa; phylum Arthropoda; class Insecta; order Diptera; family Drosophilidae; genus Drosophila; species Drosophila prostipennis. The sequence continues at coordinate 113,273 of JBAMCJ010001124.1, read as the reverse complement.
CGAATTTTGATTCATACCTGATGTTCAAATTACGCAAACACGATGTGATGTCGTTGAAATGTGGCAATTGGGAATAATCCTTCAATCCGTGGAAACAGCGGGGGGCATAAATGGGCCCGATGTCCTTCCTGCAGGACACTTAGGTGTGTATAACAAACGCAGAGATTTTTTGATTTATTGCGGTTTTTCTTGTATCCACTCTTTCGGCACAGAGCAAAACAAAATGCACAAAAATAGTTGCGGTGTTTTTTCTGGTTTTACTTGTGTTAATATTTTATTTGCACTATATACACAATAGGAATTCAAAAGATATTCCCTTTTTGCGCCGATTTTGGTTTTGTTTTCTTTTTGGTCGCGTCTGCTAGGCGAGCGTGTGTGTGTTGCTGTTGCAGGAGGTGTGCGATGGGAAAACGAGGAGCCCGGAGCAGAGGAAAAGCGTGCGGTGTCCAGAAGAGCGTGGCTCTAACTGACGCTGGCTCGGATTCCATTTCCACAGGCGGTAGTGGTAGTGGCAACCAACCACTGGAAATGGAAGCGGCTCTCTTATTGTCACTCTCGCGCTCTCGCTGTGGCAAGAGAAGAATTCGAGATTTCGGTTTATCGAGCTATAAACAAACTCATATTTGGATATCCCCAAATAAATTTGTGATTTAATATGAATATTTAATATATATTATTTTATAACTAACTGAGCAATTCAAAATTGTTTTGTGACGAATGATCCTTAAGATAAGGAATGTATAAAGGCCTAGGTTATTGGTTATAATATTAAGATATATTTTAGAATATTCTTGCAAAAGTCATTATTAACCTCAGCACTAAATTACATTGAGGTAATCTGGTCGTTTTACTCCGCAAAAATAGTCTGGTTAAACCGATCAGATTTTTTATCGACTCTTAAAAAAAAGAATATATAAAAAATTTATCAACTTTATCATCCTTGTATAACTGATTAAACACTAAAACTAAAACTCTGAAAACTCTATGAATCTTAGGATTGGTCTTCTAGGAATTTATTTATTCCTTCAAAATAAGTCATCCTCATTTTGGATAGAGTTTACCATTTAATTGTCCCACTGTGCACTGGAAGCGGTTTTCTGATTGTGCTCCCGCTCTCATTTTCTCTCTCACAGAACAGCCGGCTTGGGCCATGTGTTTGGGAAAGGGGAGAGGGGGGTGCACCCGCATAGGGGTGGCTGGAAAGCAGAAGCGGCAGACTCTCTCCTGCACTCTCTCACGCTCTCCATGCATTGCTTTGTTTTCCTGTACAGTAAATGCAAAATGTTCATTGGTGTTTTTTTATAAAGGGTATTGTAATTTTGGTAAGATATTTGTTATGCATGAATAACAGATTCTTATAGCGCTTTGGTTTGGAGCAAACCGGGAAAAATAACGACTCGGGTAAAATATTCTTAACGGTTGTTTAATTAAAGTAAGTATAGATTCTAGACTCTAGATTCTAGAGCTTCCATAAACAATTTCTTTATAAAATGAGATGATACTGGTCGTATTTTACAACATTATGATAGAGTAATACTATACAATGGTCTTCTGGAAGAGTATTCTAAGGTTCGGGCTTCTAAAATAGTATTTTGTTTTGTTGTCCTTTCCTTAAAGGAAGCAAGATAACAAAGGAAACCGGCTGGACGAAGTTTGTTGATTGGGGATTTCGGTTTGGGTTAAGGTTTTGATTTCGGTTTTGGAACTCGTTTTCGAATGCGCATCAATTGGCAAGTGCTGAATCGCAGTTTATACCAACAAGACATCTGGCGTATGTAGGGAAATTCCAAGTCCTGATGCGTCATTACAGGACTAACCCTTGCCTACCCATCCCAACACCCCTTTTTTGGCATAGGATTTCATATCCCTACCCCTGAGAATATCCTCTTCTTTTCTGAGGTAAATAAAATATGATAATTTTTAACGTCAGCTATTGCGCAATGTTTTCATTGATATTAAAAATGAATAATTAAAATCATATGCGACTTAAAGTAAAAATCTTTTCCTAAAATAATAAATACATATGTGGAATAAAATGATTGTGATCAGAAATTCTTAGATATAGATTGTTAGTTTTAATAATTAGATATTGAACTTGAGCCAGTTGAATGATTTGAGCAGTAGCCATGACGACACGTGCTAGGAATGGATTAATGGTCGTTTCTACACATACCTTATCCCCCTTCCCGAATGTCCGACCCCCCTATTTCTACCCTCATGTCAACAACTTTCACGCCCCGAACTATGAGGGTTCCCTATTTCATTGTGGAGCTACTGAAGCATTTCATTAGACATGATGTTAGGCGACATCTGCCACCGAAAAACGGAGCAAATGTCGTAGAAAACTATAAAATGTGAAGGTAGGCTCGAGTTACGTTGGAGTTTGACGCATGCCTGTCACGTAGGAGGGAAGGATCAAAATGCGATCGCATCGGATCATTATCATGATTGCAAATGGGAACGAGGAAACCCGCAAAATGTGGGACGCCAAAGGAAGGAAGTGGAGAAGCGAACACATGTTCCTGTCTTGTTCCATTCTGTGTGGGTTGCTCGGATAGAATAATTAACAAGTTTAATTTAAATTTGAACCGGAAACGGTTGAAACCGAAAACGAGAACGAAGACTTTATGAAATTCGGGGGAGTCTTCTAAATACCCCCACGATATGTAATTCAATCAACCAATGATTCGGTTTCAATATGCCGAGCTAAACCCCAAAAAAGCCGCTTAATGTTCGAGCTCAATTATATGGCTTTTTGTGTGGGGTGCGGTGCTTCTCCCTCCGCCCACTTTCCATCCCGTAAACGCCTCAAAGTCGACTACAAATAGCGAACAAGGAAGTTGCACATAAAATTCATCTTGTTTTAGCCCCGTTGAAAATTATGTTCGGACATAAAAAAAACGAAACTTTTGTTGCTTACCCACTACTACTCACTGAACCACTCTTAACCACCCACTTGGTCTGAGGGCAACCACAAAAGTTACTGTTTTATTTACCCAGCCAAGCAACCAACCCGGCAAAAGGGCGAGGCCGGTGTTTCAGGATGAGGATTGGACTTTGGGATGCGGGACATGTGGCGAACAACAGGCGCAGCAAGTGTTAAGGTGGTGTTGTGGCGCCCCTTAATGGAATCAGTCCCCCCGACTCGACGACTTGCCTCTGCCCAGATAAAACATGAAACGCTTTTAAGTGTTCCTCGCAGCTGAGGTTAAACACCTCAAAAGGCGACTCACTGCGTCTGGAAAAGAGCTGAAGGAGTGGGTGGGGTTTTCGGTGATACAGGGAAACCCCCCGAGCAACTATGTTTCCAGAACTTTGCCTGTGGGTTGATCAAATTAAGTCGAAGGCTGGAGATCAAGACCAAGTTATCATTAAACTTTAAAAACGTAAGGATTCCAGGTGTAGATGAGGATAGACTTCGGTTTACTAAAAACTTCGGTTAAGAATTATTTATAAAAAAAAAAAATGTTTATTATAAAAAGAAATTTCTTTTGGTCTAGAAATAGAATCTGATACATTTTAAATTCCCCACAGAACTAAATTTTTCCCATTTCCAGCCACATTTTTCCCCTCTGAACCATCAATTAAGGAACCAATTCGCCTTAAGATGACTAAACTCTCCAAGGGTCAATGTGTCCCATTCACCGGGCAATCAAAACAGACCATTGATACTTTTGAGCCGCTGTAACAATATAAAACCTTACAGCCACAAGAGGAAGATGAAAGATGGGCACACAAAAGATGAAAACCGAAATGCACAAATAGGCATTGAAAACGAAAACAGAGTCTTTAGTAATCTTCAGTGACACAATAAAGAAAAAGAAAAAAGTGAAGAGGCAGCAGTATACAAAAAGGGAAGATACTGCCTGCATGCGTGAGTCAAGTAAGTGGAAATAATCGCAGACAATAGAAGAAACAGGGGAGCTCCTCTTATGCTGCATCAGAATCTGCAGCCTTAGCTGCAGCTACTTCTCAGATACTTCTACTGGCATCCGAAGTGCGAAGTCGAAATGACAATCCCAGGCAGCTCCAGATGCAGAGTGCACTTTTTAAAGTGTCGCACTCTCCGCAGAAAAAGACCCAATAAGAAGTTACTGAGACTGAGACTTTCGTCTTCGCTTGAAAGTCAGTGCCGGATTAACTCTCCAAACTGTCGGTGTCACAGTGGCAAAAATAGGGAAATAAGTAAAAACTTTTAAGAAATTTTTTTCTACATTAAAGTTAAGTGTGGAATTACAGTTCTTAGGTTTTCTTCGAATATATCTTTATAAATACAGAAATTTTTTCCCATTACAAAACATTTGAATATTTTTAGCTTAGCATCATGAGCTTAATCTCTAAAGATTATAAAATGAAAGGCCGATTTTTAAGGGGATACGACCACAGCCCAAACCGTAAAGAGCTAGAGCAGCCAAATTTTTGCACTAAGATCCGACTTTGTCTTCTATAAAGTATTTTGGTTTTAATTTATAAATTCGAAATGTTATATTTTTGGTAGAATTTTGTTCGAATTACTATAAACATGGAAATATATCCTTTTGATAGTGGTTCTCAAATAATTAAAAAATAATTTCTCCAAAAATAATGGATTAACAAAGGTATTTCTAGGATATAAAGTAGGTACTCTGTAATATGATTCTGATTGTTATATACATATAAATCGTAATCAAAACCACTGTGCTGCAGTCTAAGAAGTACGGAGGGTCTGACATTGACATGCATGCAGTAGAAGGACTGAAGACAGAAGCTCCAGCAGACGAACAGTGCAGCTGCCCCTCATAAAGACCAAAGAGCAGGGCTCAACTCATGCCCCGTGTGGGCGATGTTGCATGTGCGAGATGGGATTGGAACTGAGACCGGGATGGGCTGGAGGAGACTGTTGTTGGGGCCCTGGCCAAGCTCTATTAATATCCGACTTCCTACAATTTGGTGAATGCGTAAATTGTATGTGAAAGGAAAGTTGACTTTAATGCGTCATAATTGATGCACAATGCGGAGGGCAAGGCGATGGCTTGATTTGATTAACGCAGAATGTAGCTCACAGATAGATGTGTATAGTCTGTGAGAAAAGCTACACACACACACGGACACCCACCCACTGCAATTGAAACTTTGACTTACTGCCAAATTATTGATTTTCATGGCATCTGCAGTGAGCAGTATATCTGCAGCCAGTAAATGTGTATCTCTTTGGGGGCTACGTGTGTGGGCGTTTGACTTTGCCATCGCTTTCAAGGAAGCCCTTCAAAGTTCTTTTTGCCTCATTTTTCCCAACACAATTATCCGCTTAAAATGCCAAAGCGGGCCAAAGCAGCAGTGGGCAAAGTATCTTTAAGATGCAATTCAGTTGGGGAAACTTGATGCCGGCTCGACATAATTGAGCGCTGTCGCTGGGCCATCGAAAATAAATTTTCAATTAAACGCCCATCAACGAACCGACAGCCATAGCTGAAGATACATACATACAATTGGTTTATCTCAGAGATACGATGATGCTGCGGCGATCTAATGAAGATGATGCGGCGCATTTTGTTGGCTGCACGACTTGAAATTAAGACAAAAGTTCAGCCAGATGGACAAATGACCAGAAGATGGAAAAGAAAGGAGAAAAAATAACAGTACAGCGCGTGCCATTGAACCTTGTGGTCAAATCAGATACAAAACTTATGCAACCAAAAGATATCATATGTTTCCCCTTGATTTTCAATAAGTGCTTCTCGGAAATCTCCGAGAAAAATGCAATTTCTATTTTGACAGATGCCTTTTGCCTCCTGCAGATACTTTTGATTATTCCTCCTTGCGTCTCGAGAGAAAATCAATTCTTAATTCGACAGCTGTCGCTGGAAATTGATCTGCTGCCGCAGCGAAAAGCTGCAAAAGTATCTCTCGGATGCACATTTTTCTCATTTCTTTGATTAGAGGGGAGACGAACCCAAGCCAAGTCATTCAGTTGATTGCCAACTCATATTTCCAAGGCTGGGGGGAAAAAAGGGATAAGCCCAGCTCCTTTTTGTTTTATCACTTCCTCTTGGTTGGTGGTCCCCGCGAGTGTTTAATTAAAGTTCTCCTCGCTGCGTGGGTGGTTGCAGTTTCTTTTGTGATTTTTATTTATATTCCGATACTTATTTCGCGCTGCAAGTATTTCCCTTCTGTACTTTGGGTATCAGCTTCCATTTGAATTTTCATTAAAAATCTTTCTGCGGATGTCCAGCGAGTTCGAGGGGAAAAGAGACCGTTGTGAGCGCATTTAAATGTTAATTTTGTTGGGAAACACGTGCACAAAAAAAGTAAGTAATACCAAAAAAAACTTTAAACGAGAAAGTCGATAAGGAGATACCCTGCCTTCTAAACGTTCTATAAAGAAAAACACTAAAAAACATTTTTTGGGACCTTTCGATCTCGGAAATAAGAAGACCCAAAGATATGAATTTTGGGATGTGAGCATTTATAGATCTATTTTATCAGAAACAATCGCAATATACCCTTACACTCTAGTGTATAGTATAATAATAAAAACAACTCAGGCCGACAAAGCTCAAAGAAGATAGTGTTGAATGTCATTAGCGCTCTGTCGCCCATGGGTTTTCAGTTCTCAGTTCTGGGCTGCGAGTCGAGTTGGGGGAGTCAAATCCAGTTAAGTCGAGAAATAAAACCGAAAAGACGTAGTCAGGGGGAAAAGTAGATAGCAGTAGAGCAGGCGGGGCCTTACACATCCGCAAGTGGCCAAGTTGATGACCGGAAACGGCAACAGTTACACATATGTGAAGAAACACCTGAGGCTCGGCGAAGTTAACGAAGAACGAAGGTGGAAAAGTGGGGGAAATGCTCGGGGCTGGGGGAGGGAAATGGTACCTTTTCTAGCTCTTGGCGGAATTGATTGTCCACCCACACAATGCCAAACGATTGACACAGCTGGGCACAGCTGCAGCTTTTCGAATCCGGCTCTCAAGTTCAGGGCGAAAAATTGGCAATTCAAGCGCAAAGCTGTCAACAGTGAAAGGAAAAGACGGCAGAGGTCCCACTGATTTAAGAATAAATGTAGGGTACTCTAAAAATAGGTAGGCCTATACTAGTTATAAAGAAGAAGTTAATTAAAACTTGAGTTGTACAGATGAAAACACCAAAGTCCTTCCGAGAAAATCTCCCTTTTATAATATCATATATTAAATTCATATATAATTTACTACTACAGCAGAGAAACATTGCAAAAAAGTCATAAATGGAAATATCCGTAAAAAACTTGTTTAATTTTTAACTTCAATAATATTTGTTACAGAAATTCTCATAAAAATTCCCTCTTTTGGTCTTTTTAGACCTTCTTTTGAATATGTTTCGTTTTTTTACTGTGTAAACTGGGCATTTCAGCAAATGGGCCTGCAGCTTGCACAGATTTCTTTTAGTTTCATTGCAAATCGCTGCAGATGCGGCGTTTAAAAATAGCCAACATGTCACCAGCCAAGCAATGAGCCCAGTAAAAAGGGACTGACTAACTGAGTGCAACTGCATCAATGCGGCAATGAAGCAGATCCAAAAGTGAACTGACGGGGCGGAAAAAAAATAACAGCTGTTTGGGGGAGTGGAAAATGTACATTATGAAATGTTTGGATACCCTAAAGGTTTACCTTCAAATATTCGATTTTAAAGTTCATAGTTTGTATATTTATCAAGAACGGATTTTTGATTCCAAATTTTGACCTAAAAAATAACAATGATTAATAAAAAAATTTGTGATATTACTATGTACTCCCGATACATTGCTGATTCAGCTGGAGTCGTTTTGAGTTTCCAGGTCGTGAATTTTCCGCTGCTCCTCCGCGGATTCCGATTCGCTTTGATAAAGCGCCCAGCGAACGTTTTGGGGCAATGGATCCACTCCAGACTTCATGTGCCGATGCTAGCGATGCCTGGTGACAATTGGAGTGGAGGGGCTGCAATTCGCAGAGGAGCAGGAGGAGGATCTGCCAGAGAGGTGCGAGAAGAAGGTGGGCGGTTGGTGGGCAGTAAGGGAAGCTTGTCGTGTGCGTGATGCGCATGAGCGAAGCGTCATTGCGCCTTAAATGGGAGCAGCACAACTTGAAACTTGCAACAGAAAAAATTTAAGGATCAATAGAAAAATTTTTAACTTTAAAAATAGACAAAGTAAACCTAGTCTTCTTGTTATTTTTAAGAACCTTTTTAGAAAACAGACCATAGAGCTTATAAGAATATCAGGTGCATTACAATTTGTTGGAATTCTATCAAGGATATTTTAACTCTGGAAATCGAAATTACAGGACTCTCTGTATAGCATTTAAGAAAAATTATTTGAGTCATAATACTAAATTTTTCGCGTATAGATAGATAGATACAAAAGAGATCAGAGAAAATTTGAATTCGTAGTTTTAAAAAAGTTAAAATCTATGATAATTTTTAAATTTAAAAGGCATTTTCCATATTTTTCCCAGTGTAGGCACATAATATCGAGAGGGAGGAGAACTCGAGGCACAAAGACAGGCAAAGAAGGTTAAAAAAATGGGGATTTTGATCGCACGGAGTGGGCTTGCGATTTTTAGACATTTCTCATTGTGCTTATTGGCATTTGTCTGTGCAGCGATGCGTTTATTAAAGTCGGGGGTGCTCTATGGAATATAGGAAGGGGGTTTCCCTTCATCCTCCGTACCCGTTTCTCCTCCCTCTTTTCACATTTCGTTGCCAAACTGAAATTGGCGTTGCCTTTTTTGGTAGCTCTTTTGGGGTCGCCCCTCTTTCGACATTGACAGACCCATAATTCTTGAAAGGGGCCAGGTTCCCCCGGGTCTCCCCCACCATTACATCTCTCTCCCAAAACCCCCTCGTTGGACGTCTCCTTTTGTGAATTATTGAAATTGCGCAGTTTTTGCGATTGATCTCTGACTGAGCTGCAGTTGCAATCGGCCTGTTTTGCTTCTGTTTCGCTTTATAGGCATCGCAGGGAGTCGGGATTCAGGGTCAGAACCGATGCCAGACGTTGCCGGCAATCAATCAATCACAGAAATAACCAAGATATCGCTAAGAGTCGTATGCCTCCGCCTCTCTTTTCCCAGTATTTTTTCCATTTTTATTTCAATCGTTGGGAAAGTCAAACGAAAGACTCGTCAGATCGGGAATTGGGATATTTATGACAGGGTCTGACACTACCAGTCACGACGGAGCCCAACAGAAAGTCAATCCAAAGTGTTTAACAGGAGCAGGGAAAATGGATAAATCGAGGAGCACCGAATCGCAATGGAATTTAATGAAATTTAATCTTTAAAAAAACTTTTACAATAATATTTGTATAGATATTCCAGCAAATTTATAAAAAATATCAACAAAAAATGGAAGTGTTATTATGTAATGGGTAAAACCCAATCCACTACTAATCACCCAACCCATAGATTTAATTTCATTTTTTACGTTTAACGTTATATACATTTTTCTAGCTGAAACGTAATATCGGGATAATTTAAAAATGAAAACACAAACGCTACCCATAAGAAAACATTTTATTTTACGTAGCATGCACAATTTTTACGTGTATTAGGAAGTGTGGGACCAATAAAATTGACAAATTTGCAGATCCTTGATAACTAATAGAATTTATTACCCTGGTTTCCAGCCTTTGCAACCTCCGGGACAATCTTTTTTAGGAGGTCTTGCCATCGCTAGCAATGCGATTACTAGAAATGTTATTTTGTTAATAATTCAATTCCAATTAAATACCCAAGAACTCACCAATAAAGGTCAGAAGCGAAGAAAAGTTGGCCATAATGTTCAGTTGTCAAAATTTTACGAACTATTAAAATACTGCCGATTGAACCAAGGTTTTTATAGATCACGAAAATTAGTTCTGGAAAATTTCTCATTTAAGATTTAGCATAGCAAATCCGAACGTAAAATTTAAAATATATTTGAAAAACTATTGCAGAAATGAAGGTTAAAAGGTACACAAATATGACTTCATGGTTTCCATAATTGTGATTTTCGATTTTTATTTTCAATTCAAAATATTTATCAAAAAGTTCAGACGAAACCAAATAAATCTCACAAACCAATCATCGGCATAAATCCCCCCAAATGGCACGATCTGGATCATGTTTCTTTATCGCACATAAGCATATAGCATTAAAGTCCATTTAAATTCCATGCCAGATTACATTTGCGATCGAAAGTCAATGCCAAAACATAAAATAAACAAACCAGGAGGCAGATTTCATGCTGACTAACAAAACATCCACAAAAAATGGTTCTTTTTTTTCAGAATCAGACCTTGCTAAATTCCACAGGGAATTCGAGGGAATTGTAATGAAAACAGAAAATGGGACACCGCAGAACCGAGCGTGAGGATGAAAGGAAATCAAAACCAAAGACAGAAATTGTGGGGGAAATCAAAACGAACCGAGGGCTCCAGAGAAAGATCCCACAGAAATCTGGGAAGAAAAAATAAATGAAATGACACTTAATGCTCCACTCCACAAAAACAAAAAGAGAATAAACAGGGAGAAGCGGGGCAATAAAATGGCCAATTATGACAAATTTCGAAATGAATGCTGGTAATGCTCGAGAAGCATTTCAATCTCTCTCCACTCGAGAACCTCTCAACGTCATCATTAGCACCCGTAAAACCTCCACCACCAGTTGATGATTTAAAAACCTTTCTTAGAGCCAGCAATTACGACATTTTATCCAGCATTTTGACCCGAAAATTTGAGATGAAAAGTGTACAGCTTTGTTTTTGAGGAAGCTGTATAAATTGAAACCAAAAAAAAAAAAGATAAGATCTTTTTTAATATTCCTCTTTCCGGTTTAGAAAATATATAAAAATTTACATTTCTGTAGTTATTTAATAAGATATCTCCGTTTATAAGAACCAAAAGGCAAAATAATTATTAATTCTAATAAAAGTAATCTAACAAGTCTTCCAATTTCCCCGAAACTAACAATGTAATATTGTAAAATTCAATTTAAAGTTTTAAAATGACTTTGAACCTCTCAGACAAAAAAAAAATGTTTTTTTCTTAACAATGTAGTTCAAATTATAGTCCTCTATAATAGGGTAGGCAATCTGAAAGATCGCTGAAAGAGAGAAGTCAATTCCCCTGCCAAGCATTTAGCCTAGATTCGGTTTGAATCTTGCAAAGTTCAGATTGTGGGTCAAGTAATTTCCGACTCTTCCGCCTTCTCCAGCTCCTTCTGCCAACCGATCGGCAATTATCCCGCAAACGATTTTCACGACTTTTCCTGATCTTCTTCCAAGTCTTCTACCATCTATCTCTCCTTCTCTTTCTGTGGAACAAATTTATTTTACCTCAAAAATAACCATTAACAATTTTTCTTTGCTAATCTTTGCATCTATTGGCCTGGCCAATAACTCCCCCTCTTTCTCTTCCACCACAGAAATCCGATCAGAGAAAGAGCAAAAAGTTTTCCATTAGGAAAAATTGCTTTAGGAAAATGGTTAGCAATGTATAAAAATGTCAAAGATCGCATCGTTCGAATTAATGATCGGGACCGTGGCGAAAGAGAATGGTACACAGTAAACAAAAAGTATCACCAAAGTTGCATATTAGCAAATAATGTTCTGGTCTCTGGATTTTAGAAGTGTAACGATTTAACGGTTTAAGACAAACAAAGTTCTTATAAATCAGGGAATTAGTTCTGGAACCTTTTGCATCTGCGGTTATCATAAAAAAGTATTATATATTAAATGTCAGCTGAATTTCCATTCTTAAAACTGCGACCTAGGCGCTTTACACATTTTTAAAAGTAATTTTAGAGAAATATTTTTGGTTTTAGAAACAATTTAGTCTTGAAAATTTCTCTTTGTGAATGGGTAAGAAAATGGGTGAGGATAGACTTTGGCAACAGTTTGGTAGCTGAAAAGCACTTAATGACGTCATTACAAGCCAGCTCAGCACGTGCGCTTCCTCTGGCAGAGGAGAAAAATGAAATAAAAATTCAAATTTGAATTCAAATTTTCTGCTCAGGGGTGTATCAAGTTCCATGAATATGCAAATTGCTAAGAGAACCGGGAGGGTATAGAAGTTGGATTGTGGTGTTGTCGTGCGTGAATTGTAAATAAATTTATTGCGCTCGCAATTTTTCTCTATATTTTTCCTCGGATTCTACTTGTTGGTTTACACTTTTGGTTTTAATGGTTTGTTCAGGCAGAGTTTGAATAATAGTCACAGTTCCCCCATTGTTTCTATGGGGAAAAAGCATACATATGTAATTTCAGTCTGGCGAGGGTCGCCAAATTATTTGGCAAATGGTGAAAAAACTCACAAAGGCAAGTGATTTATTAGGCCTGGGTACTTGGATTCGATGGGAATCGGAAGTTCTAGTAATAATTATATTTCTTTGGCAATTCATTTCTACTATAATTTAATATCCCTTTTGTTTTACGGATTAGAAAATGTTCTCGACTTTATTAATAGCATCAGCTTGAACATTTCTGCCCATAAATTTAATGCCTGGGCAGATCGTTCGATCTTCGAGCAATTCTTGTCCAGCCTCCTTGAACGCAACCTCCTGGGCAACCATCATAGGGAGCCTGGGCCGATGCTAGCAACACGAGAGCTATAAAATTCCAATTCCAATATTTGATTTAGTCTTGAAAATTCTCAATATTCGATTTCAGTTGTATTTTTCCTAAAACTCACCAAGAAAGTTAACGAGAATTGCAAATTTGGCCATAATGTTTAGTCCTCTAGATTTTTCTTAGAAGTGTAACGATTTTTGTGTTAAACAATGTTCTTATAGATCGGGAAATTAGTTCTGGAACTTTTCCCATTTACGGTTATGAAAAACAAATTAATTTTATAAGTTAAATGTCAGCTGAAGAAAAATGAAGTAAAAAATGAGGATGTGTTTGATTTGGATGGGAATCGAAAGTTCTAAAGCCCCAACGAAATTCTACTCTAGCTCAAAAAGTGTTTAAATTAAATGTATTAAATTGGCTAGAATGCAAATTATAGGAATAAATCAGATTGAATTTCTTAAGATATTTCAAAAATAGTTTAATTTGTTCATATAAAAGACACATTATTATATTTATTCTAATAGTATTTTTATTGTAATAGAGAGATGTAAGAGTCCGTATTTAAAAAAATCTTCAACAAAATAAAGGAAAACTTTTTTGTACATTACTTTGACTATTAAATTTAATTTTGTTCTTTAAAATTAACAAAATGAAAAATCATATTATTGACCAGTACTTTTTAACTCGATGAGTAGATGGGAATTATTTCTGTTCTGTTGAAATTAAAACATTTGAGATGCCTGCACAGAAGCAGCAACGTGGAATATATCACAATTCGCGGAGGGGAAACCCCTTATCGTAGGCATTCGATTTCGATTCCCTCTAGTTGGTTCTTTGGAACCGAGAATGCCGACTGGATCCTGCTCCCGGTCATGGCCATGGTCATTAGTCTGGGATCTCGTCTCCGAATTCCTCCATCTGGCATTTCAATTACAACAGATCCAGCGCGATCTAGACCTAATTGATTGACTCCGGCGCAGGAAGGTGCTGATAATATTTATACCACGTACGATTCGGATCCTCTTGCTCCCTCGCTGAATGCAATTAAATTGCATTTTCCACAGAGAACAATGAGCAATTTTCAAAGATTTCCACGCCGGCACTCAGCACGTTTCCTACATAAACCATAAGCACCAGCAAGTAGAAGATGATGATGGCGGTGCAGCTGCTCCAGCTTCAGCTTTCATCCTCCTTTCCGACTTTTCACAGTTTTCAGAGAAGGAAAAATTATCTTGAAGAAGGCAGCAGCAGCAGCAGGCAGCAAACGGTAAACACGAGTCGCCAAAGCAGCAAAGAGGGATCGCGGTGCAAGTAACAAGTGCAACGTGGCACATTTTCGAAAGCTCCTCCACCACTCACGATTTTCACCCCAGGCAAAAGCCACCAGGCAACATATATTTTCCCATTCCCTCTGCTCGTCGACACAATAGGGGTCTACTTTATTCCTGAGGGCGTTTGTAACAAGCAATAATAAAATATTTCCATAAACCTTTTAGTATCAACAGGACAGAAGAACCTGTCGAAAGAGACCCCATAATATTAGCAAAAAACTGTCTATGTATCAATAAAAAATCATTCGCTTTTCAACAATAAAATAAAATCTATAAAAAGAAGTGTAAAAATATTTATAGTTTAAAAAGAAAGTATAACTTTTTAGTCGCCTTACTTTCTCCCATCACTCCAACTTGATTTTTTTGTATTCTTTTAATGGAGGATTATCCAGCAAAACAGTTGCAACAGTTGCATCCATCAACTGGAGAGCGGTGGTTTCTGCTGGTGGGGTGGTGGCCCTAACTTGGTTTTCTTTTTTCCTGGATTTTTTTTGTAGCCTTAGTTGTCAACACAAAAGTTTGCCGACCAAGGAGGCTGGCGGGATAAAAGCAGAAGAAATCTCAGCAGGCGGCGGCGCCCAGTTGAATGAACTCAACGGAAAAGCTGAAAAATGGTTCAGTTTTGTTGGTCTTGCTGCTCGCAATTTTGTTGTATTTTTTGTTCAGTTTTTTGCGGCCAGGTAATGATGATGTTGCCAACGCAACGCAGCAAGTTCCCTGTGAAAGGAAACGAGGCCAGACACAACCGCTGGAGCAAAATCAGACACCGAAGGAGGGCAACAGAATAGCACAGCACAAAGCACTGTGGAAAGCAGGAAACGAGCCACAATAGGACAACACACGGGATGTGATGGCATGCACTGGAAAAAAATATCTCACTTTTTAATAAGAAATATCTATTGCAGAGCCCAATTATTAGTTATCAGAAATTTTTGAATTCACTATTAATTTCTGTGTTGATTTTTGAGTAATTAATAGCAAATTCATAATAATACTAAAAACTACCAATATTCAAAATATTGTAAAACATTTAAAGTTTTTTTGTAAAAAAATCATATTCGATAACATGGTTTTCTTAATCATTATCTATTTTTTGTTTTTGAGCAATTAATAGCAAATACAAAATAATACTAAAAATCAAAAATATTCAAAATATTATAAAATATTTGGAGTACCTATGTACATTTTAAGTATTTTTGTAAACCATTTGATAACATGGTTTTCTTTAACAATATTTTTAAAGTGTTTAGGTTTTTTGGGAATAATAAATATTTTTATATTATTTTTAAAAATGAATAAAATTAAAAAAAAGTTCAGTGTTTTGAAAACATTTTTTGTATCAAATGTGTTCTATAGATCTATCAATTTCTTTTTCGTGTGCTCTCAGATGCACCGCCACTGGGAGATTGGAAATGGGAGGGATCGTTCGTAGCAATGGAGGAGGAGCACCAGCAATTGGAACAGGAACTGTCTTAATCCCACAATCAATGGATAGTGAGAGGCAGAAGTACGCTCCAGCGAAGTCGAAACCATCTGCGAAAAGCATCTAAGAATCGATCGATTGTGCAGTGCGGGGGAGCTGCGCAGATCATTGTAAAACTACATATATCCAATCGCACCCAGCTGCAGAAGCCGACGCTGCCTCGGGGAACATTTTCATCACATGCTGGCTAACATTTGGTAGCATCTCCATTGGAGCACCACTGCTCCTGCCCAGCTTCTTCCACTTGTAAGTCAATGGCGTGTAAAATAGCTGGCGGGCATTGTCCGGACATTTGGACAGGGAACGGACCGTGGACACACGGATGGACAGCCGAAGAAACGAGACGAGACGGCTGCTGGCTTTTGCATATGCAGCTAGTCAGAGATGACCAATCGCAGTCAATTTAAGCATGATACCAAAAAATTGTTTTTATATTTAAAAAAAAAAAATCTAGTAATAATAATATACCTTATCGATACGATAATGGTAATAATATGCGAGAATATCGAAACATCATTTAAAAGTTAATTTTTTTTTAATTCACTTTGCTTTTCCTGAAAACATTGATATTATCGATACGATAATGATAAAATATCAAAAATATCGATACTGTCATTTATCGATCATTTAAAAGCTCTAGGATCATAATAGTTATCTTATTAAATAAATTAATTAAAGATTCGATTTCGAAGTTTAAAAATAATTTCATTAGGAAATGCTATTTTATTAATGTTAAAAAAACCCTTTTAAATAAAACGCATAAAGCTTTTAGACTATTCCTAGTATTAAGTTATGTATTCGATAGCCTAGCTCATCTCTGGCGGCTGGCGGGGATCTCTGGAGCAAGTGAGCGGCAGCAATTGAGTTGATCGAGGAGCCCCAAGTTTCCAAGTTGCATGCGGCTGAAAAATCAGAAGTTAAGCAGACGCGAAATGCAGCTGCTGTTCGATCGCCAGATCGAGATGATCATGATTATGGGGATCATAATTATGGTGTTCTTATAGGTTCTTTCGCCCGCAGTTGTTGTTGCCACTTGTGTTGGCCGGGCTGTGCTAGAATTTAATAAGTGCTAAAATAATCAGCGCTGGCTTTATGCAAACTTGTTGCAATCATTATGTGCTTTTCGACTCTATTGTTGTAGTTCTTGTTGGCCGAGTCAATGAACTTGGCCATACTTCGCAGTGGTTGCTGTTGTTCTGCTTGTGCAATGTGTGTAATTCAAAGCGAAATTATAATGTTGAAAAAATTGTGGCCAGCGAAAAACGAGTTGTACAGTATCATTCGTACCATTCCCCCTGTTTCACAAACTTCTACTCCAATGACCCCACTTCCTATGCCCCTCGCACTTCGTCACTCTCAAAAATTCCCTAGCACAGGGTATTATAATTTAAACAGATTTTTACTGATAGATAGATAGTTATGTTAGTAAAAAGTTAAATTTAAATAAAATTCAAACTGTAGATTAAATGTAAAATTATAAATGTGAAGTTATAGGTATTTTTTTTCAAGAATAACTTGTCTGCTAGGGTACTTTGAAATTCGGCTTCTAAAAAGCATAATATACTTTTTTATGACACACAGAAAATTCTTGTTGTCGCCGCATTTTGTTGTTGCTTTTAAGTAATTAAATAAAATTATGTTACAGACCTGTCTCTTTTTTTCTGGAAAAGAAGCCGCCCCAAGATGAAGAGTGAGTTGACAAACGCTGACACGCGAGAAAAAAGGGGGAAAAGCACGCGAGCGAATCTGGTAAACATAGTCGTATAAAAATAGTTTTAAATACAAAATGACATTTGACAGGGGAAAGATGGGGGAATTGAGTGTCATGCACTTGATGTCATCTTGCCAATTGAATGGGACATAATTTGATTAGCACTAGCTGATTTAATAGTTAAAAAACTAAAAAAATATAATAATAACTAAAATTATTAACAATGGTCCGTTTTCTTAATGCACAGATTTTCCGATCGCATTTTTTCGTGAATTTTCTAATTTAACAGTTAACCAATTTTAAAGTTCTACCCCCTGTTAACTCAATCCAAAATACAACGCCAAAACTTTGTTATCTAGGTTATCCAGGTAAGTTTAATCAACCTCTATTTTCATTTTCCCCCACAAACGATTCCAACTCTAAAACAAATAACTTTATCACAATTGAAATATCATTGCAGCGAAGGAGAAGCCGTAGGAAAAAATCGAAACAAATTGGCTGAGCATTAGAAACGCATAAAACTTCATTAAGCTCGTATTCTACTTTTTCCATTTACCAACAATCATAATAACGAACTGTGCGCGAGTGCAGCTTTAACAATTAACTTGAAAGACCATAACAAAAAGATACGAGGCCGCCAGATAGAAAGATGAACAAAAGCAAAAACTGCAGAAACAGCAACACAATCTATGATGACGAGGGAATGGCCCCCAACCTGAACACGCACTGGAAAAATACAATCAGAATTCTAGAAATAACTCAAAATAACTTAACTATCGATTTATAAATACATTGAGTTTTAGAAGAATCCTAAATATTTAATGAAAGTGATTGAAATTAAATTTTTTTTCATCAGATAGGCAAAAATAAATAGAAAGCACATACTTTAATCATTTTATTCGAAATTAGAAATAATTTTTCTGTGTGCATAGAGCAACAGTTGCGCCGCTTGAGAGCATCCGTTTGTTGAAGTCCAGGGACGGCTTTTATTATTATCATTGTTCTGCCTCTGCTGGTTCTTTAGGCCTTAGATAGCTGCTGTTGCAACGAAAGTCGACAAACTCCGGCAACGAAAAACAAACTCAAGTGAAATGCAATGATAGAGAGCCCAGTCAGCAGTAGAACCAACATAAAAAACCAGAGGCATTCGACATAGAAAACTATAAAAAAATACAAAAACCAAAAAATAACATGGAAAATGTAGTACAGTAATGGCTCGTAAAAAATATTTTCTGATTTTAGGTTTTTTTTGGGAATTGGATAAGTTGCTTTCAAAGAAAACGGAACAAATAAATTATAATTTTATTTTCTACTTTTACTTTTACAAAGATCACAGAAATTAAAATAAATGGCTACAATATTACAACCACTCTAAAAATATTTCAGGTTTGTAAGAGCCACAAAACTTGAAAATCATTTGATGATTTGATACAAGCAATGTTTGGATATATTTTATAATATACTAGTAATTTTTTTTATCGAAATAGAAATATACAGAAATAGAAATTCGTATTTTATATACAAGTTCTCCGTTTTCTTTTATAGATTACTAAAGTCCAGTGATCACTGCACTTACAACAATGGATATTCAGGTCTGGCTGTTTTAGGGTTTTACGCTCGTCATCGACCCCACCCCAAGGTAAATCCAATCCCCATATCCCAAACCCCAGAGAGCGGTTACCAAACTGTGTTTTTTTTATAGCCGTGGGCATGAAATTTGATTCTCGGAAGAGTTCATTTGTAGCCTAGCGGGAAGTTGAGCTGATGGAATTGAAATTGGAATGTCTTCTCTTGGCTCGAATCCAGGTAAGTTAATTAAAGTGCTTGCAGCAGGGTTGCCGTGCTATGCAACTGCATTGGTTAGGGTTGTCGAGGCAACAGACAAATAACGGAAATATTATCGTTTGCCATTTGCTGAGCAATAACATTTGGTTATGGCACTGGGCGTGTCCCTTGGGGGCGGTTTCTCCGACATCGGCAGAACTTGCCAGGCTGTAAATTCGCGTTTACCATACATTTTTCACCGCCCTGCTCGGTCAGTTACTTTTGTTTTTATTACTTCCTCGATTCGCACTGTTGTTCTTATTGCTATTGTTTTTATTCGCATTTCCCATCGACATGCATCCCCGTGGGAGCTTGCAGGCGCCCGAAATTGCAAACACAGATTGAGAAAAAATTATAGTAAGGCAGAACAAATTCTTTAATTTAAAAAATTTTAAATCAAATTAAATTAAAAAAAAATTTGTGAGGTTTAGAAAAACAACATTTTTAAAATCGAAATACAATTTTCAAATATTAAAAATGTTCCAAAAATTAAAAAAGTACCAAATTTATGTGAAAACCAAATTTTTTGAACTAAATTTGTTTAGTAAAATATACAAGTTATAATAGATAAATGTAAATATGTAAATAAATATACTATTGTAGGTGGATAAACGAAACGGAACTATTTGAATGATTGCAACTGTATTTTGATGTAAACAAAAGTTGAAACAGAGACAGCGACATGTTAACCCGATCTGCGAAAGGGACGGCTGCATTGGCGGTAGCAAACAACAAATAACAACGGGAGCAACAATAACAAAGCGCAAATTGTTTGCTTTTGTTGCCGACGAGGATAAATGCATTGATTTCCGACAGTCGACAGTCGGCGGCAATCGCTTTTTTTCGTGGCCAGAGGAGCGTGAAGAAAATAAGAGTAGGGAAAACACTTTGGGGTGAATTTTCCCCCTTCCTTGACTCAATTGGTTATTTTAATATTATTTTTTATGAAGTAAAATTGGCTATTTTAAGCCACGGCTCCATGGAAAAATTATTTAAAATAATGCTTACAACAGCTTAAAATGTTCATACATAAGTACATATGTATGTATGTACATTGTACATTGTACAATGTACATTAATACTGTGCGAAAGAGCAGGATCACACTAATACATACATATGTACATATATATGTACATACGCTCATTTGCCACTTATGTATGTACATATGTATGTAGTTAAAACCATTTCTAATGTCATCAACTTATATGTAACTAATTCTAAATTGTAAATTAATTTATATAATTGCCAATTCAAATTCAATTCAACTCACCGTATTACAAATTACAAGTAAATATTTATGTACGTATGACGATCACATTTTAGTGCGCAAAATAATTGTTGTTCCTGAGCAATAAGGTTGATAAATGAATTGTAGAATCCAAATATTGAAGTCCCTTTGTTGTTTAATATATTTGTACAATATATATTTGGTACTTTTTACAGAAAAACTGATTTGATAAACGCACTATTAAAACAGAAGAAGAATGAAAAATATCGATAACCTTCGATACCCCAAAGCGGGATGGCAATATTATACTTTCGTTAAAATTCCAGTGTTGAAAAACTCGCAGATCTTGAAGCTCGAAACGTGTATATTTATTTTAGTGGCTTTAAAGGTGTATCAATATTAATATTAAGTATATAGTGGATAAAATAAATATAATCAAGAAGAACGGATAGGATCGATTAACGAAATTTTAAAGAATTTTAGTTTAACTGTTCAGTTTAATTGTTTTGTTAATGGCCACAACTTGGCAAAAAGAGTAGAATAAGAGTAGGACGGCAATAGTCTACATTCGTTAAGAATTTTCAGCGTTGATTTTGTTAAATCTTGTGAAGAAGGAAAATTAAGTGGTTATCATTTTCAATTGCAAATTAAAAAGTTTATTAATTGAATGAGTGAAAGAATTTATAAATGTGTGCTAAGACGGTTAATGAAAAAGCGTTCGAGATAGAAGGAAAGAGAGCAAGTAAGCACCTCGGACACTCATACATACATACGAATGTATGCACATATGTATGTACATAGTACATATACATACATAGGTGCGTAATTTTAAAAAGCGTGCAATTTAAATTAAATCGGGGAGAATGCAATGCTTTTGAACGACCGACAACCCCAATTTTTTCGTGCACTTTGCTTGTAAATTTCGCTGACGACCGCAGTTGGCTTTGCGTTTTACGTTTGAAAGGATTATGAACCGGTTTACTTTGGCCCTCCGCTGGGCGCATAAAAAACAAAGGGGCTTAACAATCCGGCTGGTCAGCGCCCGTTCCTCAGTGGGTGGTGGGTGGCTAGCTGTGATTTGCATTTGGGGGTGGTCTTAACCACCCCTTGGGCCACTCTCCCTGCCCGCACTACCGCCCACTTCATGCAAATGGCCAAACATTAAGGCGACACTTGAGTTGTGTCTACAAACAGCTAGGGACAACATAATAGATTCACATTTTTATAACCAAAATAATTATTTAATATTTTAATACAACAAAGATCAGATATTTATAAAAAATATATTTAAAATGGTTGAGTGAATTTATTAAATAAACTCTAGTTTATTTCTTTCGAAATAAATATATGTACATATTTTAGTAATCTCGAGAATTCAATTTAACAATTCAAATACTAAGTAAAAATAAATATCAGATCAAAAAATAAAATATTTATTAGATTAGATAAGATTAGATGAATTGGTTTCTCCAATTAAAAAACCGATTAGTCCTAAATTTGTAATTATATTTTTTATTAACTTTTGTTGAAATCAAACCATTTTTCAAGGATGAATCCTACAGATACCTAAAATAACTATGTACCAACACATTTATTTAATTTTTTAAAATTTTCAACTAATAGATATCCTGTTGACCTCGTCTGTTTCCAGCTGCATGTCAAAGACTTGCCACCCCGTTCCCGGCGAATGCAAATGCAAACAATGGCCAAGGCTGCGACGGAAGAACAAGTCACGTGCTGCCCGCTCCCAAAGTCCATGTGTCCGTATGGCTTACTCCCCGTATTCCTGGGCCCTCCGTACTCCTAATAAGCGGCAAATAATTGGCAGACGAACTTGAGACTACCCCAATGGCATGGGCATGGACATGGGGACTGGGCGATTGCCAGTGGCAACTGCAATTGCCACTAAAAATCGATACCAACCACCACACAGCCACCCTGCAGGTTGTCGATCCTTGCTGGAATGTTTGTTTTTTTGTTTGTTTGTCTCCTTTTCCTGGCCATCCCAACCGCTTTCCAGTCGCAAGGGGAAAATAAGAGCGAGAGAAATCCGCTCTCAATTGCAGTTGCATTGCATTGGCTTAAAGTACAGGTAAGCCATCAGAATTAAGTGTTCCTGCCCCAAATGACTAATAAAACTTAATAAATACTCCTCTAGGTGAGCTGACTTGATGTGGGGAAATTTCTGTGTACCTCAAATGAACACCAATTAGAATTTCCGGCCATAAACTCTGTAAAGAACTGAAAAGCGTTAGCCCAGAACCACGTCAACTGACCAAATTTGAGTGTCAAGCCCAGGTAACGAAAACTTGGAACAGGGAGGGATTCGTAGGGCTACGTTTGAAAGTTCTTAGATCATTTGGTTAGGTTTAACCTGCACTCTACATTTTACTTATTTATTGTTAATATTTAGATAAGGTACCTTTCTTTTGCTTAAAGTTTTATATTTTCAAAAGACAGTCAAAAATATTCTTTATTTATTTAAGTATCTAGATTCTGATTAAATGATTTTATATTTTTCAGTATGGTGGACATTTTTTTTTTATTTCACTGTTATATTTATTAATTCTGTTATTTTTCGCCACATTTAAAGATAAAGTCTTTCCATAACAGTTATTCTGATTGATAAATAAAATTAGAAAAATAGTTATGGTAGATTTATTTTGAAAATTGCAAGCATTTAAAGTCTGTTTGAAATGTAAACACAATACTAAACCAATTTTTCAAAAATGTAATGCAGGTTTATAAACAGTCGTTTGTCATTTTAACTGTTATCCTTAGTTCAAAATGTATCTGAACTTAGAAATGCCACATGTTTTTACTCGAAATCCGCTCCTGAAACTTGTAATGACAACGACAGCCCACGATCATTACTGCCTTAGTAAATGCATTCTGTCGCCCTGCTCAATGAACCGTTCCGTTAGCTGCAGTGGGCCCGACTTGGGCAGCAAACAATTAATATGGCCAGCGATGCGAATCTAATAATGTGACTACAATGACGACAATAGACCCGCTCTACGAGTCCCCGGCTCTTTAGCTCTCCGTGTTATTATGTAAGCAGCGCTGCGAACAAAGCTTGGCTCGGTTTTTAGAAACCTGGGCAGCTGCAAAGTGTGATATGTGGCCGGTTCTAACGATACATCATTCTGATATATATGCCCCGAGGTGTGGACTGTATATACGAGTATACTACTTTTAGGTGCGTCATAAATTAACACTAGCTCTGGCTGTGTTGGCCATTCGAAGATAGTGTCCCGGTGGGCGGTAGCTGGGCTCATAAATACGGCACAGGGAAAACAATTAACCATTGCATGTCGGTCGTGCCCAGAGCCGCTGTATCGAGATCCATGGACCATGGTCAGTGGTGGTGGTCAAGGTGCGTGAGATCGCGGCTGGGTGATAACCAGCTGCGGAATTGGCAGTGGCTACAAATGAGCGATCGTTTATCTCAATGGGCTAACATGATCACCAAATGTTTTGCTCTCATTTGGGGAGGGAAACTTAATGTCAACGATTGGAAATGGTTTTATGGCCCTTCAAGTAATTGCATTTGATTTAGTAATTGCCATGAACATCAAGTAATAAAACACTGTTTGAATGTTTTCAATGATTTGTATTAGCATATAAATTCTTAAGACAGATTTTTCCACCAACATTTTTGAAATTTGTAATTATGCAGACTTTATTACACATTTTTTAAAAATATTAAAATTTTATCATCATTTGGAGATCATATGCAAACAGAAAAACATTTTCTTTTTTTACCAATAAACATTTATTTTAAAGCATATTTAAATACTTTTATCGCAATATATTTACAAAGGCGAATAAAGCTACTCCAGATCTACTCATTTCTATTTACTTATCACCACCATAACTCTCACTCTTAATACTCCCCAAATCCAATAAATCGTCAAAACAAAAGTGCAGCTAAGCTACAATAACAGTTAAGTGTGAGTAACATGCATAGAATCAATGAAGTTGATTTCTAGTTCGGAATCAAAATATACAAATAAGGGAGATGCCAAATGGTGGGAAGATGTGCCATAGCACGACCCAACATCGAAAGCAAAATCCCGAAAAAAGCGAAATCCGAACCCGATTTAAGAGCGGTTCTACACCCAGGAGCGCGTATTCCCAGGCGATGATAATCGGGCGGACGGGAGCTAAAAAGAACTAAGGGTGGTTACGACATGGAAAAAGTAACCCTCCGGTGGTAACTGTAAAACTGCAATTGCAGTTCAACCGAACTAAAGAGAAGCAACCCCCGATGTGGATTCCAAACCCTCGAACAATGGCCCATCCTTCGCCTCTTTTATCCCTTTAGTGATTTGATGGTGGCGCATTTGCAATGACAAACAACAATAAAAATTCGATATCGAGGCGATCGATCAATAAGCAGTTGCCAACACACACGCAATATCTTTTGCGTGAAATTTCAGACAAAGCGGCGACATATTTGGAAAGAGAGTTTCGAAAAGAGAGGGGTACATTTATGGTGCTCCCTAGATCGGGATAGGTGGCAGCTGCGCAGGCGCCACGATTCCAACAGGGTTGTCATCTCACACACAGATTACCGGCTGATTTTGGTGGTGGATTCCAAAACTGAGAGTCTCGAAAACCAAACTGGGTACAGTAGCGCACTCGATTAATCAGAAAGTTTATGCGTCGCTTTTATGATGAAAATGTAAATGATTTATTACTTAGATCGTAATTGATACATCATTTGTTTAAATTTCTATATTTTGTTAGAAATGATTAATAAAAACTATTGTTTATTTTTATAACGATTAGTTACTAAAATACATTTACATTTTTTATAATCGTGATAAATGTTTTTTTACATATTTATTTTGCTAAAGTAAAAATCATCTATACATTGTTTTCTTTAAGGTATTCCGATCTTTAAACGCATAAACGGCTAAGCATGCCCTCATCACTTGGATACGAACATTTGTCACTGTCTCGAATATATGGCTCTAACTGTTTTCCATCCTAAAAAGGGGTGACATGCGTCGTTTGTCCAATTTGTTACGCAATCAAACCGTCGCCTGGACTCCTCTGAAAAACGTGCATGTCGTATACCAAGTCCACGTCCAAGTCCAGGTCTTTTAGCTGGTAATTGGTTTGTCATTATAGCAAAAGCGAGGCAGAGGAAAGTGCAATGAACTTGGGCTCAAAAATAAGAGGAGAGAGATTTTTTTGTCGATTTATAGAAAGAGGAAAGAATCAGCTGCCTTCTGATCTTGGCACGTTCTATTGGGAACCCTCCCTTTCAAACTTTGCACCTTTTCTCTTTACGATTTTGTCCTGGTAATTTATTAGTCTTGAAAACAGCTGACGAGAGGAGAAACCTTTCTTTCCTGTTTTTCATTTCTTTATTTCCGACATTCCACCTATAATTAAATGAACCAGAATCTGAAACTCACACCCAAAGGATCATTTCTGGTTAGGTTCAATTTTTCCCATGCCTCAGTCAAAGTTCAGAAAAAGATTTATGGGAAAACCAATTGAAGTGCCAAGAACTCTGATATCTCAAATGGGGGGCTCTAAAAACGATTTCCATACCGAACAGTTGCCCTGTAATAGTATGAGGGTGCTGTTCTCATTCTTTTGTTGTCAAGAAAATTACTAAACGTCACCAACTACGAGGGGATGTGTTTTCTATACTCTCCAGACATGGATGCCATTTAACGACACACCAAAAAGCACAAAACTCAATGATTCAATGATACTTTATCGACAAACGTAATCTGGTTCTTGAGAAGGGGGACTATGAAGTGACATTATATAAGTTGGGTGATGTAAAACAGCCCAATTATGAGGGCTATATATTTCCAGAGAATGTTTCAATCAGTTCTGTACTTTATTAAAATTTATATTGGTATATGATGTAATTGAATATTGATTTCAAAGGGTTAACTCAATTGCTGCGTTGTGGTGATTGCAGAGTTAAACCAAATTATGTAGGGGGTAATAAAGGAAATCAAAGAATTTTAATGGCAATAAAAAGTACAGAAAAATAATTATCAGTAGAGTATTTAAATCAAATGTTTGCAATGGTTTAAAACTTGCATTATTTACATATTATAATTATGTTTATTTTATTTGAAAAGAGCATTCATATTTAGTTCTACTACCCGCACTTTTCTGTTTCGGTGTAAAAATCTTAATAGAATTAACCACGGAGCCACAGAAATCTGTGTACACATTATTAACTTGATTGCCCTTTGTTGCTATTGGAAAATAATTTTCTCTATTAAATTTTTCTCGAATCGAATTCGATGAACCTAAACGAACAGACGAACCAAGATTTGTGATTTAGTTTACCACTCATTGTTATTTAATCCTTTGGCCAGGCCACCATTCACATCCTGGACAGATGTTTGTCTAGCTCCAGTTCTCCCTTTTAATGCCTTGTTCGCGGGATTAATGTGAGGCCAAAAGCCAGAGGGTGGTGATCGGGGAAAGCATGTGTGCTGATTTTTGCACTATGGTGGGTCTTAAGTCGTATTAATTTTCAATAAGTGCATTGAGCTCTATGAATTGTTTGATAAATGGCGCAGCGGGTTAATCCACGGTGCTGATAAGGGCAGTCCCTTTCTAAGCGAATATGAAACTGCATTCTGAGCACGTTCCATTCAGGAAAATAACGTGACTAGACAAATTTAACCACATTTCGTTTAATCCCTAAGTTCGATAAGCCTGGACTTGTTCCAATGGATGTCATTAATAAATACATATGTAAATTGACTTTTTTCCAGAAATAAAAACAATAAAAACTACACTTGAGAATTAATTTAACAAATTAGATCCTTTAAAAAAATAATAGCAATTTCCCTAAGTGTATTTGTTTTGTGATGCCCAAAAGTATACCATGAATTTAGTACTTTCTCTACCCAGTACACAAACCACATCAACCGGCTTACCGTTAGTGAATCGGTTATACCGTTTGTTTTCAACTCACGATTTGCATTTGTAATTAAACTTATGATTTTAAATATTTTTATAACGTTTTCGAAGTTCATCTGTCGAAATATTTGTTATTCCACGTGTCATTACCTACTAAATAAACTTACTAAAATGCGTAATAGCTATATAATATTTTAAAATGCTATCTGCAATTAATCTTTGTGAAGGTCGTGATCTGTATTTATTCTGGATTTATTTATATTACTCACGCTCTGACCTTTTCAAGAGAAAAAAAACCACGTGCATAAATCACATGTTTCAATTTTGCGAAGTTCGTGCAACTTAACTAACTGAACTCAACTAAACTTTGGCTGATGCAATGCCTTGTAAAATTTCATTTGTGAAAAAAACACAACGAAAATGTGGAAAAACAGTTGAGAACATCCAACTCCAGAATGCTTTTCCCACTCTGTTTGTTTGACTTGTTGGTTTGTTTGTTGTTTTAGCCAAGTTTTTTCCACACTTGGTTGTGTACAACATGGTTAGCTTGTGTTTATTGTGGGTTTTGGCAAAGGGGTTTCAATAAAGGGGAAAAGGGGATCTCGAGAATTTAAAACGGATCTTTTGCGTCTTTTGATTGATATTCTTTTGGTTTCGGCTGCCCATTAGGTCTCATTAATCATACATAGCTCATAAAAAACTATTGACTGGTTAGCGTAATTTGTTGGGAATAAAATAAGCTCAAGAAGCTTTTTCTCGGTTCTGGTTGAAATTTGAATTTCTATAAAATTAAGAAAAAATCCGAATTTTAGAAGATTTTTAATTTTTTTTTAATTTTAAAAATCAATATTTTAGAAAATGTAGTATTTTTATAAACTTAAAAAATAAATATTTATGATTTGTTTTACATTTAATCTATAATATACTTACTACAGAGTCGGATGCTGAATATTAACTTATTTTATAATAAAATCTTTAAAATCTTTTGTAAATCCAAATTTATTATACTTGCAGTTTACTGAATATCGTTCGAATAATATTTATGCATATTCCTTTTGGATGTCTTAAATTTGTCTACAACAGAACATTAATGTTCGCAATGAATAATTCAATTGTAATGCTTTTTTAAGCCCCCTAGCTTTTACTTTGCTTATAAGTATGTAGCTGAGAGATACAAGCCCTTAGTTCTGGGCTAATTCTGAATTCAAGCTTCAGTTGCCAGCTCCAGACGCTGGGCTGATGAATTATGAATATGCCCGGCGTCGGCTCGTGACTCAAACAGGTGCAAAATCGAAACTGGGAGCACGCCAGTTGGGTCGAGACCAGACTCTAGACGAGCCCCTCCCTCCGGCAGCCTTTCCCTGCCCCCGCCTTTCGCCTCCTGACATTGGCATTTTCAATGTTTCCGACAACAGCAAAAATTGCTTAATTTATTCAACAGTTTTCGTGTGACTTGGGCAAACTGAAACAATAAATCCAGCTAAATGCATAAAAAATAAGTGTAAATAAGAATAATAAAAAAAAGAACATTACCCAAAATGAAAGGTAACTGGTTCTGGAGGGGAAACAAACAGGCAAATATATCTATGTACCGGGTTCATGAGATCCCGTATTGCTTTCGATTCCGTTTTGAAAGTTTCTTGACTGAACTGAGGCCAAGCGGATGTTTGTGATCATGCAAAGAATATACCTTCATATGCATAAGCGAGTGATTTAATCAGAGTCATTAGCACAGGGATTTTAATATTCCGATTCATGCTGGACCAATGTCCACAAACACACAGACTCCCCTGTAATTAGCCCCCAGGGCGACCTCATCGCGATGATATAATACCCGTACATCGGATCACAGATCATTGGATCTTTTGTTGGTTCAGCGTTTGATTTACTTGCGGAAATGTTGGGAGACAGCTCAAGGAATTTACCACATGTAAGTGTCACTTTGGATCGAACTAGATGGCGATGGTGAACTAGAGGAACCTTTTGAGAGGGCTAGGGCTGCATTAGCATCTCAATAAACTTTGCAGTGAATGGAAGTTCTCGGCTTCCTATGGCAGACCTTTCAAGGTTTCTAGATCAACTCTGACGCTAAGTTATGACTGATCTATATAGCCTTAAGTAGAATTTGTGACTTATTTGTTTACGCGGTTTGAAGTTGGCCTTTGAATGTTAATAAAATGTATAGATTTTTATTTGGTACCCAATTCTATTGTTGTAGAAAACCACAAAAAGTATATTTCATAATGTATTTATCTGTCAAAACGGTAAATGTTCCAAGGTCTTTTAATTTATGTTTATTGATCATATTAGGGGATTTTTTTAATTTTAATTTAGCAAATTAATATAAATTGTTTAAAAAAATATATTTTTTTCTTTTTACTTTTTTTTAATTTAATTTATTACCCCCATTACACAAAAGAAACTTGATTTTAATATCACAAAAGGGTTTTTATTCAGTTTCGAGTCTTTAAACTTAAATACAAATTACAACATCTATAGGTACATATGTAATATGTATTAAATTTAAATAATATATTACAATGAAAGGTTAGACACAAACTTAGGGCTACGAGTAGCAAACAAGGCTTGAATATGGCAAGGCTCTTCCGCTTATCTTAGGAGAGCCAGGAGAAGAAGACCCGTCAGACTCCAACTGACCGCTCCACTGGCTCCACTCGTTCTGGCCATTTGATTCTCGGCCGGCAACTGGGCCATGGCCACCAGTTGCTGTTCCTCACTGAGCTTGGGCCTGTAGCTCCAGTCGATGGTGTTGGTCTTACAGATCTGGGCAAAGACTCGCGCCGAAATCTTGGGGGTTCTGGTGCGTTCCGGGGAATTGAAGTCCACGTGATAGAGTCCGAACTTCTCCGAGAAGCCAGCCTTCCACTCGTAGCTGTCCATCAGACTCCAGGCGATATAGCCACTGACATTCACACCATCCTCGATGGCGTCCAGCACAGCCGAGAGATACAGATTGTAGTAATCCACCCGAGCGTAATCCTCCAGACCGCCACGATCACTGACGCCATTCTCCGTGACCAAGATCTCGGGTGCATTGTACTCCCGGTGTATCCACATCAGCAGATTGTACATTCCCTTGGGAAAGACCTGCAAAAATAGAGAGGAGTACGGGGTACAACCCCCAGTCAGTGGAGTTCGTTCACCTGTATGCGCGCCACCTGGGCGAAAGTCACCCTCTTTTGATTCCCGGCTAACTAGTTTACTCGGCAAACCATAATTCAAACTGTAAGTGGGGATAAGTCAACCCTCAAGTTACCCCAAGCACTCGAGCAAGTTAATTACACCACCTCATCCTGGACGTGAGGGATTTCCCATCTTCATCGTCTCCAAAGGGTGGCCCACAATCAATTTAGCCGACTAAGCGAAAGATAATTGAAGTTGTGGAGATGAAGGAAATATGGTTCTTTTGTTAAATTGCGGGGCAACGCAAGAAGGATAATATCCCTGAGTTCTTAATGTAATTATTTTGGTATGTATTATAGAAAGCTTTTGAAGAGCTTGAAAATAAAGTAATGGAACCTTAATAATAAACATATAAGGCTTTCTTAGGAATTAATTTAACACAGAATAAATTATTAAATGTTTCAAAAGTTTGTAAAAGAAAACAATCCATTGAAAATATAATACTACCAAGAATATTTTTTCTAAAGAACTTTTCTATGTCTCTAGAAATTCTAGAAAGTCTCCACGAAACATCCCACACATATATGATCTCTTGTTACCTTTCAAACTCACCTTAAGCCAAACGGATCCCGAACCGGGCCAGTCGACGCCCTTCTGGCTCTCCACCACTCCCATATCGTGATTGAAGGAAGGAACCGGGAACTGGCCGGTATTATTGTGTCCATTCGAAGTGACCAGGTTGCTGGTGTACGAATTGATGCCGAAGAAATCGGCGGTGCCGCGAATGCGATGGATCTCCTCGGTGGTGAATTCGGGCAATCTGGAGCGAGCTCCGAAGCCTTGCTCCTTGCTCAGATTTCGGATCCTCTCAATCATTACCTTGGGATAGTTGCCGTGCTTGGAGAAGATGGGGTGGCCAAACCAGCCCACATAGAACTGCATGGCTCGCTCGGAGGCCTCGCGATCTTCGGCGGAGTTGGGATCCCTGGGCTCTGGCCAGGATGTGTCCAGGGTGATGCCCATGCGTCCGCCCTGTCGCGACTGGAAGAGTTCCCGGTACATGTGCACCACCTCAGCGTGGGCCTTCAGCAGGTTGTGACCACACAGATAGGCGGGAATGCCAGGGTAATTGTAGGACGGTGCCATATAATCCACCCCGTATCCATGCTCGCACACATGCCACGGCTCGTTGATTGTGGTCCAGATCTTCACCCGATCTCCGTACATTTCCAGCACCAGGCGAGCGTAGTCCTTGAACAGCGGTATGATCTCCGGATTGGTCCAACCGCCCAGCTCCTGAAGCTTTTGCGGCAGTTCCCAATGGTAGATCGTCACCATCGGCGTGATATTGTACTTGAGCAGCTCGTCGATCAGGTTGGAGTAGTACTTAATGCCCGCCGTGCTGACGTGGTTCATATAGCCACCGGGCATTATGCGGGGCCAGGACAAGGAGAAGCGGTACGTGCCCGCATGCAGCTCCTTCACCATTTGAACATCTCGTTTCCACTGCAAATGGATTAGGATTATTATAGAATTTGAAACGGTTTTGTAGGGCTTTTTAAAATTAAATAATACAGAATAACTTTATTAAAATATATTTCAGTCTAAAACAGAGTCAATACTTTTTTAAATATTAAAACTTTCAATTATTTTTCAAGAATTTAATGAAATATTTTTTTAAAATGTTGAATATGAATATGTTGAATATTCTATAGAATTATAAAAAAAAGTATAATAGTTTTTTTTAGGGTTTTTTAAATTTAATGTTACAGAATAAATTTATTAAAATATATTTTATATTTTTTAAAACTTTCAAATATTTTTCAAGATTTAAAAAAAAATTTTTTTTTTTTTTATTTTAATAAAATGTTGAATAGTTAAAAAAATTATGATTAAGGTACTAAGAATCCAAGTTATCCAAATGTAAGTTGAGTTATTAATTTTTCTGTCTATCTAATTAGGTGTAAAAATCCCCTTTCAGCTTAATGACAATAAAAAACAGCTTAGTGTAATGCTGACACTTCTAGTTAGAACTCATGAACAATTTTCCCAGACTTAACCATTTGATATCATAAAATTTTGCCATAAAACGAGCGTAGCAATTCATTTAACCATTTAATGCCAAGACAGGCAGTCAAAATATTTAAAAGTCAGCATGAAACTAGTCATATATAATCCGCCTGTTTAGCAGAAACATAAAATTCAATCGAAACGCGCCAACCCAAATTAATAATTGATATAGACAAATCAAAGTAATCACATTAAAGTCCCCATTGGCTTTGAATTGAAATGTGGACAAATAAATAAACCTGCAAATGGACACTTTAACTGTCGGAAAACTAGACTGCAGCAGCATTCTGACTGCTTGATTGCTGCGGATCGATTTGGTTTCCTTTGAAACGATGCCAAGAATGCCAGGCCAAATTTCCGAAAAAACCCAAAATGGTATTGGAAAACCAGTTGGTCGGACATTGGCGACACATTCCACGCCCAATGGTCATTGTCACCACTTGGCCCGGAGCTCTGACTTTGGCTTTGGATTTGGCTTTGGACCAGACTGTTGCTAATTATGTGACTTTGAATTGAAAAACAATTTGAATCGCGATCGCCGAGCAATGCATATATGAAAGGAAGGGGCGTTTTAGCTGTCTGTCCAACTATTTAATCCATTTATCAAATCGCCTGCCGCCGCTGACAACAATAACAAGCGGATAGGCTGACAAAAAACAAAAAAAAAAGAGTTTAGCACCTGACGCAAATGCAACAGTTGGCACCCGTAACAAAATCGGTTAGCCTATTGATTGGCATTAGCAGGCGATTATGACACAATTAGTGCTCACTCCAACACAGTCGACATGCGGCACTGATTTATCATTGCAACTTTGTATTTCAATTTGATATTTTCAATGCGAATTCTTTGTAGAATAGTTATTACAGAGAATCTTGGAAGGAGATCGAGATTTTAGATACATGTCAATTTTACGTTATCGTAAATTTCATAAATTATGGTTGAATTTAAATAATTATCTTTGAATTATTAATTTGTTTATTTATTTTAGGTCTTGAAAGAAATTATCTTTCATGTTAATACATCTTGATAAAATAATACTTCATTTTTGTTTTGGTTAAAATGGATTTTCTATGAATTATTATTATTAATAGAATTTAATTTTCCAAAACGTTTTATTGTCATTCATATTTCACCTAATTAAGAACTCAAGTTTTTACTACAAAGTTTAAGACCTTTATCATAACTTAAGTGAGCTCCTCAGTTATAGGCTGATATGAAAAGATAAGTTATTCATATCAGCCTCTTTAGAAAATGGAACAAATGGTTAATAAATAATAATAATAAAAAAACCCTGATACAAGTTGGTAAAGACCTTTATCAGTTCTGACCAGATTGCTGCACAATACATTGTTACTATCTGTCGACAAATTTCCATATTTTCCCATCATCCCTTTTCAATATACTATACTCTAGTTCCGTTTCAGGTCTATAAACAAGTCACGCCCAAGTTGGGGTGCCCTTTAAGTCGGCTTATTGTTGGAAGATCATTAATTCAGCACTGATCGAGAGCCATTAATCAATTGGCCGGACAAATGGTGCAAATGTAAAGCGCTGAAAGTCTCAGATGGAGACAAGTTGATTATCAGAGCGGAGTAGTTAATCAAACAAAATTCGAAACAGGTGTCCCCATGCCAAAGGCCTGCTGCTCATGACTTATGCGACTCTTCGCTAATGGTTTTGTGGTCAGAAGTATGCAAATGACTCTACGACCCGTAATGGGATGCAACATTGTTCGATTTGCATCGCATGTCCACACTTGAGGATCATATTATTGCCTACTGAGATGGTCACTTGAATTATGGTTATTGCTTGAAGTCATGTTATTAAAACATAATTGGCCAATGATCTTGGCTTCGAATTAATTGGGGGCAAAACTTTAGATTATCTCGTATCTATCTTTTAGAAGCTGTCTGCAGAAGCCAGAGATCTTGAAGAACTCGATCTACCATAAAAAATATTCAAAATGTAGAGCTTCTGTAATATTTATATTATTACTCAGAGGATCTAGAACAATTTTATTATTTATGTTTACCAAAAAACTACCCAGATCTCATTAGAAGACTTTTGAATCTCTTAGCTTTTGATATCTTTAAATTCTAAAGATCACTGACCACTTCTTTAAATCCACCACCTCTAATCAGCGTCAAAAACTCTAGATATTATCACGTAATTAGCTGTGTAACTAATAGCCATCAGAGTGCATCAATCGCAAATTGCTCACATATTTTCCAGTCGATTACCTCAGCAAGTCGACTGGAGATCTTGAACTCTTTGCATAACTTCCAATCAAAATGTGCTGCCAAACGGACCGACGACTGATTCTGATTCTGAATTCTATACCATTATCGATTTGCCCATTAACCAATAGCGACGTGAGTAGTTTCTCGGCTCACCTGATGATAGCTGTCCGACGAGATATCACCGTTTGATTGATCGGCTATTTTCTCGGGATGAGTGTGGGTGAGAAAGTCCCAGATCGATTCCCCCTTGTCATCCGCGTTCCAGCCTCCCTCGATTTGGTAGGAAGATGAACCAACTCCCCAGAGAAAGTCGTTGGGGAAGCGACGGGTTTGGCTCACCGGACTGCCAAGACATCTGTAAAGATATGGTAATGTGTTAATCGAAAGATGTTGCTAAATCTTCTTTGAAATTCGCCTCCCCTCTTTGCTCTCTTGTTATTCACTGCTAAATCAAGTGACATTCAAAATTGACGAATGTTACGACAATTTTTATTTACTTTTAAATTTTGTATACTTTTTTATGATCTTGGCCCGTCATTTATATCAATTGGCGATTGGCTGGCCAAGGTCAGTACAGAATTAAACTCAAATTTGGAGCTTTCTTTGAGCCAAATTCGCTTTTTTGGTAGCTTGAGGCTTGTCAAGGCGATTTAGAACCGATTTTCGGGCAGTTTTTGGTCGCTTTATAGTTGCTTTAAAACAGATTTGTGTAATAAAATTTGTTTAAAAATTAATCTTGCTCAAAAAATGTATTTATTCAGTTTTAATTTAAATTAATTAATAAAATTTCTAATAAAAAATAAATATTTTTTTTATTTAAAATAATTGGGAAGTAAAATTTGTTTTTTTGTTTTTAGTTAAGATTTAAACTTTTGAACGGGCGATTACGGGATTTAAAATTAGAAACGATAATGTTCCATGTTCATTTTGTTTAAAAATCAGTTAAAAATGTATCGAATTTAATTTCTAAAATATCACGATTTTATACGTTTTTTAAGTTACACTTACGAGGCAATCAGCAATAATACGGGCAATATAAATTTGAACATGTTGATTTTCAGTATATCCTTGAACGCGAAACTAATTTGTGCCACGAAAACTTTGAACAGAAAACCCGTGAGTTTTTTGCCTCAAACTTTTTCGCCGATTTTTAAACTTTTCGCGATTTTTGCCCGCTTTTTACTGAAGAGCGTTTACGATTCGCGAGCGTGTTAAGCCGACCGCGAAACGCTTGCAAATGAACTCCGGCGCTTTTATGTCCTACCGTTATAAAGCGATCGGCGGGTTTTGAGTACCGAGTCATAGACAAGTTCTCGCTCCCTCTCCTTCTCACTTTTTCAGCGGAGATCACCAACAGGTGTCGATGTTATTATTATCTCTTTTGTTTTTATCTCGGGTTTGTTTTGTTTGATTTCGAGATTTTTCCCTTACCGGTTACGTATGCCAATCGAGGGAGAGGAATGGAAAGGTTCTTGAATCTTTTTACCCGGCAAACATAAGTGAGTTCCCAACTAAATCAATGGGAAATGTAGCGTTATTGACTTGCTTTTAGAAAAATTATTTAAATTTATCGCAACCAACGGCCGACTTAGCATAAATTATACGATAATAAATATTTCAAGTGAGTCGTAAAATTCCCACAAAGGGCACGATTATGGAATTATGGGTTTTATTACTATTGGTTCGATTTTGGTTTTTTTCGTTTGTAAGTAATTTTTAGGTGCACGATTTTCGCATTAATTAATAGAAGATAAATATTTTAAAAGTTTTTAATAAGCCTATACTTCATAATTCATTATTTTACTTTTATGTTTTGGAATTCAAACGGAAACTTCGAAGACGAATTTACCATAAATATTGAATAATATTTTAAAAAGGAATCTGTATACATACGAGTGTTTCCCCTACTTCCATTTTCAAAGTTTTTAATTAAGTTTATAGTAACTGCAGAACGAAAACAATGTTTAAACAAGTGCAAGTAAAAACAACAACAATGTTTCCCCAGAAGAATGATAAAGAAAAGAGAGTTACGAACGGGAGAGAGTAAAAAAGAAGGTGTGGGAGAAATTCAATTAGATCGGTACGATAAAAGCTAATGGAACATCGAGATAAGATCGACTCTTGTCACTTACAGATATAAAGTCTGACTTGGTCAGGGGAGTTCAAAACTAAAAACGGAACCGATTTGATCCAAAGAAACCCGTTCTGGCATTGGATTCGCCCAAAAGAACCGAACAATGAGTCTTTTGCCTTACAATAGCCATTATATGGACAGCTTTCGTATCCGCAAACTCGCCTCATAACCTCACATCCAGTTTTGATATTTTAATCCGCCACATGTGCTAAATGGAAGAACCTGAAAGTTTTGAAAGTCAGTCAAGGAACTTAAGCAGATACTGACGTTGAGTTTATCATTTATTAAGTTGTACGAATCTGAAATTTCCTGAAAAAAACACTTGAATTAAAAAATGTAATTATTTTCTCGAGAAAAATATAAAAAACACTAATTTTTGTTATGGATCGGAAACATAAAAAGCAAAAAGTCTAGTGTATACGTCAGTTTTCCCAAGTTAATAAATATTGCCAGTTAAAAAGAATATTGAAATTTATAAACGTAACAATATAAGCAGAACGTCAGCTGATTATCTCACAGTTTTCCCAAGTGTATAATTCCCATTAGAAGAGGATTAAAATTTATGAGCGGTTAAAACGAAAGTTGGCTAAAGAAGAGAATATTTGAATAATTTAAAAGCTTAAACCATCACTGGGTGAATTAATAACCTTAAATACTATATGGCCTGACTTGTGTCGAGGGCGTGATTTGTTCTATTCCAGAAATTCAATAGCTACTGATGAACAGTATTCTAATAAATGTTTGTTAAGTCAATTTCTAATTATCATTTTATTTATTAAGATCCTTATGAATTTCAGAGGCAGGGTTCAAACTCCGACAGCAGTGGGCCAAGTACTACTATATAAGTTCTGACACACGATGTGGGCGTGTCGCCCTCCGTAACAGGTGTTCAACTGCCACTGAACTGATTCGATTTGAAACGGCCGTGCATGATTAATGGAGCCATTTAAGAATACAAATTTACGGACGGAAAGGTCAATAATAACTTAGAATATATGTAGTAGGTAGCAACAAAAAGTGTCTACATAAGTAACTGTAAAATGTGGTCAAGATGTTGCTAAAAAAAATTTCCATAAAGTTCGTCAAATATTTCTTTTGATTAGCATAACCAGATGACAAAATTTCGTTCTTCGAAAGATTCTCTTCTTAGTGGAGCATGTAAAAAACTTTTTAACCGGTTTCGTGTATGCCCATAATCATTTATTATAGCCACTGTATATTTTTGCATCTGCCGCTCACGTGGGACAATCTCTGGGTCAATTATGAATCACAAACTGGCATAAAAATCCCCAAAGAAACCCATGAATCTGGAAGCATTTTGCATACGCATCAACGCATTTCGTAAATGGATCTAAGGGAAACTACAAAACCCCTTGAAAACTGGAATATGAACTAATATTGTTTTCATTTCCGTTGTCAATTATTCCGCTTGCGGTTATGGGAATAATGTTAATTATTCCTAAAACTGGAATACAATATTGTGAATAATTAATGATGAGTAAGAAAAAAAGGAGAGATCTAAATACCCCAACAAAAAAAAAAAATTTCCAATGCAAAATTTAATTCAAATTACTTGTAAAGTGATTTTTTTCTTTTTATATTATTTAATATTACATATGTTCAGACAAAAAAACATTATATATATTATATATATTTGCCGAAACCCTAAGCCATTCGTTATTTTAATCTAAATTAAACTAGCCCGCTGTCATGGAAATTGTGGTCTTACTTTTTTTTACAACTAAATTCTTGGTGTCCTTCGTCACTACGTGTACTGCCGTCCACAGTAATTTTAAATCTAGCGCGCCCTACTTAAAAAGCAATGTGGCAACACGGCCGTTGGGGTAAAAGGCTAAATTGATGAACGGTCACACTGCCTGTAAAAACGTAAACAATCTTGCGGCAACACGTGCATTTACTTCGTTCTCGTTTTATTGAATAAAAACAGACTTAAGAATGGAATTATTCACTGTAAATAGGTAAGTTAGGCGGAGTTTAGTACCAACAGTGATTACAACTTAGTACATACCTAGATATACAGAGGATTTAAGGAAGCCCAAGGATGGAATCCAAGACACCACCAACAACGAGGATGAAATACTTCAGAAATTACTCCAAAAGGCTGCAAAACGCAAGAGGAAACACAAAGAAATTGAAGTTACAGAAGAACCAGTCACAGAAAATGTTGTTCCAGAGGAAGCGGAGACCAAATCCAAGGAAGAGCAAGTGGAAGAGCTTGAAAAACCCCCAGTAGTTGAGGAACAAGATGAACCCTTGCCCTCCAATGAATTTCAAGTTCTTGGTGGCGATGGCTCGGCGGCCAAGAAAGCAAAGGTTGAGATGCAGCTGCCCAGTTGGCTGGCTCATCCTACGATCATCGAAGGTGGAATCCTTCTGCCCGAGGAGGAGATACCAGCTTCAGAGGCCATCGATCAGCTGGAATACTTGGAAAAGTCCACCTGCACGGCCCTTAAGCAGATGAAGATCAAGCGCCTGTTTCCTGTCCAGCGGCAGGTCATCCCCTGGATT
The DNA here is from genome assembly GCA_037075205.1 of Drosophila prostipennis. NCBI lineage: Eukaryota > Metazoa > Arthropoda > Insecta > Diptera > Drosophilidae > Drosophila > Drosophila prostipennis. The sequence goes on along the minus strand of JBAMCJ010001124.1, from coordinate 74,127 downwards.
CTGGAGGCACATGCCAAGCCATCACCCTTTCGTCCCCGGGATATCTGTGTATCTGCTCCCACGGGCAGCGGAAAAACCCTGGCCTTTGCCATACCCATTGTCCAGTTGTTGAAGCAACGTGTCGAGTGCAAAGTTCGGGCTTTGGTCGTTCTACCTGTGGCCGAGTTGGCCCTCCAAGTTTTCCGGGTCATCAGTACGCTGTGCAGCAAAACGGAACTGGAGGTTTGCCTATTGTCGAAGCAACACAAACTCGAGGACGAACAGGAAAAGCTGGTGGAGCTGTACAAGGGCAAATACTACTCCAAAGTAGACATTGTGGTAACCACACCAGGTGAGCTTGAAAAGTTAAACCCCTAAACTAGTTTTTATGTAAAGAAAATCTCTTATTTTAGGTCGCCTGGTTGACCATCTGCATGCCACCAAAGGCTTTTGCCTGAAGAACCTTAAATTCCTGATCATTGACGAGGCCGATCGGATAATGGACGCCGTTTTCCAAAACTGGCTGTATCACCTGGACAGTCATGTCAAAGAGACCACAGATCAACTGCTGGCCGGCACTCAAGCACCTCTGTGCTACGCAGAACTTCAGTCCAGCTTTGGCAAGCAGCCACATAAACTTCTGTTCTCGGCCACACTTTCCCAAGATCCGGAGAAGCTTCAAAACCTACGACTCTTCCAGCCGCGTCTCTTCACCACCGTGTTTACCATGCCCGTGATAAGGGGAGCTACTGATGAAGATGCTGATCCGGAAGCAAATCAAGATCAGGGACAATTTGTGGGAAAATACACAACACCGGCAGAGTTAACCGAACAATTCTGTGTGACGGAGCTGCGATTGAAGCCGCTTACCCTGTTTGCTCTGGTCGAGAAGTACCAATGGAAGCGGTTCCTTTGCTTCACGAACAGCACAGATCAGGCTAGTCGGCTGACATTCGTGATGAAATCACTCTTTAAGGAGACTTCCACTACTGTGGCCGAGTTGTCGAGTAATTTCTCGGCACTCGGGCGAAAGCAAACCCTTAAAGGGTTCGCAGCTGGCAAAATAAATGGACTTATCTGCTCGGATGCCTTGGCGCGTGGTATAGACGTGGCGGATATAGATGTTGTACTCTCCTACGAGGTACCTCGACACATCAAGACCCACATCCATCGAGTGGGACGAACGGCTCGAGCGGGAAGAAAGGGTACCGCTATCACCCTGCTCACCGAACAAGATCAGGCTGCGTTTAAGAAACTCGTTAACGATGTGGGCAAAGGACTGGGCGAAGAGATCCACGTCTCTCCGGACATTGAGATCCAGCATGCAGTTAATTACAAAAAGGCATTGGATCATTTGCGTTCTTGGCAGCAGAAGGAAAAGGCTCAGAAGGCGGCGCAGAAGAAACGGGTGGCCACTCAAGCGTTGGTGCATAAAAAACAAGAGGCCACAGCCACGGATCGTCCTCTGACGGTGATGGAGAAGCTGCAGCTGAAAGCGGGTGTGGCTCAAACGGAGGGTCTCGCCAAGCCACAGAGCAAAAACCCCAACGCAAACAAATCAAAAGCCCAGCCCAAGGAGACCAAGAAGCAACGCATAGCCAAAAAACGAAAGGACATCGAGAACTAAAATTTGAAATATGTTATTTTAGTAGTTTATTTAAATATACAAATGTAAATAACAATTTAAATGTTTTCGTGTATAGCGTGATGGCTTCTTTGGGGTCTCCGGGAGCAGCTTCTTATCTCTGGGGGCGCGAGTGATTCCCAGCAGGTTCTTCACCGCAATCGCTGTTTGCTTACCCTATATGAAGGTAGTTTAATGTCGTGGGGAATATGACACAGTGTATATCTCAAAAAATTATAAATTATAATTAAAAAAACTTTTAAATTGTTATTTTCTATTATTTCTATTAAATATTTAACGAATGATCTCTAGAATGTTTTAAGTTGTCGTCGATTTTCGATATTTTTCCATAATATTCTGAAATTTAATTTATTACTAGTTACTAGTTTAAAACAAGAGAGAACGCTATAGTCGGGTTGGTGTCCCGACTATCTAATACCCGTCACTCAGCTAAAGGGAGTGTGAACGCTGTAGTCGGGTTGGTGTCCCGACTATCTAATAAACGTAACTCAGCTAAAGGGAGTGCGAGGGATATAAAAACGTTAATCAGGCATAAGTTTTAAACGAATGGTCCGATTTAAAAAATTTCTTCTACATTTCGATAGGTATTGATAAACACAACAAAACTGCATTTTTACTTTTCCGAAATATTTAAATTTTTAAAATCGTTTATAAACTATTGTGGGCGTTAGAGGGGGCGTGGCACCTTCTGGAAACAAACTTGAGCTGCGTAGGAACTCCAAGAATCTTCATGCCAAATCCCATACCTGTAGCTTTTATAGTTTCCGAGATCTCAGCGTTCATACAGACGGACAGACAGACGGACAGACGGACAGACGGACAGACGGACAGACGGACAGACAGACAGACAGACATGGCTAGATCGACTCGGCTAGTGATCCTGATCAAGAATATATATACTTTATGGGGTCGGAAACGCTTCCTTCTAGCTGTTACATACTTTTGCACGAATACAATATACCCTTTTACTCTACGAGTAACGGGTATAAAAATATAGTTATTTGTTGATGATAATATTGTATTGAATATTATTTATTTAAAGAGTATCTAACGTTTCGAATCTCTTAAAAATCCGCGTTTCCTATTTAAGCAGCCTCCGTAAGCGAGAAAATTTTATAGAACCACCAATCTCGAAACGATGAACACATCAACGGCAATAAAGTTTGTGGCTGCTCTGGCGCTCATCTCCTTGGGTAATCAATAAATACTGCCCTATACCTAAACACCGATTCGCTAATCACGATCTCTTCCCCGATCAGCTCTCTCCGCCGATGCCCTTCAGATTGAGCCCCGCAGCAGTTGGGGAGCAGTGGCGGCTCGTTCCCCATCGAGGATTTCCGGTGCCGTGGACTATGTGATCATCCATCATTCCGACAATCCCAACGGATGCTCCACCTCCGAGCAGTGCAAGCGCATGATCAAGAACATTCAGTCGGATCACAAGGGTCGCAGGAATTTCAGCGATATTGGCTACAACTTTATTGTGGCCGGAGATGGAAAGGTGTACGAGGGCCGTGGCTTTGGACTCCAGGGATCGCATGCTCCGAACTACAACCGCAAGAGCATTGGCATCGTTTTCATTGGCAATTTCGAGCATACTGCACCCTCCGCCCAAATGATCCAGAATGCCAAGGATCTGATCGAGCTGGCCAAGCAGCGTGGATACCTCAAGGATAACTACACGCTCTTTGGCCATCGCCAGACCAAGGCCACCTCCTGCCCGGGTGATGCTCTCTACAACGAGATCAAAACATGGCCCCACTGGAGGCAAAACTGAGTTCACTATTGTACTTTTTGTATTTGTTAAATTTTGCTAAAATAGATGTAAGTAACGTAAGTTCCACATATGATTTTAATGTACGAATATGAAAGGAGAAATTAGATCAAATCTAGATCTTAAATAAAAATAGTTTGAAAATATAAAATACATTGACGGTAGTCGGAAAAGATTTCTTTTTTTTAAGTATTCTATTACTTGGGAATTAACAAGAAAATCCCCCATACACTTGATATATTATTGTTTCGGTAATTTTTTTATTTGTAATTTTTCTATAATAGAACTAATTATTTACATTCATTTTGCTAAGGAAAGGATTAAGAGAATTATTGGAAGGTACAAGATTAAAAACTTGAAAACTTATGGATAGAAAAAAGGTCCCAATCTCCATTAAAATGTGGAATGTACTAAAATATTCGATGATATCATATGGAAAACGATTCCTTTGGAGTCCTAAGGTTTTGGCTGCCAGCGTGGCCACTTTTTAAGCTCGTCTAGAAGATGTTTTCCCGGACAAGCTGTTGCCTTCGTTTGGCAATGTCCCACGAGAGAATAGTTGGGCAAAACCTGACGACGCTGAACGGCAATTTGGATGAGGGTGCGGGCTGCTTGCAGCATCTGCGGAGGAGGTAATCCATCTGAAACAGAAATTCATTAATTAATAATTAGGCAAATAGGAACACACAACAAATAACTCACTCTGGAAATTGCCAATAAAAGCGATGCCAAGGGATTGGCTATTATAGTTGGGAGCATGCTCGCCGCGGATGCCGAAACCCAAGCCTTCGTAGATCCGACCATCCCCGCCGATCAGGAAGTTATAGCCTATATCCCTGAATTTCCTGCGCAGGTGATCGGCTCGAATTTGCCTCAATGCCAATTGGCACTGCTGAGGATTGAAGCAGGGAGCCGTGACCGTGTGATGGATGATGATGAGTCGAACGGGCACCATGAGCCTGGGCAATCTCGGAGAGAGCGGCACAGGACACCAGTTCCTGCGGGGAACAATCTGGCCCAAGGCCAATGTGAAACCAAATAAGAGGAGTGCCAACTGAAGCTTCATATTTACTTCTCGATAGTCTTTCAGCTGCTGATCTTCTGTTTATATAGCCAACCGAAATGTCTCGACCAGAATTGCTCTATTTACTCAGTTGTTTTCAATCAATGGGTTCGATCAATGAATTGCAGCATAATTAAATGGCAAGAAGCCTTTGTGTGGTTGCAAATTCCGCTTGCGTCATCCCTATAAAGATATTTATATATATTTCTTCTTTGGGAATGCAAATCTGCCCTTGGACGAGTGGGTGGCCCAAAAATGGTTGGTCATCCGTAAAAGGGGAACTGCATTTGAAAGTCAAATCCAATCGGGGTGACGGCTATAAAAGCCACTTGGATGAGTTACCAGTGGACAGAGGCCAGTGATCGAGTGGCCCAGGTAGTTAACCCAGCTTACCCATACATCATGAAGATTGTAAGTATCCTTAAGGATAACTACACTTTAAATATAGTAACTGAAATATTATAATATTCCAGGTTCTAGGCACCATGTTGGGCTACTTGCTGCTGGGACTGGTTCTGTCCCAGGCCAGCTTAGCAACTGCCTCAACTGGAGTGGTTCCGGCCTATCATGCAGCCGTTCCGGCTGCTATTCCCAGCGTGGTTCCCGTGGCCACCAGTCACCAGTTTGTCACCCGGAACTGGAATCGAGTTTATGTGCCACCCACCACGGTGGCCACTTATCCGAACACCTACGTGAAGTACAGCGGAGGCTATCCCGCGTATCCCACCTACACCTACCCATATGCCTCCACCTATCAGTACACATATCCCTACTACTATCCCACATACAATTATGGATATGGCTACAAGGGCGTCTGGTGATCGATGTATCAAAAAAAGGGGGTGTTATGTATGGACCCCTTTCTTAATATATTGTGATAATGATTATTATAATTTTATAATCAATACCAAATGAAATTTTTTGTGGTTAACCAACTTGTAATTTTATTATTTGTAAATTAAATAGGTATATAAAAAAACAGATCTCCAGGGGTTTTCTAAACGAAAAATGGTGCTGGTCCTCCAGTGGCAATAAAACGAGTTGGTTGAAAGAGACGAGCACCAGTGGCAGGGAATTGGCTAGCAGCCAGGATGCGACCAGGAGCAGACGGAGCAAAGGCGGCGTTAAATTGATTGAAGTAGTCCAAGCGTTGGCTGCTGGAAATGGCCAGAGGGGAAGCTCCCAGAGGAGCACCTAGAGAATTAACGAAAGGCCCAGCAGCAAAGGGAGCAGCTGCATAGGCGGCGGCAAATGGAGCCACAGATCCAGGATAGAATCCAAAAGGAGAGCCCGAGGAAAACAAAGAAGGATCCACAGCTGGCTTGGCTGCCACGCAGGCCAACAATCCCAGCGAAACAATAATCAACTGAAATGAGATCATTCTTATACATCCTGACCGAGATTCCCCAAGTAACTGCTCACCATCTGCTGCATTTTGGTGAGATTGCTGCTGTTGCTGAGTCCAAAAACTGAATATGAATTGGCTTGGATCGACTCGAGGGTTTTATAGTTTTTGGGAGTAGTAGACCACAGCTGGCCTGCCTAATCGACGCTCCAAATTGTCAAACACTGGGCTCCTAAGATGGCCTAAATGGCAGGTCTGACAAAGCAGCAACAAATTTGCAAGCCATCCGATATGGTTATGAGTACCTATATGTATGTTACGAAACTCACATTAAAATAATCAAAGGGCTGCAGACACATTAATCTGCTGAAACTTCTTAAGTTTAGATTTATATAATATAAGATAATGAAAATGTGCAAAATGTCCAAATCCCTCAAAAAAGCAATACCATTCTTATTATGCTTCTCACAGTTTAATTGATAGAACAAAATGATGAGACAAAAACCAATTAAAACAGCTCTTGCACGGAGAGTCCTGACAATAACTATCGTATTCGTATAATTGCATTACATATAAGAATATGTTTGTATATTTAATTATCGTATATTATTATTTAGCTGCTTGGGAGTTACTTGATCGTTCAGTTTCAGTTGATCGTTCCGTTACGTATAAATATATATATATTTATATATGTGTATAAGTAGTTAAATCATAAAACACTTTGATGCGACACTGCCGTGGAATTAAACTAATTAGTCGTTAGTTAACTATGTAATCAATCAATCAATCATAAAAATGTTGCTTGTAGTAGGCATAAACATAAACGTATCCTAGGAATATATGTAGTATTGTATGCTAGCACAATGGTTGCACTTTGGATAAATCGTTATATGGGTTAGACGACATCTAGCATAGGCAATTAATTAGTTGCTTTCGTTAGTTTGATCGCATTGCAGATCGATTGATGATTCGGGGTGTGAGTATTTCATTATCTGTCGAGTGTGGAGTAGCTTTAACAAACGCTGGTTCTCGATTACATTTTCTCCTTGTGGATATATCTATATATACATTCTGGTTCAGGATCCGATCTCTTTTGGATTGGGAGTGAAAGAATCCTCTACAGTCCTCGAGGGAGTGTTACGATATTGCAAGTTTAAATGGCGATTGAGTTGACTAGATATATGTGGCGAATTATATATCGTATGGATTTCCTTCTTCTCCCTCTTTCATCCAGACTGATCCTTGGACTCCTGCTCATCCTCCCAATCCTCCGGATCCTACCACAGCACATCGTAATCGTACACATGCTCCGAGGAGGCAATGATCAGACACTTGAGGAAGTCATCTAGGGTGCGCTTGAGTTTCCACTTCTTCGGCTTCCTCAGCAGCTGCTGCAGTGGCTTCGACTTGGCTTTTGGCTCGTGCCAGGGACTCGTGGATGTTGATGTGGAGATGGATTTGGTCATCGGCTGTGGATTCACTTGCTCCTGAGACTGCTGGACTGGCAGATTGCAGTACACATGGCGGTTCAAACTCTGTCGCAGGCTCTGCAATCGCTGCTGCTGGTAGTAATGATTGAGATTGGTCAGAAATGAAAAGTCCGTGTCGTTGACCACATCGATCTCCGCATAGTTGTGGCCATCGACGTCCGGCTCCGGACGCTGCCCCGATGCCTTGGCAAAGAGTTGGTCAAATCACATGTTTTCATCGAACTTGGCAAAGTTCGCGTCTTCGCTCCACTGAAATTTGCCGGCCTCCGCATCGTCGTTGTGTTGATCCGCCGCCTGCTCCTGATCCGGTGATTTGAAGAACTCGTCGTCCTCGAATGGATCCTCTTGCTTTTTGGCAAATATGTTTACCGACTCCGATTTCTTGATGAGCTCCTGACGCTGCTGCAGCTTGCTTGATCGCATATTCTGCTTCCTGCTCATGGCACCCGATCCTCCAGCTCCAGCTGTCCCGGGAACCGCTTGTTCCTTTTCGAAATCGAATGATGCCTTGGCGAAATCATCCTCAAAGGCAGCATCATCGAATTGGGAGACCTTGACATTATCATCGAATCGCAGTTTCTGGGTAATTGGTGGCGTCGAGGTCGGCGGTGTTTCCATTTCGAACTGCTCCCGTTTCTCGCGATCTGAGAAATCGTTGGAGAAGCGGAAAAGGCTTTTCGATCCCCCGTTGTTTGCATTCGCCGAAACGGGACCTGCCGGCGTGGAATTGCAACTGGAGGCGGTACCTGCTGGCGCCGGCGGCGGTGAACTCTGATTGAAATCCGACTCGAATCCATCGTCGAAATTGAACTTGGAACTGGTCACTCCGGCGGAGGATTCGCCGCCACTCATCATCAGGCCACCGGGTCCAGTGCTGCTGGCATTCGAACGTGGCGTGGGCGTTGGAGTTTGCTCATAACTGTCCACAAACCCGTAATCACTGTTTACCACCACGCCACGTGTGCGATTATGACCGGGAAGCTTGGCCAGCGATGGCGGCTGGTGGCGTTCCATTTGCCGACGCTCGGACTCCAACATCCGCTGGTGCATCTCATGGCGCCTGCGGTTCAATCTCTCGAATTTATCCTCATCCGTTGGCGGTTCATCATCCACATAGTCCTCATCATCATCATCGTCGTCGTCGTCATTGTTGCGCTGGCCTGGACACATATAGTCGTAGTTATCCCGGATGCCACGCCCATAGCCTGACCTGGACGGGGCGGATGTGCCTGCGCTGGAAGCACCCACTGTGGCTAGATCCTTGGTACTGCGAGCGCGGGTCTTCTTGCGGAATCTGCTGAGGATTTGGCTTTTTATTAATATATTTTTCACTACTTTTTTGAATACCCTACTAACCTTCGTTCTTTTTCGCCATCGGATGGAGTTTGACCCAAGGCTGCCGCCCTTCGACTCTCGGCCAGACGTCTTTCGGTATCAGCGGCACTAGCTGGACGTTTCCAGGATTTCTGGCCAGGCAAGGCGGGCTCTGCAATGTAACGTAATATGTAATTGATAAGCTAGAAACGTTTTTGCTAAAGGCTTTTACCTTCGCCGTCCCAGGGACTTGAGCCGCTGCTCTTGCGCAATCGCTGTGGACCCACTGGCGCATTGGAGGGCAGCACCACATCTCCGCCCAGCTGGCTGGGACGCTGCAGACTCCGTACACCCGATCGCTGCTGGAAGTCCTGCTCCGAGTCTTGCTCGTAGTCAATGTCGCCACTGATTCTGAGTTTTCCCGACGTGGTCGTGGGCTTTCTTAGAGATCGGGTCTTTATCTGCTCGCGATCCCGTTCACGATCCCGTTCTCTTTCGCCTCGGTAATCATCGCGACTGTCCAGGCTGCCATAGACATCGTTTCCACTACCAAAGCTACGACGACGCCGGGTGGCACTCTCATAAGACTCGAGACTCTCCCGGTCGAAGGATTTCCGTTCACGCTCACGATCTCTATCCCTTTCCCTATCGTACAGGTAATCACCGCCGCCTCTTCCCGGCTTATAGGCCATTGGCGAACGTCCTCCGCGCTCCTCGTAGACATTCTCATAGTCGAAATCATAGCTCGGACGAGCATAGTCCCGATACTCCCTGTCGCGATCGCGATCCCTATCCCTGTGATCGCCGCGATATTTGTTCCTCAGTTGGCCACGTTTGTCGTAGATGGGCGGTGGAGGCCCATAGCTAGATCGCTCGTAGGCGGCACGCTCAAAGGATCGAGCTCGCGCCTGTTCGATCTCCTGCGGCGACCAAGTGTGATGAGCCGGATGATGGTACCAGCTGGGGGATTCTGTAGCAATGTGAGAATAACGTAAGAAATAAGTTGGAAAAACGGATTTCAATTGAGCTCACCTAGATCAAAATTATCCCGGCTGCGAGAGAGACCGTGTTTGAACTTCCGCTGCTGCTGTTGCTGCTGCTGCTGATCCCGGCGAGCCATGAACTCCGCATCGTAACTGAAATATTAAAGTTTTGAATATTCGTCTATCGAATGACTTTATTTCTTCACTTACTCGTAATCCTCGTCGCAGGAGTTCATCCTCCTGGCGTGCCGCATATAGTAGCCATGTCGATCTGTATGCTGCTGCTGTGGTTGCATTTGCGGCTGGTGAGGATGAGCCATTTGGGCGGCGGCCAACTGTCGGCGCTTCAGATACTCCGGAGTCTCATCGTCCCAGGGACTCAGATCTCGGGAGGACGAGGAGGTCTGCTGGCGTTCCTTCTTCGCCCAGCGTCGCTGTTGCTTGGACCAGCCGTCATCGCGGGGATCCGAGCTGCAAGGCGATTCCACTGTGTCCGGCTGCGAAGTGTTCGAGGCAGGAGGCGGTGGCGGCGGTAGCGTCAGCCTGGCCTTGCCCTTTGCCTTCGGAGAATCGAAGGTGGCCCAGGAAGGTGGCTTCTCGCGCTCCTTGTCGCCCATCATCTGCTTGGTTGCGGTATCGATGAGTTGCGACACGGCCGAAAGTTGCGAGGGCACTGGCGATGGGCCCATCACTGGTTTCTGGAGAGGAATGGGCGAGGTGCTGACATCATTGAACTGCGAGGGCGTCTGCAGGCCGGGAGCTCCTCTGGATGGTGCTGCCGAAGAGGTGGCCGGTGAAATGCGATCCCTCGAGTCCAGGGAAAGATTCGAAATGGCCCGATGCATGAGCTCATCGATCTCGATATCATCTTTGGTTCCACCACCGGGTGCCGTGAGTACGGATAGGAATTTCTGATCCTGCTTGGGCGGCAGAGATTGCTGCTGTGGCTGCTGCACATCCTCCAGAACCGGGGCGCCTGCATCCAGTTGCTGCGTTGAAGTGGAAAGCTTTTCATACTGGTCCTGCCCGCTGACGGGTTCCGCATCCTTCTCGTTGCTGTCCAGGCTGCTCTCGCCACCCGCATCTGCATCCTCGTCCTCGTCATCATCGCCCACCGTCAAGGCGGAGGATGAGGGCTCCGTGGGGAAACCCCTGCTGTCCACCAAGCCATGGCGATCTCGCGAATGCGTTGGCACGTCCTGATGATCCATTATTTGTCGAAGGTCATGATCCTCATTAAACTCATCGCTGAACTCGGGAAAGTCCTGCAGAAGATCCTTTTCCTTCTCTGGCTGAATGGCTGTAGCAATCGCCGGTTTGTCGAAAAGATTCTCCACCAGGATAATGTCTCTCAGAGCTGCATAGCGATCCTTGGCCTGGGCCACCACCTCGGTGATCTTGGTGTCAATCTTGGGCGCTGGCTTGACCTCCAAGGCATCAATCGGTAGCTCTGCACCGGCACTGTTCAGCTCCAGGCCCTCTAGCATCTCCTTGGCTTGCGTCTCGTCCACTGGCGGTGGGGTCAAATCTCCCATGAGATCCGTCTCCTGCTGCTGCTGCTGCAGCTCCTGATCGATGATCTCACGGAATACCGCATACCGATCCGCCGATGGCACTGTGGCAACCACTGGCGACACAGCTGACATGGGCAGCGGAGTGGGAGCGTCATTGAAGTTGGCAAAATTGGCCACAAAGGTGGAATCCGAGGAGCCCGAAGGCATCACCAGTTCATCCTCGCCGAAGGTGTCGTCGAACTTGGCCACAAAGGAGGTCTGCTGATCGAAGTTCACCTTGAACACGGCCGCTGTGGATGCCGGGGCAGGAGGCGGATTGGCTGGCGAAGATCTCCTCTCCTGGCTGTGAACCTGACTCTTTTCGCTGGACAAATACTCGGAGAGATAGGCGGTCAACTGGACGAGAGTCATGGTGCTCAGCTTGCTGGCCGGAACGTTTAGTTTAATGGCCAAGTCATCCATTCCCAGGGTCAGCAGTTGGGTCAGTGTGATGTCCGGAGCCAGGGTAGTGGATGTGACTTCCTGGCATTGAGCTTGGGCCTGCGCCTGAGCCTGAGCCTGCAGAATTTCCGCCTTGTTCTCATAGATATCCTGCGGCCTGCCCAGCGAAGCCTGCCGCTGAGGTCTCGCCCGAGCCGAAGATCCCTGGCTGGGAGGCGGCAGCAAGGGCGGCGGAGCTCCCAAGGGCGCCAGGTAGTCATCTTCGGTGTGTCCCGGTTTTCTTGGCCTTCCGGGTCCCGGAAAGCAACCATCGGAGCGTCCCACTCGACGCGATGGCAATGGAATGGGTGGTGCATCAACAGACGACAGAGTCCTCCGCGCTGTGACACTGCTGTTCAAGTACTCGTACCTTCCAGCTGTTGGCGGTGGAGTGGGATTGGCTGGTGACGGTCGGATGACCAGGTCGCTGAACTGCTTCTTCGGCGGCAGCGGCGGTGGTTCCGAGTAAGGACTCGAATCTGGACGTGGCGGTGGCTCGGGAGCAGCCTCTGTTTCACTCAGCGAATCGCTCTCCTGCAAACGTCGCATATTGACACTCGAACCGATGTCCGAACCCGATTTGCCAAATGCTCTGGCCTGGCCAAAGAGATGGGGCATCTTCTTGTTGCTAATACTGGAGATCACATCCAGTGCCCCACCGCCACTTGGCAGGGCGGAAACGGAGGCCGTCGGACGATTCCTCACCGTACTCGGTGGCTGTTGAAGCTGCAACTCCTTCTCCGGCGGCAATTGCACCTGAAGTGGTCCATTGAATACGTTCGCCTTTGATTCCGGCGCCAAGTTTGGAATCGAGGGAGCTGGAACCACCGGCGGAGCCTCGAACTCAAAGGCATCCAGTTTGGCAAAGAGATCGCCCTCTTGAAACGGATCTGGGTCGCTCTTTTTTCGCGTCGGCGAGAAGGGATCAGTATCCCGGGGCAGCAGCACAGGATCCGCCGGCGGATGGGGATCCTCCAGCGAGGTCAGCGTGGGCGGTTCTGTGGTATAATAGTGGCCGGTGGGATTAGGCGGATTAGTGACATGGCCAAGCAACAGTTTCAGCTCAGCGCTCGGCGTGATCGGGTGGGTAATGGGTGTGGGCATGGTAATGGGAGCGGATAGGGGTAGGGAATCGGGATTGGGATTGGGAGCAACCGTGGACAGGAGCTGGCCCAGACTGGCGGCGGTGCTAGCGGTGGTGGTTAGTGTGTTAGCCGAGTTCTGGAGCGGATTTCCTGCGGTGCAAGTGCAAAGTTTAGAGAGCTGCTTACTCAATGCGATTTCTAGGTGCACAGAGAAAAAATATCACCGAAAATTATCCATCAATTATGCATTCTTTTTTATTACGAATTGAAATAATATTCAAATATGGTTTAAAATATCCAGATATTTTCAAATAATAAGCTTTATGGTAATGAAATGTTGGGAAAATGTCATGAAAACTATTTAAAGTCCCGTGAAAAATATTAAAAAAATACTTACAAAAAAATTTTGATGGATATTATCAATACAATGTTTTAAACTTTCTTAAAGTGAGATTTAAAGGTTTAAGATTTTTAATACATTGATTATTACTTTATAATTAATTAATAACAATTTTGATGGTAAGTAAAAAAAAGGAATCGACATTTTTGCTCTGTGCGGAAATGGTGTTCGAGTTGAGGTTGGTTAGTACCTGCGGTGATGTTAGTAGCTGTGGTGGTTGTGGTGGAGATGGTGGTGCTTTCCTCCGGAAAGAGGCCATCCGACTGACCCAGGGTGAGACCCAAGCCGAGACCCGCCTGGCTGCCGGAGCTGAGCTCCTTGAGCAGCTTCTTGGGCGGATTCTTTAGCTCTTGGAAGAAGTATTTCTTATCGACATACGGCCTGGTGCGTCCAGTGCCCAGCGGATCCAGATCCGTGAACGCATCTGCACAATGGAACAGAAGGAATGAGGAAAAACGACAGAGATATCGCTCCAAGTGAAGCGAATCCGAATTCCAAATTGGCACAAAATTAAAAGGCAATAGAAAAACTCAAAGAGCTCAGAAGTTACAGTCCTTAGATCTTCGGTTTGATCCGAAGATTTGAAAGCCACAAATCCCTAATCAGATGGTAATGGAATTAATATTATGGGAATGGGTTTAGGATTGGAAAAAGGATGAGCACTTAACTTAGGAAAATCACAGGTTTAACTAAAAAATACTTAAAATAACTTGAAATTAAAAAACAAAGCAATAGAAAGAGCTGTCTGGAAAAAAATCCCCCTTTATAATCGAGCATTTAAACGAGGCTATTAAAAAACTGCTTTACAAGTAAGTAAATTTGTACAATGTATTTACAACTCATAAGAACGTTAATAAAAATGATGAGAATATCTTTTTTAAAAGATTAAAATGTTAATTAAACACATATACAGTGTATATTATACGCTTTTGATGTTATAATAACATGATATTTAGAAATGGAACCCCTTTTTAAGGTGGCTTATATTTAAAAGAATCTGCACAGAGTTCTACACCAAAAGATTCCATTCAGTTCAATTAATTTGACCCAAGATCCCCTGACCACTTCCCTCAAACGATCACAGACAGCTCTTTCATCGCTTTAATGGAGATGACAAAGCGACGGAATTCCACACAAGATGTGACAACTTCAATGGGAGGAGGAGCGATGCTCTTTTCTCAACTCACCCAAAGACAAGATGGCCGAGGCCAGTTCTTCGTTTCCCGATGTCGATCCCAAACCGATATCCAAATCAGCTAGAGCTCCTGATCCTGTGGCGACTTCCGTTAGTTGTTGTGTGGGCGTGGCGGTGGATTCGCTGGAGGCCAACGGAGCCATGGTTAAAACCGATCCCAGTCCACTGCTGCCCACCACTTTGGTGGTATCGAAGACATCGTTCTGTTGGTCTAGTTCCTGCAGCCAGTTGTCATCGTCGTTATCGGCAGCCTGGAATCCTGCTGTGGCCGGAGATTGAGAACTACCAGCACCGGGTGGCGGTGAGAGCATGGCATCCAAACTGGCCACCGCCTCTGGTGTTTTGTTGGGCGGCTTGTGCCTGTTGCGCCCGGAATCTGGTGGCGGAGGCAGGATGCTGTAGGAGGGCACATAGATGAACGAGTCTCCGAACGGATCATCCTCGCTGGCTGATTTGGTCAAGGAGGGATGGCCGACTCCGCCACCACCACCACTGGAAGACAAGGTGGTGGGCTCATTTGGCGTTATCCGCTCCATCTGACTGATTCCGCGCTGCAAGGAGGTAAGCTCCTGCTCGAGATCCACCAGATCGGCCACGGATTCGGGTGAGATCTGAAAAAGTGTGGGTTTTATTAGCACTGGTTTTTCTATTAGCAGGGAAACTTACCTCTTTGGCCGCCGATCCCGAAGCCTTGGCCACGTCCAGATTCACACCCAAACGGCTCGTTCCATTCGAGGTGCTAAGACTACTGCCCAGCAGGGTGAGGGCATGGCTGGAGGAGAGCCCACCGCTGGCCAAATCCGAGTGACCCAGACCCATGCCACCCAGGCCGGCGGACTTCAGCGACGACAGGGAGGCCAGCTGGCTGGCGTGGTCGTGCAGGGACTTGCCCTGGATCTGCTGGCGCGCCATCTCGATCTCCTTCTTCTTTAGCTCAAAGACCACCTGGAAAAGATCGCGCATGGCCAGCACCACCTGGCTGGCCGCCTTGTCCGTCTTGATGCCGAAGAACCGATGGCCACTGTCCGGCGATCCGAAGATATAGCCAAAGGCCCGCGAGTCCGTCATGTCCTGGGCGATGAAGGAGATCTTGTGCACCGGATGATGGTACAGCGAGTCGCCCGTCTTCTCATCCCTCAGGCGCAGCCCGTCGATGGTCACATGGATGGTTATCCGCTGCTTGTGCTCTCCAGCCGCCCGGATGGCCATCTTGAGGTCCTGCAGCGCCTCCTGGCACATCCGATCGCCCCGAGCCTCGCCCACCTCGAGAATGCCGATGAGCTTTGCCTTGAACTGAACGCCATCGCCGAAAAAGCGTCCCGGATCATTGCGATCTGGAAAAAAGCGGTGGAAAATCGAATGCCAGAATGAGTCTTTGTGTTTGCTAGGGTGTGTATTCGGTTCATTTTTGTTTGGCGAGAATGATTTACATGGTGCAGTGGTCTCTCGCCAGATTTCGAAACTTTCAATATTCGGGGTGTGGCTGAATTAACCTAAGAGAACCCACTTTTAAATATGTTTTGATTTGGATTTACAACTAATTTTTAAAAAATTTCTAAATTTTATATACTAAAAATGCGTGAATCTGAACTTTAAATTGACCAATATAATCCATATTTTAAGAAAACAGCCTTTACAATAGAACAGCAATACTATTACATCTCAAAAATGTTCCTAAATTTCCACAAAAAAAATAATACAAACAAATACATCAATCTTTTGTTAAAACAAGAAGTACATGTCTCAAATAATTCTAAGTTGTTTTTGAAATATTCTAGAATGTGTGTATAAATATGGTTTTAATGGAGCGAATCCAGATATGTACAATGTACATATGTGTAAATATTTTCAATGATTTATTTTTCAGACATTAGTAATTATGTGCTTGGCTGAGCGTTTCGAGAATTGTATTGTATCATCCAATATTTAAAATCATTTAAATTTAAGTTAAGCTTTATCAACGCAAATGAAAACTTGTTTAATGCATTCTGGTTTGTAGTTAAAGGAACAATCTTGAATTTTATTAATCCTCAGGGAACTATATACAAGTTTATACTGATAACCTCGACTTATTAAATGTTTATTTTCCGTTTTATTTGTAAACTTTTTTAAATTTTGTTCAAAATATTTATGAATTATTTTTGTCAAAATTGTTTTACTGTGAACTCAATTTATATTTATATCGTGCTCTTATAATTGGTTTATTTAAAAACCAGATAACGAATCTACATAGGTTTTAATTGCTTAAATAAGCATGGAAGTATATTTATAACTTGGACTTATCCAGTAAAAAATATTTAAATTGTAGAACATCAAGATTGCATGTATCAATGTTGTTATATTTATATTATATTTTATATTTTATAGTATTTTGACCGTTACTGTTTGAGTAAGCACAATGTTAATATTTTAAACTTGGTCTTATCAAATGTTTCGTTTCAGAAATAACATTAACTTTGATCTTTGAATAACTGGTTTGGGTAAATTTTAGTTTCGTCGTTTCTCTCTGTGCAGGGACCACTGTGTTTGTTTGTGATTTGTGTATTTGCTTAGTTTGTTTTCGCTAACGTTTTGCGTAATTCGTTTCCTCTGCCGCGCCGCTGCCGCCGCCAAAAGTGCTGGCCAACGAGAGATTCGAGGAGGCTGTGGACAACTTGGCCACCAGGGATTTGACCATGTTTCGATGGCTCAGAGGGAGCTGCTCATCGGGAAAGCGCTGGCTGGCGGAAAACTCTGGAAGGCAGGAATTCTGGAACTCTGCTCACTGGAGTGTCAACAAATCTCTGTCGCATTCCTGGCCTCTATTTCGTGTGTATTTGTGTTGACATTTCCATTGGAGGATGAGGTGGGTGGAGGAGGAGGAGAAGAAGAGCACACAATGGAGGACAAACAATATATTCCACAATGATTTTTCGCGACGCTGTAGGTTTAATTAAATTCTAGCGGAGAACGATTTGAGATCCGCGATCATGGAATGAATAAATACGAATGAGCGTAAAGACGATGCTCTCCCCCGTCTCTCTCTCTCTCTCTCTCTCTTGACTGGACTGTCGCAGTTTGTTTTGTTCAATCAAATCAAATAACAAACAAAAAACACACACACATCGAGGCACTCGCGAGTGTACACAGATTTCACTCTATTATTTAGTGATTTTCATGGCAAAGTACAGAAAACGCGAATCTCTCTCGGCCATTGTTGATCTTTTTTGGGAAAACTGCAACAACACCTGCCGACAACTGCGACGCCGGCGCAGCAGCTGCTATTCGATTGACAGATGCTGTCTGAGTCGCCTATCGATAACACGGCCTAGAGGTGAAACGATCGATCGAAGGGAGTCTATCAAAATTCGAAATATCCCTATCAATTCAATATTATTTTTTTATTTTCTAATATTTTAAATTATTTTCTAAGACCTGTAGATCATATTAAGGTGTATCTTTAAGAACTTACATTTACAAGGACTCGTTTTCTTGCGCAGCGTCTGCATTTTGCTCAGAAAAAGCTGATTGGCATTCGTGTAGTAATTCCTTTGGCCGCGTATAATGTTGCGAATAATGATTGTGCTTTATAGGGGGTTGTATCACTTTTGATTTATAATTTATTTAAAGCGTAGCTTCGTTGTATTATTTTTTACAGCTTTTTGTGCTTTGTTTACACTTGTCCTGCTCCTGCTGTTCGCGCCTGCTTTCTCGCTCGCACACTCCTTGCAGCCAGCTCGTTGTTGTTATTGTGCCAGTCGGTCGATGGAACACACCGGCTTTTGTCTCACTCACACACGGCACGGATTATTGATTTTCCAACGGTGGCATCTGTGTGCGTGTTTACTTTGCCTACTTCAGGGCGTGGGAAAAATACTACGCCTCTCATTATGCAGCGGTAAATTATGTATTTCCCATTAACCGTTATTCGTTGTTTCGTTTTTCCCGTTTCAATTGCACAACTTTCATAACTTTCTTTGTCTGGCCCACAAGGAAGAGAAAAAAAAAGCACAAAGAAATGGTGACACACTCGCGATTTTGGCAGAGCGAAAATTCAAATTCGACTATGCTGCCTGCTAATTACACACTGATTTCTTGGTTTTCTCTGATCTCCATCTATTTGGCCATCGCTTTACACTAATTATCATGGGTTTTTGGCTTAATTTCGGTCCTACGTCCTGGGAGCTGCAGGAAATGGACACACACCAAAAATTCGATAGTAAAAACTCCAAGGATTCGAGGGTGGTGGGTGGATGCAGAGGGCACCCTGTGGGGCAGCCGGTACAGAGGTAGTCGGTCTATCGATTACAGACAATAGGTTTCTACTCGTATTTGCGTTTTCCTATTGGAAACCCGTTAAAGTTTTTAATTAATTGACATTGTACATTATTATTTAAAAGAAAAAGTAATAATCTTTAAATAAGGCTAACTTTAAATAACTGATATTAGATCCGCACCATTTATTTACGAAAACTTTGGATCTTTACATTCCGATCGAGAAACTGTGGCGCCAGTGCGGCCAGAAAAGGAAGCAAACATCGATAAATATTGCCTTACGTTATTATTATACTTACGCTAGTAGCTGTAGCAGACTCAAATGTTATGTTTAACAGAACTCGTTCCCATTTTGAAAACCTGAAATTTCCACTGAATTGATAACAAAAAAATTATACCATATAGTTGTCCTATCCGGACGGTTCTATATATGTACTACCTGCAATAGATGGAAGACTTTGTAACAGATTCATTCCCGATAGCTTAAAAACTGATAGACTAGTTTGCGGACAGACGGCCTAGTGATGCTGATCAAGGGTATAAAAATGTAACAAATTTAAATTTAAATTTAATTTAACGTTTTCTCAGTGATGGCCCAAAAAACATCGATGTTTTGAAAAATGGGAAAAACATCGATGCATCGATGATTCCATCGATGTTTCTGCACCTCTAATACGTTATTCGTTATACGTTACGAATACGACCAGTCGGCCAGTGCGATTTCGCTCCCGCTCTCACTTTACTCTCAGCTCCGCTCTCTGACTCTTACGTTTTGATTGCACTTTACGTTTTGATTGCACTTCACGTTTCCCGTTACGATTTGAATTCCACCGCTTACGTTTTGATTGCACTTCACGTTTCCCATTACGATTTGAATTCCACCGCTTACGTTTTGATTGCACTTCACGTTTCCCATTACGATTTGAATTCCACCGCTTACGTTTTGATTGCACTTCACGTTATTCACGTTACGACGTTACGAATACGACCAGTCGGCCGTGCGTGGAAATCCAAAGATAAATCAGCGAGCAGACGCAGATACAGCTATCGTCGCGGAACGAAATTTCATCGCGGACTGTCGCGTTTTTCGCTGGTGTCGCGCCTCAATCAAACTCACCTTAAAAGGTAATTCACAAACGGCAGATTACGGTTTCTGGTGGTGTTATCAAAAATAACGGTGTTAACTCGAGTCATACGCCCACGCCAGCCGCTCTTACTCTTTTTTCCTTGCGCGCGTCGCTTGTTTTACCTGCAGCGCAGTCGCGACGGCTGAAAATTAATAAAAACCGAAGGGAAAAAGTGTAAATTGGAGCAAAAAAGTCGCTGCGATCGATCGTCAGTTATTTATATAACGACAACAACAAAGCAAACCAGTTATTAGATGTTTTTGTGAATAGTGTGAAACAAATTCTCGGCCCATACCTGCACACACAACAAATACATTCCCATAGTTCCTATTCCGATCCGATCAGGTTCTTCAAATCGCAGATCACAAGAAAATCCCCCCAAAAACAATATGCAAAATTGAGCCGAGTGTTTTTTCGTGCGGAAATCGTGGAGTGTGGAAAAGTGTCGCCCGAAAGAGGAAAATTACAGAGTTAACAATAATATCCTGGTGTGTAAATAAAATCGCTTATACATACACACACACATACTCGAAGAGGTAAAAAACAAAGGAGGAAAAAGCGGCAAGATGAATAAAACCTGTGCGCGTTGCCAAAAGGTGGTCTATCCCATCGAGGAGCTCAAGTGTCTGGATAAGGTGAGTTAAATTCCGAATATCCTAGTTATCCTGTTCGGATTCTGTACTAGTTTTTGCTAGCTCCTTTTGCGTTTTAAGCCGCGCTTTCGTGCACTTGTTGCGGGCGCTAGAGCGAGACGGCTAGCTGGCACATGGCAGTGGGTTCTGCTCTCCCGCTCCCTCTCCCTGATTTTCCCCCCATTCCCCATTGATCATGCGTGCCTTTTTTGTTGCTCTGCTTCTTCTGTGTTTATTATCCTATGCTTAATAACCGCAAAAGTTGTTTGGCTGCCTTTCCATTCGCTTCGCGGAATTCAAATATTTACTGGAAAATAACGGCGCAGCTTCGCGCGTGTTGGTGTGTGGGTGTAATAGCACTATTGCACTGAGAAAAACAAACAGATCGATCGATTTGTAAACATAATATATAATATCATATTGTGAACGAAATGGTTGAAACGGTTATTAGCGTTTTGTTAATTAAAACATTGATGGTCTTCCAGTTACCATTTTAATATTTATCTAGTACATACAAATTTCTTGTATTCGATTAAAACAATTTGTAACAATTTCAAATGAAAATAAAAAAAATATTCCTAAAAGTAGATAATTTCTTGTATTCGGTTCAAACAGAAATCACTAAAAAAGTTGGATAAGTTTGCTCCATATGAATTTAAATGTTTCCGTTTTTCTAATGATCAAAGATCAGTTTTATTTTACCTAAATTTTCGTACAGTGTAAAGTGCGCGGGTGGCGACAACAACAAAAATGACTGTTTTCATATTTTTCGCCAACTCAGGAAATTTCTACAATTGCTTTTAATTTACGTTTGCCGCCGCCGCTTCCGCTGGCAGAATTTTCGGGCTCCCTCTCTAATTATGTCTCGCCCTCTCTTTCTTTCGGCGGCGCTTGTTGCATTTCAGTTTTTGCGATCTTGTGTCTTTTTCGCACTGCCTGTTTTTAGTTTTAGTTGCAGCTGCTTTTGTTGTTTTTTATTTTGTTGTTGTCTTTCGAAAAAGCAACAAAAGCAAATCCGTTGACCGACCTTGAGCGCATATTTTCGAGACTTGAGACCAGTTTTTTTTACTGCGTTCTCTCACACACTTAAACCCAAAATCTCATACAGTGGTATTCGCGAAATTAGCAGCTGGCAAAATACAGCATTTCACGATTTAACGAAATTTTCTTTTTCTGTATACAGTCGAGCATCCCTAATCCCTAATCAGAATTTCCAATAACTAGAAGAACATTAGGTAGAGATTAGTTATAATGCTATTATATTCTATTTTACGTATAGTCATCAAAGATCTAGTTTAATTTTAATATGAACTTTATGTTCCTCGACATGAGATCTTTACTCTTTCATTCAGGCGGTTTAAAATCATACAAGTTTGAGTACGCAAAATTCAAATTAAATTATTAATATATGTACATACATATATAGTTAAATTTGTTTACAATTGATATATGTAACTATTTATTTTTCCAACTAATTCGCTTAGCACAGCTGTAAGTGGCACTCAAAGTGGGGCTTTCGTTTCTGATTTTTGTCGTGCCCATGTCTTATTGGTTTATGCTTAATTCCAGTTTATTTTTATTGAACTTTTGTTTGCCTCTAAGTCTGTGACTTGAGACTGAGGCCCTTCTTTATTTTAGTTCCACTTTTTTTTTGCCCTTGGCTTGGCTGTCTGTCAATCTGTGTTTATGTTCCGATGAAATTTGGAAGCTGATAACGCACCAATCGAGACAAACATTTACATTACGAATCGAATCGGTTCGGTTTCCCCTCCTTCCAAATCGAATTGAATCCATCAACAAATTCCGATTGGCAATCGGAGCTTCGAGTATCAGCGTTGAAACGTGTCAATCTCAAGACCCCTCCTCCGCCATAAAATCCCCCTTCGCCGGCAACCCCATCCTAATTATAGTCTCGTCTTTCTAGAGTTTCATCTTCTCCTGCCCGAGTCAGCAGTTTCTAATTATAGACAATGGAGTAATGAACACTATTTTAAAGTCACAGCACAGCAGACGCACTGAAGTCGGTTATAAAACATTTATATGCGTCTGCGTGTGTTTTTCGCCTAATGGAAATGCTGAAACTTGTAAACATGGCATTTGTTGAAACGGGAGGGAATGAAACGGGAGGAGTATAAGTTTACCTATACATTAAATTGCATTAGTTTTCTTGTGTAGTTTCGTGTTTAACTTCTGTTGCTGGGGTGTGTCTGCTGGATTGCGAAATAATTTAAATGCATGCATTTCACAACAGTCTATAAAGTTGAGCAATAGAATGCCGCCATATGAGGTCAGAGGCTTGACAAAATAAATGATTGCTATGCAGAGGGGATCAATCATATTTTTTTGCTTTACTGCCTGAGCGCTTTACTAATTGAGGGACTTTTTTTGTTGGAATTTTTATATTTGTATTGATTTTATTCGATTCTTTATTTATTTTGAATATTTTGGGTAGAAACGAGGCTATAAAAATATATATATATTGTAATAATAATAATAACAAATTTAAATATATATTCTTAGTAATATGATGTTAATTTAAAAGTTCATTTTAGTCGAATTATCACTGTACTTTGCATGTTATGGCAATACAAAAACCCTGACTAATAAAAGCCTATGAGATCAGAAGCCAAGTTTAAACTATTGTTTTTCGACGTTCAAGTCTAGTTTGATTACGCCATGAGTGTGTGATTTTGTTTTACCATTCGAAATTGAACAATAGTATTACTTCATACGAGGGAAATTTTTATAAATTTTTGCCTGAATCACCGCAATTTAAAGGACGTTAGAATTATAAGAGACTTTGCAGTAGGATTTGCTTGGGCTGCTATCTGCACGTGACACATCCTGATATAGAAATCGATACTCGTGACAGCAATAAACGGGTATTTTATACCAATTATCTCTTATTTCTTTCTTCCCCACGTACATTCATAGATATAAACACACACACACAGAGATTGGCACGCGAATTCGTTTGAGAGAAATGTCTTTTTGAATGTGCCGTTAAAGTTTTGCGGCTTTTTGCGGTGCATCGCTGACGGCGCTTTGTTAATCGATTTTTGATACAACCAAAAAAATTAAAAACCAAACGATTCGGAATGGAGCAGAGAAGTCAACTTGTCTGCTAGACTATAAAGTGGGCCTGAGCCCGTGCCTATATCCTCTGTGGCTGCCTGTTCTGTTGCCAATTTCATTTATCTCTCAGCTTTATATTTTCCTTCCTGCCTTATATTTCATTTAGGGAAGGGGTATATTGGAATTTTAGGAACCGCTTGCCTTTAAGAATTTATACATTTTATTAGTTTGTGAAACATTATCAATAATATCTTATTTTCTTTTTTAGAAAATCTTAAAAAAGTTTATAAAATCTGTTTTTTGATTGTTTGGAAAGTCTAAAAATTGAAAAAAAAAAAAAGGAATATGAAATTGTACAAATTTTTAACCTAAATAATTTCCAAAAAAAACCAATCCCTTTAATACAAAATACTCACTTTCAGTACCAATCTTTTGTTTAATATTCTAGTATTAGTTTATGAGTTTATATATCATAAAAAATTGTAAAAAATATGTATAAATAATTTCAATCGGAAATTACAGGGTATCCTCAACGTTGTATTTTTAAACTTGCACCATTACCAATAGTAGTCATTGTTGCATTTGCGCTTTATTTTGCACGAAATATGTGAGTTTGACTTTTTGTTTTGCGCTTTGTTTGGCTTTGGCCTGACTTTTCGAGCCGTTTTCGATGTTTTTTACATCTTTTTTCCAGAGTCAGAGCCACGACGAACGATTATTTCATGCTCGCAAGGAAAGTAAATGACCTCTTTGTTGTCATGTTGTCATGGGAAGTCGGGGGGATCGAGAAAGAGAGCTGTGTAGCTCCCTAGCTTTAGGTATAGCTGTAGATATAGGAACGTGCCAGTTTTTGGCCAGCCTTTTCTGGCCAATTTCGCAGAGCACGAGTCGAGGGCCCGAAAGGAGGAAAGTCGAGAGTAGAGAGTAGAAGTCACACAAAGAGGCAGCGAAGCATCAAAAATAAAAGCGTCGCCGTCCGTTTGACTTCGTTTGCCACTTAACGAGAACCCCACCCCCCTTTGGCTCCTGCTCACCTCCGCTCCTGTCGTCGTGGCACACATTTGCACTTGCCTGACCCCGCCGATGACCCCTCTTTTGGACGCCCCAATAGGCCATCACTTTTCACTGGGCCATGTTTTAATTTTTGCATCCTTTTCGAGTGACAAATGACTGCAACAACAAACTTGAAGGCGGCGAGAGATGAAGGGAGGAATATTAGCAAAACTGAGGGAGCCATACGCTGAGAAAGAAAATGAATAGATCAGGTGCAAACTTTCGTTTTTGTCCAAAACATAAAAAGTAATCTTTTGAAGTTACTAAAAATAATAATGGTAAAATGTTAGTTCAAAACAAGAGAGAACGCTATAGTCGGGTGCCCCGACCCGTTACTCATCTAAAGGGAGTGTGAGGGAGATGGAAATATAAAACTTTGATCGCGCATAACTTTTTAACGAATGGTCCGATTTGAATAATTTCTTCTACATTTCCATTAGTATTTATAAACACAATAAAACTGCATATAAACATGGATTTTATAATTTTGGTATTAAATAACTTTTTATTTGCCAATCTATACCGAAAAAATATTTTCCATTCTCTGTGGTCTGTCGATTTTAAGTCGACAGCTCGCATGCTAAAGAGAGATGTTTCTCGAAATTTTGATAAGAATTTTGATTCAACATAACAACTTTAAACGCACAAAAACTAACTGATAAATTTTCATTGGTTTGGGGCTTGAGTCTCGGGTTGCCTAGGAGATCAACCATGCTGGGGTCTAGCCACTTGCGCAACATGACCTTGTTCTGGGCCAAAAGAGCGGCGGCCTCGAGATCACCGCGTTTGAAGAGCCGCTCGTCGAAATCGAAGAGGGATCGATGGGTCGGCAGTTGGGCAGTGTGTTTGCAGGACTTCACGTGGCCACGGTTGGGATAGGGTCCCTGTCCAGCCGTCTGTTGAGCCAGGATGCGCTGCATTTGCTCATGGTGATGGTCCAAATAGGCGAAGGCTTCGGAGAACTTGGGCGAGGAACTCTGGAGACTCGTAGGCTTCGGCGGAACTACGAGCAGAACTTCAGACTTGACCTCTGCCAGTTGCTTCTGCTTGGCCTTGGCCCTCTTGGATCTCTTGGACTTGGATTTCGAACTGCCGTCTGATGGCGTTTGGGAGTTGCTCGGCTGGGGATTTCCCTGGGCAAGGCGAGACTGCGGAGCCACCTGAGCCATGTTCCGCTTATTATTATTAGCCTGGACATTGTGTGGTTTGGACTGCGACGGTGGATTCATTGTGACCTTGGCGACTGGAGAGTTTTTGGGGTTCTGGCGCTTCACCAGCGGCTGATTACGTTTGAGACGTGGAGATAATACTACCTTGACTTTGAGCCTGGATACGGGATGCGATTCTACGGCGGCGGCATAGCTCATAGGAGTCGGATTGTCCGATAAAAAGGAAGAGGATGTAGTGGGAAGACTGGAGGTAAGTGGTTCCTCCTCAAGAACCATGTAATCGCCCAGGGGTTTACGACGCACCGGAACGAACTGGCAGGATGATTCCTTGCTCCTATTACTACCGGCGGAGCCACCTCCTCTACCCGCATTACCGCCTCTCGAATTGACTGCTCTGGAATTTTTTCCACCAGGATTACCTCTTCCCGAATTACTGCCTCTGGAATTACCGCCTCTAGAGTTGCCTCCTCCGGTACCTCCAGTACCTCCTGCAGAATTGCCTCCTCTGAAGCTGCCGCCTCCAGAATTACCTCCTCCGGAGCCACCGATGGCCGCACCATCATTGCCTCGGCAGCAGTTCCGGCGCTTCACCACCACCGTCGCGGATCTGGGTCTTGGACTCGCCAGTTTGGTCTTCGTCTTTATAGCTGTGGGTGTTGCGGCTGGCTCTGGCTTACATCGGGATACGAATCGGGGATTACTAAAACTACTAAAGGCGACATTAAGCACGCACTTACTTTGGCTTTTCGGGTGAACTGGGATTTCATTTTTTTTTTGTTCGAGTCTCCACGATTCGACAGTCACTGTTCTAATAGAAAATTTGATAACTAGCTT
This sequence comes from Drosophila prostipennis, assembly GCA_037075205.1. Classification (NCBI taxonomy): domain Eukaryota; kingdom Metazoa; phylum Arthropoda; class Insecta; order Diptera; family Drosophilidae; genus Drosophila; species Drosophila prostipennis. The sequence continues at coordinate 47,716 of JBAMCJ010001124.1, read as the reverse complement.
TCAGAGCCAAGATTGCCACCTCTCTTTTTCAATAGGGTTTCCCCGTTTTTGAACAATATGACAGGTCGATTTATCGATATCAAGTAAAGTAAAAAATACAAATTTTAGCTATAATTTATAAGCAGATACTTTCCATGAGTATTTAAAGAGAAAGTATATTTATATTTAAAAATATATTTCTATATTTTCGTTGCTTAGAATGATCAATATATGTATTTAATAAGATATTTGGAAAAAATATACTTTCTCTTTGAATACTCATGGAATGTAACGGTTATAAATTATAGCTAAAATTTTAAGTTTTGAAGGCAAATGGTAGATTGACAGTGAGTATTATTTCTTTCTGTGCCACACTCTAAAGACTTTTTCGCTTTCGGAAGCCACGAAGGGGCTAAAGAAGAATGACAATAGCTTTATGTATTTATTTATATACATTTTCTCTCCACTCTTGACTGGGCCTCTTCACCTCGCTCACTTCACTCAAAACTCGAAACTAAAGTTCACTTTTGCATGACAATCAATTTTTCACTCCGCGGAGGATGGACAATAATGCGGGGCTCCAGGGGAAATGGTCGGGGAAAAGGGAAAGGGGAAAGGGGAAAATGGGAGTGGGGTGCATCAATTGAGCCATGAAAATAAAAGTGGTCAAGCAGGCGAAGAGGAAGAGAGATGCAGCGATAGAGAGGGACAATATTTCGACTTGTCACTGTCTTTACATCGCCCCTTTATTGCAATTTGCTTCCCGTCTTTCTTTCCCATATCTTTTCTATGAGATCAACTAAAGATATAGATATGGTATATTGTGTAACTCAAACAGACTTTGTATTAATATTATACTTTGTACTTTAAATACAATGTGTAATCAAGGATTTTAAAATTGATTTTGTTTTTTAATGCCAAATTTACAAAGGCTTAAATCGTTCTGATTCCAAAACAGTTCTTTTTCTTATTAAAAAGCTATTTATATTGTTATACTTTATTTTTAAATCAATTAAACTTTTAGCAAATTTATTGAAAGCTAAAGTGTTTTTTTTTTATTTTTTTATATATCGACTTTTTTGATTAGATATAAAAAAGCAAACGTTGTAAAAGAGCATTGCAATTGACGAAGTTAGCTAACTTTTCTTTTGTTTACCTTTACTCTGCACCTTAATTATCGTTTTTCCGGCTCCCAGTTGCCTGAGAACTATTGTGGTCCGCAACTTTTGTTTCACTTCAAGATTATGCAATTTTCTGTCCTCGAAAGGCCCTTCTTTTTACCACTCACTTTCATTGCAGTTTAATCTCCAAGAGAATCTTAAGTTTCTGTTCCCATTTCCACTCATTGAGACATCGCCTAATTAGACTTCGCTTTCAAGAGGTTCGCTTGCCAATTTTTTTTTCTCGCTGAGATGGAAAGCAAATCAAAGACGCAGAAAAAAAGACTGAGAAACTGCGACGACCAAAAAGAGAATTTTCTATGCCTACAAACTTCAAAGTCAAGATTTCGTTTGGCCAGCTTTTTTTCGAGCAACTTGGCGTCTTTTGTGTCCCAAATTGTAAATGTAACAAAAAGTTTTGTGCAATTCGGAAAGTGGAAGTCGTCGTCGTCGTCGTTGTAGAAGTTGTTTGAAAACTTTAAATAGCTTCTGCTGCCTCTGTGGCTTGTATTATTTCAGTTTTTGTCCGTTCCGAGGGCTTTCCCTCCATTTAAACGCTTCCCATTGTGGGCCTTGTATTGTATAATTAATTTCGATGCTCAAATTTTGACTAATGACCGAAAAAGAAGAATGGAGAAGATGATTGAAGAGAGTCTAAACAAGTTTTTTGGGTCAAGCTTTTGATTCTTCTGCAGCTCATTTCGCTTCTCCTCTCCTCGGTTTCCTGTTTTGGATGTCTTTTAATTGTTTTCCCTCCCTCCAGATTTTAGTCTTTTGTTGCTGAAATTATATTCATGTTAATGCGCATTCGCTAGCTACATATAGGGGGGAACTTCCCTCTTTTGTCACTTGTAACAAGAGTTGGACGCACTCACTTGACTCGGAATTCATGGGGAAAGAACAAGGAAAGAACGAGGGGATTTCGGAATATGTTCCTTCTCCTCGAAAGAATTGCTTTGTTTAAATTCAATTGATCTTTATTAACTCGCCCAACGGAGATCCCAGGGGAAAGATCACTCGAGAGGTCTGCCAACGACTCGTGTAAATTGTGAAGGGGGAGACAACAAGTTGAACTCACTCGTCTTCTGGGTCCCTCTTGTCTTTATTTTATTATTTCTTTCTCTTAAGCATTTGCATTTGACTTTCGTCGTCATCATCCAATTGATTCCACCCCTTCTCATACAAGTTTTCAATGAGGGGGATCTGTAAATAGGCAGGGTGTTCTATGTTTGGTGCTTTTATTGCATCTGCGATGGGGATTATTTATAGAGGGGAAAAGGCCGGAGATGGAGAAGTTCAAGTGGTGGTTGCTTGACTCTTGAGTTGCCTTGCACTTGAGGTTCCCTTCGATATCTTGTAGTTTTGCTCCAGTTTCACCGTTTTTTTTAAATTTTAATATTATATTATTTTTAATCGAAATATACTAGTTAGGTAAATCTATTAAACAGGGTTTTTGATTGACTGGCTTAAATCGCTTTTAATGTGCCGCTTTCTGTGCTCGTTGCAGTGAAATCTTTTCTATTATTCAACTCTGCTCCACATTTAACCCCAAACCGCATTCTGCTGCCGCTGAACTTGTGTCCCACATTCAAAAGTTTCGCTTGTTCGTCTTGTGTGCTAAGAGTCCTCTTAATTAATAATTAAATGACTCTTTTAAGGCTGTGCATCAGTCCATACAGGCATCCTTACTCCGTAATCTGAGTTAACTGATTGGATATTATATCATTTCTTTTTATATAAACTTTTGCTAATCACATAAGCCCTGCCACTCGTATTTGTATTTGAATTTCCACTTGCCATTCGGTTTGCAATGTGTGGGAATCGCCTTTTGTGCTTCCAGTGAAAATTCAAATAGAGCTCTTAACTGGTGGGAAAATGGGTGAGAGAGTGAGAGGGGAGTGTGTGAAGTTTCTGACGTTTATAAATTAAACAAGCAAAATGCTGAAACGTCAGCAGAACTGAACTAAACTGAAATGAACTGAACTGAGAGCAGAGCCAGAGGCGGCATTTCCTATTGACTTTGCTAATTGACTGAAGCGAAGGGCCAACGAGTGGGGAAAAGCGGGGGAAAATGGCGTGAAAAAGCTGGGACTAGGTGAGTTAAAACTGTCCAAATATGTACGAGTAGGGATATGTTCTGACATACTAAATATTTTACAGAAAATATGTAAAACTGGTTCACAGTAAAAAAAAAAAAAAATAAATAAAAAAAAAAAAAATTTTTTAAACCCAAAACATAAATAAAAAAAATAAAATAGTAGAAAAAACGTCTTATTTTGAACAATAAAAGAACTACGTGGAAAATCACTTGATTATATTTAATGAATCTTTAAAAAATATAGTATTCCAAACGAAATATGTATTGTATAATGTAAGTTTTTTAATTCAGAAATGGAACTCAATAGATAAATTCTATAAGATTGCTAACAAGAAACACTTTGTTCAAGTGGCGGCAATTCGAAATGAAATCTTGAATTGATAATCAACTTTGGCTCTTTTGTGTGGAGTGTCACAAGTGATCTACAGCCGAGTTTGGTTCACAAATCACTTTCTAATTGGTGTTATCATTTGGCTCACACATCGGGAATGTGAATTCCCATGGGGTGACCCCCGAGCGTATGGTAATCGCTAGATAGATGCATATTCAAGACCCTGATCCACCGCCTGCACAGATGTCAGGCAAACAAAAGAGGAAACATATATCACCGGAGCGTTGGTAATGCCCAATTTAAATAGAGAAGAGCAAACAGACATTTGATTGCGTAGAAGAGGAGCATTAGGCGGCAGTTTCCCCCCATGCATACACACTCGTTGCCCCTCGGCTCCACGAGAAATAAAGAAAAACTCACTGAAACTCACTCCCCACGTGAAATCAAAACCCACTTGCAGTTGCCAGCTGCTGTGTCTTTAGCTTCTGCTGATGACGCTGATGGAGGAACTTTACTTGAGAGTTGCAGTTCCGAGTTGCAAGTTTGAGTTGCGAGTGGGCGGGGGCGGTTCGGAGTCACACATATAGAAAGATATGGGGGGAATCCGCCTGATGAGGCGGAAGTGAAAGCGACCAAGCAGAATTAAACCGCTTCCTCTCTTTTGTGCCAAAGCTCCACTCATATGTGGATACCCTCAATGGTGGAAGGTATTATAATTGGATCTATAATGGTATTACAAGCGGTAATACTCGTAAAATATTTTTGAAAATTCTATTTCATTTCACAAATTTCCATGTTATTTTTTTTTGTTTTTTTTTTTTTTTTTTTTTTTAAATTGATTAAGGCTTGTCTAATGCTATCAATTGAATTATGTAAATGCTAAGGTATAAAGATAATATATCTAGATAAAACTGGGCGACTTTAGGTTTTGATAACACTATCAATTAGCAAATGGAATCGGTTTCGAGAAACCTTTAGGCCGATAAAATAATTATCAATAATACAATGATATCGAAATAAATTGCTCACATAATTCGATTAAACTTAAGAGTGAAAGTACTTTCGCAATCACTACTTAAAACTGGTATTTACTATATTTTATAGGGTGCTAATGTATTTTTTTTACTGCTGAAGATCCCAGCCCGTTTGAAGGGTAATAAAAAAGTCTGCTGACTGGGATTCTTGAGTGGGTTTTTATTACATTTTCTTTTGGCAAGCATTAGCTGCGCCTTAACCCAAAAAAACCCGTATTTGAGTTCAAGTTTTTGGTCAATTTAACACGCCGCCTTGCCACGCTCTGTTTGCGGCACGCCAATTGTTGTTTATAAGCAAAATGCGTGCTGACGTAAGGTCAAGGTATGTATTTTTTTATTTTGAGATAGAATTCAACGTACTCACTAAGCACTCCCAAAACGAAAATACCCAAAAATGGCAAATAAAGAATTGTCATCGTCGAAAAGAGCCCAAAAGTGTTTGGTTTTGGTGAGTCATCCATCGATCAGAGTCTACAATAACTGATTGAATTTCTTGTCTGTCGGTCTGTGGGACAATTGTCGTATTTGTCTGACTTTCCTTATATGGCGGCCCACACATGACATAATTGTCATTATCAACAGATACAACAACAACTGCTCGTTGATGAGCGTTAAGTAAGCCAGCAAATGGTTTTTAATTGTAGTTGTTGTTGACGTGACCAGTTTAAAGCCCATTTTGGTCATGCTATAATTGAATATTTACCCCAGGCGGTTGGGTGTTTCGTTTGGTTTGGTTGTGTTTGCTTATGCAATTCTCACTTCATGTTTTTCCATCTTCAGCATTTTCACACGCCCGAAAAAGGGCGGAAAACAGGAAAAACCGTTTGTATGCGGTATCTGGTCAAACAGATCTCTTCCCATACCCATTGATTGGAATCTACAAGTTTTCAATTTGCTTGAACGCGCTTTCAATTTCATTCAATTGAGTTAGGGGTTTTTCTTTCTTTTTTTCTTTTTATTTGAGTTTTAGCTGATGGCTAATTAAAAGTTTTTTTTAGGGACAGTCGGTGGGGGGAGGGATGTCATAAATTGAATTTGATAGACAAAGTTGGAGCTCTGTTTTCTGTGACTTGGATTGCCTTTGTTTGAGTTGCAGAGAGAAACTGGAACTTGTTGTTAGATTTTGCAATTACTATGTGTGCACTTTTGCTCAGGCTCTGTCATATGCATACTTGCTTTTTGCTATTATATCTGCACAATCAAAAGGGGGAAAAACAGTGACGTAATCTTCCAGCGAAATTGTATACCGTCAAGTCTCGAAATAATGAACTGAAATCGCACCAAACCATATATGGTTAAATTTAACTTAATACCTGGGTGCGCAATCTTATAGATTGTATTTGCGGATTCGTAGAGTTTATTTATTTCCAAGATTGCATTCCTTAGATCTTGAGTCATAATTGTTGTGAAAGTTGTGAGATAAGATGGGTAAGCTCCCAAAGTAAATCGTATGTGGGGCATTATGAGAACATGTGGATCATGTTTGCCTCAACCTCATTCCGTTCAACATTCTTTTAGCCTTTATGTCACGGCGTTCGGTGTGGTGAAATATATTTCGTTACACTTAAGGAAAAGTATCTTAAATTTTGAAATATAGTTTCAGAAAACTGGGAATTTAAAGAGACTTGGATAGGATTTAAATTTTTAAGAAAAGTTTTTTAATTCTCTACATTAAAATTTTATTTAAATTATTTCCCAGGACCAGACTTTCCTATTCGTATAATAATTTGGATTTTGTTTTCCGGTGTATTCAATTTTGCCATAAGAGCAACAAGCTACAATTGATTAGAATCGCTTTTTATGGTTATTATTTTTTCCACATATTTGCACGTACACTGACTCGAATCTGAGAGCACAGATATAACCAAATTATTTGTTTATTAATTTCATTTATTCTCGGGAGTGGAGGCCAAGAGATCGGGGCCACCAACTGCGTTCGTTTCGCTTTTTATTCGCATACTTTTTTATTTTTTCCCCCTTTTTTATTTTTTTTGTTGAGATGTTTTGCCGGCAAGAAACTGGGCGATTCGCAACCTAATGCTGCAAGAGAGCTCTTCGTGTGCGGATGACTCATTCTCCAGCAATGTCGAGTGCGCTAAGTGAAGAGGGCGGAAAGGGGTTTCTGCCGAGTTCAGATATGGTGTTGTCTTCTGCTGGGGACAACTCCATTCCACTTCTTTCCACTTTAGCTACAGTGGTCCATGCTAGACTAAAAGTATTTTTAAGTGATCAGAAATAGTCATTGGAATTTGAAGATGTATTTGACTTCCACCAAGCGATTTAAATTTGAACATTTTAAGAAATTAAATCTAAAAAGTTTTTGAAATATCATTCAATTCATTTGTTTATTTTATAAATATATATGTTTCATGCAATTATTAAATAAACAATTTAAATTTTTTACCCATAGGCTAAATTATATAATGATATATCATCTTATTATTAAAATAATCATTAAAAAGTTTAAAATCATCATTGACAACTGTGATTCCTGTTTTATTCGTCTTCACTGCGACTATTGCCTGTTTTTTCTCCACTTTGATGGTTTCTCTGGTTGTTGTTTTGATTAAACAGCTTTTGGAGTGGGGAATATGGGATGTTATGGCTACGCAGAGTTAGCAAAAGAGACGGCAGAGGGAGAGTTGATTTCAAATCATGATTAATATCTTATGTAAAGTTGACGGGGGGAGTTCTACTTCTTCGACTCTATTCCGTTGATAGCTAGCTCATAACGGTACCGACTAGACGAGCATAAATAACAGCTTTTTAAGCGCTTCAGCTCGTCGAACTTTAATTTGTGCTCAAAGAAAGCTGAGAGGCATTTTCCTCGGACAATGGAACCAGCAGCGTCTCCCGCTGAATAGCCATAGAATTCCTTCCTTAACTGTTTTTGCTGACCGGCAAACAAAAACCAAAACCAAAAACCCAGAAAAAGAATAACAACAATAAAATCTGGCAGGGAACAACAATGCGAATCTGGATTTCAGTTTGCTCTCATGTCTGGACAGTGTTTGCCTTTTGCCGTTTGGCATTTGAAGTGTTTATTGTCCCAAAACTTTTCACAATTCACTTGTGAAATACTCTTTGAGTGTGAAACTCATAACTTTGCGATAAAGCTTGTTTTACGGGTAGATGCTAAAATGGACTGTGGCGTTAATAGTTAAGGTAGTTTTATTTAAGTGGTATTAAAAATAATAATAAAATTAATAAGTATGTAGTTCTCTTTTAAAAACTTTATTATAATCTAGGAGAAAAACTCATTTAATGCTTCTTTAAAAATAATTTTATTACCGTTTGAGGGATCCCTCATTCCTATTAAAAATATCGATTCTTGTTATATTTTAAATTCAAGTTTAAGTTAATTTTTTATTCCGATTTCAAGTGAAAATATTTTTCAATATAAAAAGGGTATAATCTCCTTCGTTAGTTAGTGATTTAATCTTTTCTCATAGCTAAAGGAAACAAACAATCGCTTGGAAAATTATTTTCCTTGAGGACAATGTGAAAATTTCAATAGGAATTCACCAACTCTACTTCAAGTGTCATTTACAAAAGATTTAAGGCGTTTAAATCGTATTAACAGGAAAAGGTGTTGGAATTGCAAAATAAAATAAATAAGGGAATTAAAGAGAAGAATAGTCGTCTTTTGATTTTAACCGAAATTGAAATTGGTGAAATTATTTGGTTTTTTACTTATCAAATTTTACCGTATCTGTTCCCATTTCCAAATTTAACATATCTGTTCCCATTTCCAAGTGCTCCAGTTTCAGTTCCTTATGCAAATTTAAAGAAATCACTTTGACACTTCAAGTCTGGTTTATTTTTTCTTTATTACACTTATAAATAGTTTTTTTTTCCAAACCAAATTCGTTTGTTTTTGCGGTTTCTGTTGTTGTTGCTGCTCATTGCCCTCATTTGTCATTCGTTGGCTTTGGCTTGCCGTGGTAATACGAGATTTTCCTACCATTTCGTGGCTCATGCCAATTGTTTTTATCGCCACTTGGGTCGAAAAACGTTGAAAGCGTGCAAATTCGAATGCAAATTTAACACCTCGTCGTGGTTGACAGAAAACAACCAACAACCAAACACCCAGCAATAAAACCAAAACAATGCAAAACAACCCAAGAGGAAACGTTCAACTTTTGAAAATTGAGCCGCAAATTGAAAATCAAGACGAGAAGCGAGCAAAAGTGAAAAAGTGGGTTAAAGCGGGCATGGAAAATTGAAATTGAATGCAGTTGACGGGGGAGACGTACTCTGTGTGTTGACCACCAGACGATTACCTCACCACATGCATTTAAATATACTTACATATGTGCAACATTGCAACATAGAGATTCACATGGGCACTCCTACAAAAACTTAAAAAGTAACAGCATTTTGTTGCGAAAGTGAAACTGAAATTGCTAATTTCAATGCGGTCAAGCCAGCTTCAAATACCACAGAAACACGAGTCCCGATTTCAAGTACAAATAAGGCAGAAATTAAATACTATAATTTAGATTTAATAAATGTTAATAATTAATTTAATAAAATTCATTTAAATAAGTCTTTATTAATTTCATAATGTATTTTTATTAAATATACATATTTATCATATTTTAATCCCCAATTTTCCAAAATTGTAAAATTATTATTTTATTTAGGGGTAGATTTTTGTTTGTTTATTTATAAATGAAGCTGAATGATCCAGGTATTCACTATAAATAAAATATTTTAAATTAAATATTTACAAATAGGTACTAAAATCGTCGCCTTGCTAAGATTAAACATAGGAGGCTTATAACCAAACCGTTTACTTTTTTTATACAATAATTTTTTCATTGAAATTAAATGCATTTTTATTCTTTGTTATGTTTTAACCGAAATTTTAAGACCTAATTTTAAACAGTTTATAGAAAGTCCCAGCTTAAGGCAATTTCCGACGAACTGCAACGTTAGTTCAATTTGCCATATACTTTAAAGCTCTGCCCCTGTTACGCATGCGCCCTGAGCTGGAAAGTCATTTGCTTAAGCCCAGATCCAAAGTCAGGTCACAAAAGAAAAATCCGATGATTTATTCCGGTTTCAGTTCAGTGGGGTCAAAGATTGTTTCGCTTTCAGCTTTTCTCTTCGGGCCATGGAATGTGGTAAACTTACTTATTTCGGTTTTATTTCACATATTTCTTTCAATCTTTCTTTTTTTTTTGTGTTTGCGTCCATCAAACAATTAACTAACGTATTTTTTTGTTTCTACACTTTTAATTGTTGTTTAAACTGGTTTTGCGTGCTTGTTTTTTTTGCCAGCTTCCAGTGGCAGACAGCGTTGAAAACCAATTAGGAGATATTTTGTACTCCCATCTGGCGTCTCTTTCGGCGAATGTATGCCCCTCTCTTTCGACTGCTAATCCGCAGACAAGTTAATCGTTTGTTGACCTCCACGTCAAGGATGGCGGGGTGAAAAGGGGAAGGGGATGTGTTGGGGCTCCATTGCGGTTTTGAGATTTTTTCCTCTTTCGGAAAATTTGCATAACGCGTTGCAGGCAAACAACTACAAAAAAAAAGAAAAGGAAAAATACTACAGACACCAGAGACGAAGTCGAGCTATCAAACCAAGTTCCATCAGAAGTTCTTTTAACTGGTCGTTGTGAAGTTTTGTATCCGAGTGTCTGTGAGATGCAAGTTCTTCTCCACTTCATATGCTAAGTCACCACAAATCACGCAACATTTTCAAAGTCTGTTTGTCTGGCTCTCATCTGTCTGCCTTGGCCAAGCTTATCTAACCAGGTATCTCGACTGAACGGTACTAACTAAGATATCTACTTATTCCTCGCCTTCATCGCGTAGTTTAGTTCAGACCTTGAGATATGCGGAAACTTCGAGAAGAGAGATGTACTTGTTGAGAAGTACTTGGTGATGCTTTTTGTAACTTTTTTTCCCAAACAATAAACTTTTTACTAAGTTTTCTAGTTTTTGTATGTTAAGGAATTCTTAATATAAACTAATCTTTATATACAAGAGGTTCTTTCTTTAATTATATCATGATTTGTTTTTTTTTTATTTAATTAATTTAAATTTAAAAATTTACATGAATAAGAGAAATACCAACTGTCCAGAACAACTTGGTTAAAAATAATATAGCTTTTTTTAAATGTTTTAATTTCAATATATTTTTTGATAACTTCTATGATAGATTATAAACGGAAAGTTTATAAATTGAAACTCTTTTGTTTATAGACATTTGTTGTATCTGCTTTCTCATTTCATCCGTTAGTCTTCCAATTAATTTTGAAGAAAATATATACGCATAAATTTCTAGTTAACGGAACGGCAAGAAAAACCTTTGAGAGCGCTTCTTATGCTTGGCTTGGCTTGCTTTTGGCCCAGACTTTTCAGTTGCACTGCGCCAATTTGGCTAACAAGCAACAAAGAGCAAAAGCAGCAGCAGCAGCGGCAGCAACCAAAAACAACAAATAGCAATAATAATATTGCATTCTCAACAATTTCTCTGATTCTCCCGTTTGTAATTCAACGTTTTTTCCCCTCTTCTTTCGTTTCAGACATGGCATAAAACGTGTTTCAAATGCACAGAATGCGGCATGACGCTCAATATGAAAACCTACAAGGGCTACAACAAAATGCCCTACTGCGAGGCGTAAGTTTAACCAAGTTTTTACCACCCCCTAACCCAGAACATCCCATCCCATCCGCCATTTGGGATCCTACGAACAATTGTGTGGAACACAGTGGGGGCAATCACGTTAAGTCTTATCGTCGCACCCACTCGAAATCGGAATGCGATGGAGGATGGTCAACCTTGATTTGCCTCACCTCACTCACCTGGCAATCTTCATTAGCGTCGTTTATCTAATCGCTCCAGGGAGATAGTGGGAGTGGGGGTGGAAGTGCGCCCCCCTCTACGAAGATAACGTTTAAATTCACTGGAAAATTGCAAAGAAAAAAGAAAGAGAACCCTCGAATGTGGGTGAACAAAAAGTGCAGCAGCTGGTTAGGGAAAAGTCCGGGCGGGATAAGGAATGCAGACAGAGTTCGAGTGCAGAATGCGGAAATGCAGTTGTGGGCCAGGCGGACACAGTGCTACCCACTCCAGTTCACCCGATGAACTAGTTAATTGTTCGTTTGATAACGGCAGCTGCTCCTAATGGGGTTTAGATTTAATGGTTGCCGTTGAATTTTTCAAATTCCAACTGTTGTTGGCCTCTAGGCGAAATTATGATTGAATTTTATATAATTTCAATTTGTTTTTTTTGCTCAGTGTTATTTATCTAGAGTTTATTTAAAGCCGGGGACAGCAGTGTTATTATTCCCGTTGCATTTTCTTTTTTACGATTTTTTTAATTCGATATTTTGTCTGTATTGTTAAATATTGCATAGGTATTTTATTGTAGAATACAGCAGTGTTATTATTCCCGTTGCATTTTTTTTACGATTTTTTTTTAATTTAATTTTTTTTCTGTATTTTTAAATATTATATACGTATAGAATATAAATATTTTATTTCATTTTAGGAGCCCGTTTATTAGTTCCAAGTTAGACTCTCTGTACTTTTCATATCTAAAATCTAAATATCGTGAGCTAGTTTTCCTTTTTAAAATCAGGTGATCACCTCTGCCACTTAGCGTTTTCGCACACACAGAGAAGTTTTCCTGTTTCCTGCTGAGCTGTTCAACTCGCGAATCGCATGGGGAAGAATCTGTGTCACATGGGGGCGTTCTCGGTTTCCGTCCAGAGCCCCCCTTTTCCCATGTCGAACTCCACCCCTGGCTCCGCTTTCCGCTGTCATGTTCATTGTTGTAGACAATGTCACCACACATTGGACTGGGTAAGCGGACAAGAGAGCAAGTGTTTTGCTTTGTATTGTGGCCAACACCACCAACTCCACCTCCTCTTTCTCCGTTTGCCCAATTTTTTGCTGCAGTGCGTGGCTGCATTTGCTGGCCTTGAGCCAAAAGCCAGGGGCGCAGCGAACGGGGGTCTGGGGGATCGGATCGTCCTACTACTACTACTACTCTAGTACATTTTGTCCTGCGACTGCTGCTCTAATGCAGATTTATTGTGGATGCCACCGCTGCGGGAATAAAAATTCCATGCGGATTGAGTTATGCGTCCGTTAGCTCCATTGCGCAGTGCCCCCTCTCACGATTTCCCAAACGAAAACTGTAATGTCTGGCGTATCGTATCACATGTCCCGTTCGCTTTGTGCGAATTTTCACTGATGTCATCGCCTGCATAAATTGTAAAATGGATTTCAGCAATGTGGTTTAACGGAGTGGAGAAGTAGCAGCTCGGTTACGCCCCGTTTTCCGCTGCCGGCACTTTCACTGCATTTCCTCGAACCGTTTGCACCTATCCGGCCAAAGCTGCTCCCCGATTACGTGACGCCACGTACGGGAATCCGGAGCTTCTTTTTGCCCGTCTTCGAACTAGATTTTTATGCGGGGTACTTGCGGTCCTGAAGGGGCATATTCAATTCCCTTTTGCAATCACTGATTTGATTCTGTATCTGTATCTCCGTATTTAGTCGATACAATTCGGTGCAATATATCCGCATCCCGATTGCATGTATTTTCTAATCGAAATCTAAAATTAATCAACTCATCAATTTCAATAAAGATCAATATTAAAACTATCGAATCAATAATGAAACTATCGAACCAATGTTGAAACTATCGAATCAATATTATATTATATAAAATAAAACTATTAAATCAATATTTAAACTGTCAAATCTATTATGATAATTGTAAATCTTTTTTAAAGCAGACGGATTTTTAAAATCCCAATACTTTTATTGATTAAAATGTACTTTAAAAAAAGCATTACTTTCCAATTTAAGGTTCATCACTGTCACGAATTCAATAAAAATAGGGTATCTTTGTGAGAAAAAACACCAAGTTTGGCTTCCTTACATTTTACAACTGCGGCGACTTCAACTTCCACTTTTTGGTTTGCATTTTATAATTGCTTGAGAAGTTTCGCCTGCCTGGCTGGTTATTCTTCGGGGCCTTCTGTTAAGTTCCGTCTGCAGACAAAAGATAGTTTTCCCAACCAGTTACGGGTCAAAACAAAGTTTTCATAGTGCCATAGTGCTTTCTTGGGCTGAGAGGTCAGTCGCCCAGTGGGGATAACACGATTGCAATAAATTATGAAGTTCATTCGCAGGATAAATGAGGGAAACGTGCAATTAAAGTTGGGCCACATATGAGGCTGAAGTGCTGAAGACTGAAAACTGATTGTTAATTGGATTTGAGGGGCATGGAAGTTATGCTCTAAAGGAAGGAAGTGTTCAAAGTGGAAGGAGTACCCGAAGATGGATGGGAAACATTTAATTTTGGATATTACAGTTTAGATTAGCTTGAATTGGATGGGTTTAGTTATTATATTATTATGAGGAATAGATTTATCTCTCTGATGAATAGGTAAACCAATAGTTGGTTTTGAATTTCAATGAGTAATGTGTTGTGTGCATTGCAATAGCAACCCACCAAGTAGGCAAGTTAAATAAGTAAATACTCGAAGATTTACCGAATGTTTTAAGCTTCTTTTGTCGTCCTGCCTATTCAGAAAGGGATATGTTCGACTTTGCACAACTTGGAACTTATGGGTAAATTTCCTTCCCCAACAAACGAAACTTTCTCCTCGCCCTAATTGCATCTTGAAGTAGAGCTTCCTGGTCGTTGTCTACCTAAGGCCGAAAGCAGAAGGACAGGACAGAACAGGAAAAAGGAGCCGGCTTTAGGCCAGGATATGCCAAAAGTGCACTCACATATATATACATATGCACATGTACATGTGGGTAGGAATTTCTATTCATACAATTTTGTATACATTACATTACCAGGCCCCATTTAGTTGGAATTGAACTAGAAAACGAGATGTTTACAATGTCTTGTTCGTTTTTGTGTGAACTTTTTTTTCGCATTTATTTAGTATTTCATTTCGTTTTCCCTTACTTGGGTAAAAAAATAAGGGGGTTTGCGAAACATCTGCCGACCAGAACTCTGATACATTTGTATATATCATTGGCATTTATTTATTAACATAAAAACCCACTGAACCATGGTCATGCAACCCAACATCCCAAAAACCCCGCCCCCTGTGCCACATTTCTTCTTGTCTTCTCTCATTTCATTTTGCATCGCATTCTTTTTTTTTTTAACTTTCGTTTGGAAACGCGGCTTAAATATCCGAACAATACGGGGGTTATATGGGATATATGTATACATGCGCATATATCTTCGTCTGATTACTTAAGCCGCCCACAAAAATAGAAAACAAAAGTGACAACAGCCACAAAAACCTTTTCAATTACCAAAAAAACGGAAAAAATAGTTGGGTCAGCAGACTTGGCAGCCTGAGAGATGGGGCATTGTCTCATTTTTCCACTATTTTATGCTAAATACAAAATTTTGTGGGTCGCACGTTTAGCTTCCGAAATGAGCTGGGAGTGGTGTCAACAATTACCCCGGGGACCGGGAACACCTTTCTTATCTATAGCTTTTGAATATGAATTTTTAAAAGCTTTAAACACGCGATGCCGTTTTACACACTCACTCACTCACTTACTCCCTTTCGCTGTCTGTGAATGGATTTTCGAACTTTTATGCTCACTTTGATTGACTGCAACGGATTATGAATACCGATGATGACGTTGATGGGCCAATGCCAAAAACTTTGGGGGGCTTATAATACGTAAGGCCCGAGTGAGGGGAAGCAGGGAGTAGATAATCGTGTTGCTCGGACATGCATTTAATTTCAATTTTAACGCTTTTGCAAATTATGTGTGAAATGATTTCTCTTTTAGTTATGCAATTTCAGCCAGCGAATTAAGGAAATTATTTCTTAATGAGAAAATGATTTTAATCATTCAGAGTCTTAGTTTTGCTATTGGTTTAACCAAAACGAAATTTCACACTCAATGGATCTTTATTAATTAAGATTGCAAAAATTTGATATAAATAATGACTAACTATTTCATATCTAATTTAAAATTTTTTATTCTTTTGAAGGACTGATTAAAACCAATTTTTAAAAACATAGTGCGTGGTTTATTAGCTAATTAGACGAGTTTGGATTAAATATTTTAAGACTTTATGCACTAAACTAACTAAGTAACCTAGAAAACTTGTAAAAGGAATTAAAATGCATACTATCTATACGTTTAGTTGACATCACCATTATAAATCCAGTCCGGTGTCCATCCCATCTTATCAGTCATCGCCAGTATAAAGTCGTCGTAGGTGCCTCTCCCTGTTTTTATGTTTTACTTTACATTGATCCATTGCACAACAACAATGCAATCGTCGAACAACAAAAGACTGTCATGGTAACTCAACACCAATCGCCGTCACTGCTTGTTCCACATGGAAAAAAACATTAAAAAAACAAAGAAATAGGAGTTAAAAAAAAAACAAGAGTGAAAAACCAGAAAAATATGTTGACATCCAATGAATGTCCGAACCGTTTTTCTCGTTTAATGTGCTGGGCTGGTTTTTGGGTGGATTGCGCTTGGATTGGATGGTCTTTCGATGTTGGACGATGGAGCACCACCACTACCACACTATGTAGTCCAGTTTGATGGCCAGGAATCCAGATCTCCTTCCTTCCATCAAAAGCAATTTGTGTGGGAAATCATTAGCAGTGGGAATTATTAATTGACTTCTAGATACTCTGTAAGTCACAATAAAAAAAATAATAATTCTAAAAAAAAGAAAAAAAAAAATAAAAAAATATTCAAAATAAATAAAAATTCAAAAAAAAACAAATTACAAAAATAAATTTTATTGAATTATGAAAAAATCCAAAGAACTGCAAAAAATATTTACAAGCTAGCGATTAAGTTACGATATGGAGTAATTTATTATAATACTAATAATAACAAGTAATAATGCATTCAGTAAAAAAAGTAGAATACCCAATATTTGCATTTTTTGAAAAGAATTGTTCAGAAATATTCTTATTTAGTCGGTGTAGAAGAAAATGAGGAGAAATTTATGGGCAACAAAGCTGTTGTTGGTTGCTCTGCCTTTCCGTTGCTACTGTTGTTGTTGTGTATTGTTTACAAATAAATTAAAATTCTTTGATAATAAAAAAGTAAAGTACAAAAAAGGAACAACAATTGCATCATACACATGCATTGTTGTTGCTCGACTTGGCCACTGCTGCTGTTGGTGACGTGCATGTTGCTACTGCTGTTGCTGCTGCTGTTGTGTTGTTGCTGCTGATCTATTGGGAACGTGCTGAGACATCCGCTGGTGGTAGCCGCTCGCCAATGTCGCCTCCGGGCGCTTAAGCATTGTTATGTCATCATTACCAGCAACCAGCAACAGTAGCAACCAGCAACACTAGCAACAGCAGCAACAGCAACAGCAGCAGCAACATCAGCAATGTGTGCCAGCTACAACAGCAATTTGACCGACCGAACGCAACGGCAACGGCAATGCGGACGATGCTTTCTGCGGTTCGGGCTTTGTACTTATTTTGCCCCCCTTCTCTGTTTCCACATGTGGCACAAACACACACTTGCAACGCGTATTGAACGATAAAGCAAAGTAAAGCAAAGCTTACAGGGGCAACAACAACAATGCATTATTCCTCTCCTTGTTGTTGCTCTTGGGTATACACTTTTTTGATGGGTTTTACTATTTATCCGAGGTACTTGTGGTACTTAATCAGAAGGAGTAAAAATTCGATTTTCCAGAAATCAAATTTTTTCTGAAAATGCTTTCTTTAAAGTTGTCGCAAAAGAAATCTAGGTAAATTAATGGTGATATTTTAGAAATTAATAAAGCCATAAATAAGAATTTGTTAATATAATTGTATTTCTAATTGTTGTTGGATGTTTCGGTATAAGAAGACTACAAAATAAGAACTCCTGGGTTCGTGTACACACAACAAAATCGATTGGTAAAAATAACCAATATAATTGTTCCCAACCACAAAAATTGTCATTTCTACTAAATAAATAATTACTTTCACAACAACAGGTACACACAATTAGCAAAGACACACACCTAAAGCAAAAAGAAAGTACACGTAACTATTTCTTATAGTAGAATACCTTTTTTTATAGTTACGTAACTATTCGTATAGGTCAATTTTACCAATCAAATTGTTTGGTGTGTAGATCGACACAAGTTTCGGTTATTCCCAAGAGTATAACCAATTCGTCACTTTAAATTCGCCATAGACCAAGTCTTGTTGTTTGGAATAGACCTACATGCATCGGTGCTCTCTCAATGATTCTGGCTCTGTTGCTGCTCACACGCTTTGGTCATTAAACGGCCTTGTGCCACTATCAACTATCCACAATATATACCATTATACCATATAGCATATACTATATACCGAGCTATACCATCCATCTCGGTGGTGGTCACCTCTGTGCGTGTGTGACAGTTTGCATTGTTTTGTCGCTGGTTCGCATTCCACAGTGATTGCAACTTATTTTGCAGTGGGAGAACGATGTAGCGATGTGAAAACAATGCCCCCCTGCCACCTTTCGTAAGTCGGGGCGCCAGCTGTAGGCGATTAGAACATAACATCGCTAAAAAGCCCATAAATATTCTATAAAGCCAATCGACTTGCATGCAATTACGTTTACAATATGGTTATATAGAGGGGGCCTAATATGGCCAAAAGGGTGAAAGCGGTGCTTTCCTGCTATGAGTTTATCAACCTCACGAGTCATCGAGGTTGGTTATCAGTTGTGTTGTCCAATCGATCGATCGATTTGCCCGCTGATAGGTTAAAGCACTCCGCACATGGCCGCAAACAAAAAGAGCCATGAATTTATGGAACAGTCCTGCGTGTGTTTGTTCATTATGATTACTTTTGTATAACAGATGCACCATGATGCTATTCCTTGCTGCTGCCAATAATTAAATTGATGTATTAGTCTATGGGGATGAAGCAGGAAAATGGCTCCCAAAAATTATACACAAATATAGATGGTATTATATTTTGATTTCGTTCAATTATGGAGGGGTCCAGTTTTAATAATTTATTTGGGTTTTTTTAATCGGTTTTCTACAGAAAAAATAAAATTTAAATACAAACATTGAAAGCAATTAAATTAAAATTTTTATTGTCAGCAAATTTAGTAACACAAATTAAACACAGGGTTGTCAAATATTTTTAAAAAAATCTAAAGATGATCATAAAATATCTAAAAGAAAATTTAATAAACTCGATATTTAGGACAAGGCGACATTTCGATATAAAAACATATAATTTTATTCAAAAATATCGATATTTGAAAATTTAAACAACCCTATAAAATAATTTTTATAAAACAATTCCAAAGGAATGGTGGAACTCTAACTTAATCTGCTTCTTTCCACGTCCTAGATCCAAATAAATTGGTTTTGTGGTCTTTTGTTTTAATTTCCTCAGCTTAATATTTCGATTAGGAGTTTCTAGCCAAACCAAAAGTTGGTCCAAAACTCTAACGGCAAATTAAAAATAAACTACAAAACTTTTAACCAAGACCTTTGATAAATTGCATTCAGCCACAGACAAATCTCTGGCAGTGCATTCCCGTTATTCGCCAGCGGGTAATTGAAGAAAACCCAAATCAAACCACAAAAATACACGTAGTTTCTGCTGTTCGGGGCTGTGTTTTAATTGATAAAAGCGCAGCGTTGAGCGGGGGCGAGGTCAGAGGTTTTCACACGAAGCCAACATGAAATCAGAGATGGATATGCTGTTATATATATGTACGTATAAATCCCCTGGAGCATCAGAATCAGCATCTCTCATCTCATTCCACCCACTCTAGCGGAATTTCCGTGAATCCAAGTTGGCCAGCTGGTGTGGAGAATTTTCAGCAAGCGCTCCGATTGCCACCGGCGGACTGCGAGTTGCGAGTATGATGATGAACTTTATCTGCGGCATGCCACAGAATGAGCGACTGCATTTTCAGTTTGTGACTAGCGTTAACTCCTCTAACTCGGCTGATCTATAACCCCTTGTCTTTTTCTATTTTCCCCCTTTGCAGACACATCCCGAAGGCCAAGGCAACGGCCATTGCCGATACGCCCGAACTGAAGCGCATCGCGGAGAACACGAAAATCCAGTCGAACGTTAAATACCATGCGGACTTTGAGAAGGCCAAAGGCAAATTTACACAGGTCAGTGGAAAAGTTGAGAGTTGAGGGTAAATATGCGCAGGAAGCAAAGTAATCGAATATTACAAAAGGAGTCGTATAAATTAATTGTACCTTCGATGGCAAAGATTAAATATACAATAGTTCTTATGTATTTTATTTAAGTTGAAAAATAAGAGTTTCTTTTTAAATTATTAAACAAATTTAAATGAATAATTTTATGTAAATTTTGTTAGTGTTGCTATCGATGTTTATCGGAAACAACGATATGTCGTCTTTTTATATACATAATCGATATTAATATCGATACGATATTATCGAAATTATAAATTTTCAAGCTCTAATGAGGATTTTTCTTCCTGTGCGGTTAGAAATATACTCCCCCATCTGAATTATGCCCTTACTAATTGGTTTTGTATCCGACAGGTGGCCGATGACCCGGAAACGCTGCGGATCAAACAGAACACGAAGCACATATCGAATGTGGCATATCACGGCGATCTGGAGAAGAAGGCGGCCATGGAGAAGCAGCGAGGATCCGCCGAGGTTTCCGACAGCAGCAGTGAGTAGCCGCCTTGCCTCCGACTTCTGTCTATCTCTATCTCTATTTCCATCTCTGTGAACCCCGCTCTATAACTGTGTACCCATATATTTTCCTCCTCATACTCACTGGTATCAAAGCTTTATTGTTTGTGACCGCTCGTTCGCTTAATAATGGTTAGTTGGTGGTGGGCCGGTTTTACTGTTTAAATTAAATTATTCGATTTTCAATTGACTTAATGTGTTCATGATAGTCTATTGACGTCATTCATTCATGCATGCATTCAAATGGCTTTAAAAAAAGTACAAAGCCTTTTACGGTGGACTTATGTAAAGTGTTTATTTAATTGATTTTGTATTAAGAATAAATTAAATTTATCAAAATAAAATATATTTAAATATGTTGGCAAAGTTGTCAGAAAACATGAATGATTTTCCAGTAACCTAAGATTAAATCCTGTTCTCTTACTTTATTTTTCCCTTTACTTCCACTGTATTTTTCTATCTCTGTAAATATGGATATGGCATGTCTGTATTTGCATCCCTGCACTATTTATCTATATTGTATCTATTTCCATCATATCCGTCACATCTGTCACATATTGTAATTAATATTGATTATAATTCCGTTTTTTATGGTTTGTTTTCTTTACTTTTATTTTTTGTTGCGGACCTTGTTTATCATTTGTTGGCACATTTTCCCCACATCATCAACAACTGCAACAATAAAATCAACAACATAATTTGTGTGCTTTCTGAACTACCGTTAACCTAACGATAAACACAACACAAACCAAACACTCTACACACACATCCACACTAACAACAACAACAACAACTGTGGACAATGTTGTAACTAATTAAATGTCACCTACAAAAATCGATAAAAATCGAATAAATCGAAAAGATGAATCGGAATACTTCTCTGAGCAATTGGCAGCTGAACAATTCTCGCAATATGCACCCACAGCCTCACCCATACCGCCAGCAGTGACAACACTACACCAGCAACATCAGCAGCAGCAGCAGCAGCTGCAACAGCAGCAGCACTACCAGCAACATCAGCAGCAACTGCAACACCAACAGCAGCAGCAGCAACAACACCAACACTATCTGCAACAGCAGCAACAGACCCTGCCACCGCCACCCATACAACATCAGCAATACAACACAGCGGCCATAACGCCCACATACCAACAACTCCAACTCCAACAGCAACACCAGCAACAACAACAACAACAGCAGCAGCAACAGCGAGCACAGCAGCAACTGCACGATCCCTATGCACACTACCAGCAACCGCAGGCGCTGCGCCAGCAGCAACAGCAGCAGCTGCTGCAACAGCAAGCCATTAAACAAGCCTCACATCTGTATCCCACAGCAACATCCCAGCAGCAGCAGCAGCAACAGTCGTCGGCGAATCCGCAACAGCAGGCGCTCAATAGCTACAATGAGATGCGCTCGGCCATACTCCAGAATTCCCATCATCCCAGCGGCAATTCCGTGGATCAGTACGACCAGCCACAGCAGCAGCAGCAGCAACATCAGCCGCAGCAGCACAGCAGCAACCCAACGATGGTGGCTGCCCCACAGCAGCAACAGCAGCAGCAATCGCATCACAGCCTGCTGAACAACAATCCCAGCAACGGCGGCATTTCGCACAGCAACCACAGCAACATCAACAATAATGGACACGGCTCCCAAAGCCAAATGTTGCCGCCACAAATGAGACGCTCGGCGGCCAGTGTTGCCGGCTACGATGGCAACAGCAAGCAACAGGTGGCAGCAGGAGGAGCAGCCGTGGCAGCCGGACCAGGAGTTGCCCCGAATCACCTGCAGCAGTTGTACGCTTCGCCCAATTATGCCGCTGTGACACCTTCGGAGAACTCGATAAACGT
Organism: Drosophila prostipennis; assembly: GCA_037075205.1. Lineage (NCBI taxonomy): Eukaryota > Metazoa > Arthropoda > Insecta > Diptera > Drosophilidae > Drosophila > Drosophila prostipennis. Next base: position 25,569 of record JBAMCJ010001124.1, on the reverse strand, counting down.
TAAGCAGCACGCCAGCAATGGCCATGTGCCAAATCAGCAGCAGCTTGTGGCCAGCGGTAGTAATATCGGGAAGATAGCGGACTACGATCCGCTGACGGATGGTCCAAGGGTGGTGCCCAATGCGGGCAGATCCAGCACCACTTTGGTCTACAGCTCCGAGCCACGGGGCATGCAAGGTGGTAAGTTGTTGGGCCCAGGCTAGCTGGTAGTTCGAGGTAGTGCGCTCAGCTCGATGTCACACAGTCATCTTGTCCTTGTCCCCAGCTAGAGATTATCTAATGTCATATAAACTAATCCCGATTTCTATGCCATCTACAACAGGCAACAGTGTGTACCCCAAGCGGATTGGTTCCGTTTCCGATATTGATCCGGCAAATGGCATCTACGGATCGCTGAGCGCCGCCGAGCAGGCTCAGCAGCAGCAGAAGCACCAGCAGTACTACCAGCAGGTGCAGATGATGCAGCAGCAGGAACACCCGCCGCAGCAGCAGCAGATGCGCCAGCAGCCCTCCTACTCCTCCCTGCAGGAAAAACAGTCGCGACAGAGCGCTGCACTGGTGAGTAGCGAATGCTTAGAGGAAATCAAACTTGTCTAATAATAATTCTTATCTTCAGCGCGTCTATCGGGCCATCTACGATTACGAGGCGCAGGACGTCGACGAGGTCAGCTTCCGCGAGGGCGACGTCATCTTCGAGGTGGAGTCCATCGATTCCGGCTGGATGACCGGACGGGTGGAGCGCACCGGCAAGACCGGCATGCTGCCCGCCAACTATGTGGAACAGGCGGTTATATAATAGGGAATGTTCTACTACTGCTGCTGTCGCCAGCAGTTTGTGGTGATCCTCGTCTGCCTGCTCTACATCCTGCTCGTGCTCGCCTTCTTTGTCAATGTCTTTATCGCGGATCGCAACATGCACGCGAATCTGATGATGAGGAACGGCCGGCACGGCCTTCATGGCGGAGGCGGGGGAGTCGGAGTCCCTCCGCCGGCAGGCATGCATCCGGGTCACCACAATCCGTACGACATGCATGGCTACAACCACTACAGCAACTACCATCCGCAAGTGGATCCCAAGCAGCAGCAGGAGTTGGCCAAGAAGACGCCGCAGCAGCAGGCCGAGCAGGACATTTACTACTATTTCAATCACGTATTCAGGCGGCGACGGCGATGATGGGGGGGCTGCTCGCCCCGACCAACAAGACCCCAAAATTTAAATCTTTAGTGCATTAACTTATATACATCCACTACATACATAGATATATAAATACTATATATAGCAAAGCAGCGGATTATGTAAAAAGAGAAATTAATTTTAAAATTAATAGTAATCCAACCAAGAACCAACAATCCGATATCCATCTTACTAAATAAACAAAAGGCCACAGCAGAGTAACGAGAAATCAACGAGAGCGTCGAATGTGTTTCACCTATGAATCGGCCGATATATGACCGTGTATATCGTATATCTGCAGCGATTCCAATACGAAATCGAGCGACCAAGCTAACCCAGCCAAGTTTGCATTTATCTACAGCCCCTAAACGAATCAAATTTATACGGATATTTATTGAGGAATATACAAGACGTTAATCAGCTAATCGTGCGCTATAGCTAACAAATCATATACAATTACGGATATCTATAGGCAACTCTTCTAGCTAAAATGCTTCAGCATACAAAGTAATAGATAGCCAAATCCCAAGGCAAACGTATTCTAATTTAATTAGAAGTTCTCAATACTACTTACGGGGCAATAGCTAACCCAAATTTCCCCCTCCAAGTTTTCTTAGGCTTTTTGAAAGCTTTTCGCGTTAGCCTACCCAGGTTCGGATCAATCTGAATCTGATTCTGGTAATTAATCCCTACAATTTTGTCAATTTATCTGTGTAAAAGAGGAGAGCAACGGATGTATTGTTCTTGTTTTTCGGGGGAAATTCGATGTTTTTAATATATATATTTTTGTTAAGAGAATAATAATTATATTGTTTGTTTCTAGTGTTAAATTGAAGAAGAGTGCAAGGAGATATAGTTTCGTTTCACAAAAGAAATCCTTGAAAGTGCCTTTAATTTGCTAAAACGTGTTTTTTAGATAAAACCAATTTACTAGGCTTATCACAATAATGCATTACAGAATCAATAAAATTACCTATACTGTAACTTATAAATCTTTATAAAGTACGCAAGCAATGGAGAACGAATTTCAAACGCAAGTAATGAAACAATTTACAAAGGGCAACTAAAAATAATTGAATATGTGATTGGAGGAACGTTTTTCTATGGCAAGTCAAGCTATATAATGTATTATTAACTTAACTTACACCACACTCACACATACATAGCTATAAACAGCAATTAATAACGATTATATAGGCATAATGCAATTTGAAATGCTTCGAGTGGAAAGAATCACCTAACAAATACTTGAATTAATCTAATCTTATCCTGAAATAGAAGCAGCGCCAAAGGCTTCGTTTTGTGAACGTGTTACAAATAAAATAAAAAAATTTATGAAAATTTAAAAGGCGTTTTTCTGTTCTTATGATTTGTGCGTTTAATTAGTTGGCTATGATTTAATAAGTTATGCTTAATTGCAATGCCATTAAAATAAATAATGGTTTCGCTTTTAATAATAGACACTTGTCATTATTTTTTGTCGAGTTATTCGCATTGGAAAGAACATAAAAATTAATCAAAATAAAAATCGAATGTTCCCCATCCTTATTAGTGGATGGAGATCTCGCTGGTGGTCTGTTCAGCACTTTTGCTGCAGAGTGTGCCTCCCTCGCGAGCACCGAGTATGGTATCCAGGATTATGGTCTTGGAGTTGTTAATGGTCTCCTCGAAGAACTTGGCATCGGCGTGCTTCTCCTCGGTAATATACTCCAGCTTCTCTGTCAGCATGGTGATCTTCTCCTTGGCCAGTTCCAGACTGCAATAAAATAAGATTTATGAAAATAATGCGAAAAATAAATTTATAATATTGGATATAATTTTAAAAATCAATATTAAAGCATAAATAAGATTGTAAAAATTGTTTCGTATATTATTGATAAACTTACTGATTCTTGAGATCCTCTATTCTGGGCTCAGGCTGTCCTGCCGAATTCAGTGTTGTGATGGATTGGAACTGGGACTGATTCTCGAAACAGAAGGAACCAATCGATCCGTTAAGAGAAGTGCGACTCAGCGAACTGGCGTAATCGGCCATTCGCTGGGTGCGCTTCTTCTTATCGGACTGCACATCGAGCTCCTTCTCCAGGTCCCTAATTTTCACCTCCAACCGGCTGATACGAGTCTTTAGCTTTCCGATCTGGTCCTGGGCGGCCTCGTTCTTGGTTCGCTCCGTCTCCAGACGTTCTCCCAGTGATTTGGTCAGCAGCATAAGCTGGTTCTTCTCGACCTCGAGGGCATCCAGGATGCCCACAAATTCCTCCTAAGAGGATAATTCAATTAAATTTCTAATTTACTTTATTTCAGCAAGGATTTTGAAAGATAATAATAACTTATTATTTTTTTTTAAATTTAAATGTTATAACATTATATTGTAATTGAAATAATTTGTATTCGTTCATAGACATTTAACTCATTCTTATCTCATATAGAAATTATAGAAATCTATCAAATCATCAATAATTAATTTTATAATTTTTTTTCTTTCGTTTTTAAAAATTAAAAAACATTTAAAAACCCCTAAAAAAATTGCCTGTAATATAAGAAAAATATATAACTAAGAAATACCTATAGCATTACCTTTCGAAACTCGCGACAGGAGAAGAGGAATCCTCCGGAGAGGGCGCGCAGGTCCATCTCCAGCTTCTTGATCATCTCCTGCAGACTGGCCATGGCCACATCCTTCTGCTTGACCACCGTTTGCAGCTCCAGGTGCATGCCGCTCAGCTCCTCCATTTGGCGCCTCGAGAGATCGCGCTCCTCGGTCACCCGGATCATTTCGCCGCGCATCTCGTCCAAACGGCTCTCGTACTGAATCCGCTGACGGTTCAGTCGGTCATTCATGGTATTGATATTGACGCCATTGAAATCGGTCTGCTCCTCCAGCTCATTGGAACGCATCTTGTACTTGGTCAGGTCCTCGTTGAGGGTCTTGTTTCTCACCTTCAGAGCGAGCGTCTTGCCGCGCTGCTCCTCCAGCTGATTTTGCAGGCTGAGGATCTCCTTTTCCAGCGATTCCACCTTGGCTCGGTGGAGAATCTCACTTTTTCGCACGCCCGGAGTGAAGCGATCAAAGCTGGCCGTGGTGGTAGTTCCGCCGCCGCCGCCGCCGGCATCGCCACCACCCAATCTCTCGGTGCTGGCATGATGGGATCGGCTGTTTCCCGTGACCAAATCCAGATTGGAGCCCAAGGGAACTGGAGCATATTCCGTGCGATCGGCCACTCTGTCCTCGTAGGAATCCAGCCGAGCCCTGAGCTCCTGCACCTTTTGGGTCAACGTGATGATCTGCTGGGCACGACCACGCCAATTCGCCTGATTGAGATTATTGGCCAGGATGTTGATGTTCACGCTCTCGCCGATCTCGTGCTGCAGGCACTTGTGGGCCAGCTTCAGTTGGGTCTGCAACTCGGTGGTCTTGTTCCGGCTCTCGAACAGCTTCTGCTGCATACTATTGAGCCTGGCCTGCAGCTCCTCGGCCGAGCAGCCCTTCTTCAGCAGCTCCTGGTTCTGCTGAAGCTTGTCCTCGTGGGCGCGAAGATCTTTTTCCAGCTTCTCGATCTGCGCATCCTTTTTGGCCAGCCGATTCTTCGCCTGCTCCAATTCGGCTCGCATCTGTCGGTTCTTCTTGCTCAACTCCAGGATCTTGGTGCTGGCTATGGAGGAATTGGAGCGCAGCTCATCAATGGGCACCGAGTTGAGAACGTCATTCAGGGAATCTACAGATTTCTTCAAGTCGAAAATCTCTTGATTCTTCTCCTGGATGGCCTGGGCCAGTGTGTTTTTCTCCTGCTCGCATTCGGTCAGCTTTCTGCGCCACTTTTTGGCCTCCGGCTTTGGTGGCTTCGGTTTTCCCGCCGCAGTGGCGACCACCACATGGGCAGCGGTCATGGCTTCATGGTCATGCCGGCGGCGTGAGGAGCGATCCAGCTTGCAGCCCAGTCGCTCGTCGTCCGAAATGGCCAGGTACTCATCCGGCAGCGTGTCCATTGCTCACATAAAAATATACACAATCGAATTGAACAATTTCGTTGGCTGCTGAGCGCAAATAATTTGTACGTGTGTCTGTTGGTGTTACGAAATATTCACAATTTTGGTTGGCGACAGTAGTTTCTAAGCTCTGGAAATTCGTCCCTCTTTTTGTAGCAATCAAAGCAAAGGCAAATGATTGGATGATTCGGCATTCGATTTCGGCTTAATTCAGAAGGGATTATTTAAATTCAAATATTTACGGCGCCAAATAGCTAAGTTCTGCACCATGGTCTAAATCTCTAGTGAAGTCTTTTACCTTTTGTCACCAAGCAGTAATATCAATTTAAATATTGGCGGTCTATCTTTACCTATTTGAATATGTTTTGTATTCAATAATAATAGATTTTGAATTATTTTATAATGTCTTCATATTAAAACAAAATAAAAAGTACTTCTGTAGATTAGAACTGAGTCCCAATTTTTGGAATAACTTATTTTCGTTTATATCGCTTTTTTGTTAATTATAATTATCTGTAGTTTTAAAAGTATACATATTTAAATTTAGATTCTAAGTCCGCTTTTAATTTAATCTAGCTATTTTTGGCTTGCATTTGGCTATTCTTTTGGGCCCGGGAGTTGGCAGCACTGATTGTTTGGTATATTTTAGCGGTCGGGGTGCGGTCCTACTAAAGTGACGTGTAAGACACGAAAACAAGGAAAGATGGACGGATTTATGATGGTAAATTGCAAAATACACAAATTACTGGCTTAAATTCAACCCCACCATGTGCCGCAGGACATCATCAAGGGCATGTGCATCATGGACAACGACGGCAACCGCATCCTGGCCAAGTACTACGACAAAAACATTCTGTCCACGTTGAAGGAGCAGAAGGCCTTTGAAAAGAATCTGTTCAACAAGACGCACCGCTCCAACACCGAGATCATAATGCTGGACGGGCTCACCTGCGTCTACAAGAGCAACGTGGACCTCTTCTTCTACGTGATGGGCAACGCCTACGAGAACGAGCTCATCCTGCTCTCCGTGCTCAACTGCCTGTACGACTCCATCAGCCTGATTCTCAAGAAGAACGTGGAGAAGCGCCTGGTGCTGGAGAACCTGGAGATCATCATGCTGGCCTTTGATGAGATCTGCGACGGAGGGTGGGTATACACATAATATGATGCAAACATAGATGTATGGCCGGTGATGGAAGGTACCAGGCTTGAACTCTAAGGACTTTTAGTTTTGAATAGCATTTGCTAGTTTTTCCTTAAGCATTTAGAAGACTTCCCATAATTTCATTTATATATTATTGCATTAAGAATAGTCAGGCTCAGACTCAATGTAAAAACGGATAGTTCAGTTCAAGCAAGTCTTAGTCAATTGAAACAGTAAAGTCAATCAAAAGTCCTATAAACTATGTTTGTAATATTATATTACCGATTTAGAAATGAATTAAGATGTAAATGTATACCATCTCCACATCGGAAGATACTAGGAGACTACAATAACTTTTAAAAGTCTTCTTGGTAGTAAGTTCCAGAAGATGTAAGGTTTTCTGAGAATAACATGGTGCTATAAAGTATTTAATTTTAAAGTTAATGTTAAAGAATAGTATATTGTTTCCAGGTGAACCTTGAACAGCATCTCAGGCTAAAGATATTGTACTTTTCCCATCACTCTACATACTCATTTAATCCTTATATATATTATATATTTAATCTGTAATCTTTCAACAGCATTATCCTGGATGCCGATCCATCGTCCATCGTGAAACGTGTCGATCTGCGCAACGATGACATTCCCATTGCCGAACAGACCGTTGCCCAGGTAACTAACACCCTAAATGGTCTATTTTGGTAGTCTTACTACTTAGTAGCTCTCCTAAGTGTTGATAATCTACTGGTAGCCATTCGTACTTTAATTTGGTCTCGTTTTGTTTCGTAATTTGATTACCTCCAGTCCTATATTTCCGCATTTAGTTTTACGCCCAATATGATCAAAATCTAAGTTTTAGAAAAGAGCGCTCTTAAGTTTATTTAGATGTCTGAATTAATGTATTTATCTTTTAACATTTCAGTAAAAGTTGAATTCTTTAAAATCGAATAGTTTATTTAATTTAAAAATTAACATCTCTACATGTTTTTTTCCCTCGAAATAAAAACTAGTTCATTTGTCTGAATAGCTAAAAGAGCTCTATGTGTTTTTAAGTTAAAAGTAGACACCTTAAAAATCTACTTATAGAATAACATATGTTCCTTTACTTCTTGTACATGTTTTTCACTTAGTTGCGATTACTTTTCCCCAAATTGCCCCCTTTCACTGTACTCTCTGAATGATCAAATAAATATGGTTAAAATGTTCTGGAACTTTACGCTCATTTTGATTTGGTTCATTAGCTAATTGATCGAAATATCTGCCGAGTATCTGTATCTATATTCGTGTGTGCTATCTATCTTTTAGGTTCTGCAGTCGGCGCGAGAACAGCTCAAATGGTCCATTCTGAAGTGATGTGATGAGGGGTGGCGGAAGCGAGGAAGCCACTTCCGCACCGTGTTGTCGCAATACATTCGATTCTTCTTTTACCCCCAACTGTTTTCGCCTAGTTGTAAAGCATATTATAATACATACATTTAACTAGACAGCCCTGCATGTTTTATTGGTCGACTGACAACTCGCCGTGTCATAGTGTAGCTTTAAGCACCGATTAGCGATTGAGTTATCAAGGTCTTGAGCCTCTATAAATCACTTGTACGTGGAATGTAATCGGAATCTCAGATAAGGGGAACCCCCTGAATAAACAAACAAGTCATCGATATGGACCGGATTAGCTTAAATCCAAAATAACCTTCGAGATCATAGCGGATTAAAACTAAATGTATTTAAAGTGTATTCCAAATTTCGTTGCTGTCTGAATTATTCTATCGCGCGGTATACGCTTATCGCAATACTCGATACACTTGAGTTTCACCATTCTTTATTTGCTTAATCGAGCAACTTTCGCATGCAGCTATAAAATGTCAGAACTGACCCATGCAATGCAACGCTGATCGGTCAGTATTACAATGAGATAATGCATTTACTACATACATATGTATGGTATATCGCAAATTGAAATGCAATCGCCAGGGCATATGCATATGAAGTAAATCGAACCACCTACTTTGAGTTGGTACTACAAAGTGTGTCGCAAACACGTGCCCAAACAGTGTCCAACCCATTGGCCTGAAGTGGGAGCTAAAATTGGGGGGGTATATTGGGAGTGGTTCTGGGTGCTAGGGCCTTAAAGCCTCTTCACTAGGCGGTGCCAATTATTAAGCGATTAAGCACCGCTAATCTCAACATCTTTATAATAGGGGGCACATAAAGAAATTCTATTTGCAGAAGAGGTCCAAGACGGTTTTCAACAGCTTTGTTTTCTGCCAAACTCGATGTAAGGGCATTGGCACTCAAAAGGTATATTGGTGTTTGATTTATGGTCATTACAACCCAATTGGACAGCTCTTACCATTTGCAGACGCTATTAAAAGCTTTAGTTATGAAATGATTTTCTACGTTTTAGCCATAAAAAAGAGTTAATTGAAGGTTGTTCGATTGGGGGACTTACATTTCATCTTCAAAAGACCTTGTTTCGTAACTGCGGTTAATATCTACCCGAAATAAAAAACAGATAACCGTGATTCACTTGTTTTCGCCAGCCTTTGATCGCATGGCTATCATTCAACTTCAACCCGCTGCTCGTACATCATCCAAACCACCCATGAACCACAGACGTGCTCCACTCCTACTCCCACAACCTCCAAAACCGACCCCCACCCATCGTTCTTTAATCAAATGGTTGTCAACATTGCAGCCAAAACAAAAACAATCGCAAAATTAAGCGCCTCGCGTTTATCTGCCTTCTGTGTTGTCGAATTAGACAAATAACACCGAAGTGGGGAGCCAGCTGGGGGAGGTAAGTACATATCTATCAGCTATATGAGCGGTGATATCAGGACCGCACTTGATGGATTGCCTGGGATCACGTTTGGGTTTTGTCGAAGACGACGCAAGGTCCCCGGAATTAGCTGCTTACGTGGTTGCATGATGACAGGGGCTTGTCGATGTGCAGATAGGATCATATAAGCTCTTCAAGTCGGTGGTATTTGACCTGATATGGAAACATATAAGCTGTAGCTTATTATTTTATAGGGGATGGCTATAATAAATACACCCAAAAACAAGAAAGGAAGCTAGCTTCGGCCAACCGAAGCTTATATACCCTTGCAGATAATTCCTATTAATGACTATTTTCCGATCGTTCCTATGGCAGCTATATGATATAGTTGTTCGATATTGATAAAATTAAAATCGAAATTCGAAAACATTTAAAAAGACTCATATCCCAGAGTAGAAGAGAATACAATAAAAGTCAACAAAGCAATAATTTAGTTCCTATTATATTCCCATTAATTTTCCGATCGTTCCTATGGTAGCTATATGATATAGTCGTCCGATTTTGAAAAAATTTTATTCGAAATTCAGAATTAGATAAAAAATGGCATTTCCATAAGTAGGAGGTTCTAGGTTCAAAAACACCCAAGATATATTTTTTTTAAAAAATTTTTTCCCAATTACTCCTATGGGAGCTATATGATATAGTTGTCCGATCCGGCTCGTTCCGACTTATATACTACGTGCAACAGAAAGAAGACTTTTGGGAAAGTTTTAGCCCGATAGCTTTAAAACTGAGAGACTAGTTTGCGTAGAAACAGACAGACGGACAGACGGACAGACGGACAGAAGGACAGACGGACAGACGGACAGACGGACATGGCTAGATCGACTCGTCTAGTGATGCTGATCAAGAATATATATACTTTATGGGGTCGGAAACGTCTCCTTCACTGCGTTGCAAACTTCTGACTGAAATCATAATACCCTCTGCAAGGGTATAAAAATCGATATGAAACGTAGATTGATTTTACATTATTTAAGATCAATTTGACCTGGTCGAAAAGAGTACTTCATGTAAAAATGATATGGGTTTTGCCTGACCTCAAATTTACGTGGCCATATCGATTTTAAGGTAACATGCTTTTTTTTGTGTGTAGTTTGAGTACTAAGAAATCCTATTGAGATAGATGATGCAATATTTAAAAGTAATCTTGAAGTAAACCCTAGTTTAAGCTCCTAAAAAGAATTAACAGTCGTTATACCATCCCTATCGCATTTTAAAGTACAGTTAGGTCGTTAGCTCCCCATTAATTTATACCCAATATCGGGTTCTCAAGCATGCTCCTGCATTATCAGCAGAGATTATTTCGGTTAGGAAAGAGGTTCCACATGATTAGCGCCACCGTTCCGAAAATGGGTTCCAATCGGATCAAGATTTACGATCACGATCGCCAGCACCATCAGATTTATATAATGAGAACGGGCTGGTGTATTTGGGAGAGGACTATTTGGCATTCAGTCGGGCTAGTCATTCGATTGGTGCGCTTGATTTCGAATTCTTGTCTACAGAAACGGAAATCCACTACATCTAGAGAGGCTAAATCAAATCGCGCCAGATACTGGGAAATGAATGGCGACTTGTTTTTCGGGTCTGTATAATAACATTTGAACGATTGGTATTTATTCGCTGAATTTCAATCTCGTCTGTGGTAAACAAAATAGTTAAAATTCCATTCCGCAAAATCCATTAGTAACCCTTCACGTGTGCCAACTAATTGAAACTGAACGAATTATGGCGAAATGACGGCGGCGGGTTAAAGTTTTTTGTCGTGCCCACGTTACCCAGAAGTAATATCGAATGAGGGGGCCCGATCCATAAAATCGCTTTTATGGCTCTCAATTTGTAGGAAAATTTTCGCACAATTTGCCGTAATTGCAGGGCCATGCCCAAATGTCTCTATCTCGAAGCGTGACTCTTTCTCAGGCTCCCAGCCAGACGTTCTGCAAACAGACAAATAAATCTATATTGTAGGAGGAGGAGGAGAAATCAGAGCACATTGACTGCCCCGATAAGAGGGTGGCTCGAGCAGTTGGCGACCTTGGCTGTCGAGTGGGGTAGCGAGTTGCCGCCCGGCAACTTCTGAAACCACCCAGGAATCCCACACCAGATTCATATCGTCCACTGGGTTCAACGTTCCAAGAACCCAGATCGCTCTGAACCTCCGTGAACCGAGAGTAGCCCGATCTAAAGCAAACCCTTAATTTACGCACCCTGACAGTGGGTCAAATCCCCACGGGATTGCCACTTATCATCCAGTCGCGATAAGGTCTGAGTTCTGTTCAGAGCAGTCGAATTGAGTTGGTCTGGTCGGGTTGTGTTACCGAGGCCCTGTATTTTAATTACATGTCTTTTCAAGTGGCCTGTTTGGAGTGCAGATAGTTGCAAAACAATTCTTACAGTATGCAAACAATAAGCCCATTCTCGTAATCCTCGCCAGCGATCAAGTGCAATTTTAGTTTCCACTGAAGAGGGGGTAAAGTTCCATTCCAAAAATGTGAAACTGCAGCTTGTAATTGGTTAAGCTCAAGTGCTCAACTTGGAGTACAAATATTCCGGATATAGGTTGTCTATAGAAGGATTTTCTATTATCACGAGTTCATTATGACTGCATTTATTAGAAGGGGGTTTTCAAGTTTACTAAAGAAATATTATCACCCAGAAAATAGGTTTTTTCAAAAGATCGTAAATCAAGTAAATATATATGAGCTTGACTTTTGGTAATTTGTTATATTTGAATCGTTTAATCAATATTGTAACATTTATAAATTGAATGTTTAACATATTAGTTTTGAGATATTCTAAAGACTTAGACAACCCTTTACGATTTCTTGACAACTCCGATTTTCTTTCTGTGTGGATCGGGACCATTATAAATTCATTCTAGCAAATTCAATAACTCTTACGAGAATGATTGGGCAATTTCCGCATTTTAAGAGATAATCGAAATTCATATTTCTCTTTTTGAATAACTCTCTTTAACCATCGATTTGGTGACTCGAGTTGTTCTATGTGTTGAGCTACCCTCGGACTGCTATCTTATCACTTATAATGTACATTCTTACTTTGAACACCCGTACAAGCAATTAACAAACGATTCGCGGCTATAGGACTCCCTTACACCCCCATAAGCCCCAAAAACACCCAACCACCCACTCGGTACCGCTCTCCCTCTCTCTCTTTCTCTCTTTGGGGACCTTATCTCGGAACTGAATGGAACCGAACTGATATTTAAGAATTCTGCCCGTTCGCTGTGACTTTCAGTGCTGTGTGATCATAAAACGGTGTTAGACGTGTTCCGGCCTTAAGCGACTTCAAAAGCGGAACCCTGAAAATCACAATCAACGGCAAAAGTTCAGTGATACAGACAAATGGATATTATTATAGCAGTGACAAGAACTCAAGTGCTCGATAAACACATTCCTGACCAAAGAAAACAGAAGCACAGTGGAATCCAAAGTATTTAATAACAAATTGTGTACCAGTGAACAAAAGTGTTTAAATAAAGCGACAGCAGTTTCCACAAAATCACAACCGATCGGGCACAATTGATACAACACTCAGAACCATGAAATTAAGGTTGGTGTCTAGCTTCTAAGAAAGATTGGGTATAGTATATATGATTAACAATATGGCCTCTATCAGACCACAATTCCATTTAATTCCAAAAAGCCCCAAAATCACAGTTGTTTAGCCCCAAAAATTGGAACCTTCAATCAGCATGATAAGCTAAACCAATGAGGGAAGTAACTTTTGGTATACAGGCTTTCATATTATTCCTATCAGTGGGCGGATGATATCATTGCGGAATATCCAATATTTTTGTTCTATATTTGGCTAAGCTAATCACACTTATTTGGGCAGCCCAAATCAGACTGCACGTCGGGTAGATAATGCAAATTAACTTTATGGGAAGACCACAAATCGTTTGACCTTTTCACAGTCTACTTCGAGTTATTATTTTTATTGCACGGCGGGTTCTCGGCTTGACGATTTCGTAAAAATATATTTCGGCAATCGTCCTTCTATGCGCTTCTCATAATGCTCAGCTTTTGAGGCTGACGCAATCCCTTCTCTGCGATTCTCAAAACTCCCACCTGACTGACGCATCTTGGGCAACCAAGTTAATTACCTGGACACCGAATTATTATCTGTGAATAAATTATACAATTTTATGGTTATTTGTTTAGATTAGCCACACGTTCCAATTGGCAGCTGTCAGGCCAAGTAATGTTTATTTGTTTTTCACCCATCGAGCGAAACTTTGTTACGCGGTATAGTTTTTTGTTGCTATCCGCTGATCTGGAGGAGGTCAATGGACATCGGGTTCCATTCCTTTGTTGTAAGCTGTCATAAATACTTCGGCCATATTTATAGGGCCAGTTAAAATCAAGTGAGAAATTACAGTCGGCGCCGTAAAGATAGGCACACTCATCAAAAATTCCCAATTTGTTCCTGATTCGATTGGCCACCGGTATTGCGGGAAATATTCATGATTAACTTTTATAAACGAATCGTAAAGATGGTGGCTAGGTTATGGTCAAAACGAGAAAAAGACGACATTTAAGTCAGTTCTGCAAAGGGTTTCATCATGTGTATATGGGAAAAGAGGGAGCCGGAGAGCTCAATGCCTTCGGCTTGATACGGAGCGTTCGTATCTGGAGTGGCGGGCGCCGTCGATAAGGTTGAAAATCGAAAATCAGCCAGAGCCAATGGTCTTGAGTAAGTTTTGGCAATCGCCCAATTAGAATTGCCCTCCATATAATTGCAAGCGCCCGGCCCCATTTCCCGATTCCCCCCGCGAGTCGATCTTTCAAAGTGAATGATTTCCACCTGACTCTATGGCGCTATATAAAGCAGATATAATTCCAGCTAGAGCAAAGTACGTCTGTTTTGGGGACTTGCGAAAATTTTTCCATGGTTCCAATTAGTGCAATTAGTCAGTTAACTAGATTGCCAGCCAATTTGTTGTTGGGGTTTTGGTCTGGAATGCGGCGTGATGTCTGGCGATATCTTAAACGTGATCCAATCAAAGTCCCAATAACCCAAAAACACATTAATGGACCCCCATTGATAACTAGCTTAATTGTTTCGAATTGGTTTTGATTTTCCATTTTTTATTTGTCTGATGTGATTTCTAAGATATCTATTAATTGACTTCATCCCCATAGTTCCACCCACGATAAATATTTCATTTACCATCCCTTAAAATCGATAATTGCATTTTTATGTCTTGCAACTTTTGTAATGACTCAGTAATGACTTTAAGTATTTACACTTTGATATAAACCTTAAGTAAACAATTCCTGCTTCGTGGCGATGACATTGCAAATAAGTTTGCTTAATTGCAATTAGTATGAATTTTTGAATACTTTTAACTGAAGATCGCACTGTACTGTGAGCCTAATTAAAGTTTGTACTACTGATTTCAGTTTTTTTGCAATAGGTGTTTGAAATGCCGCCGGCAATGCGTCAGATTTCGTTTCTGCCAGACACCAACCCTCTTGAACCCCCGATATTCCGCTCTATTTCTGGTCCATTGCGGTTTTATCTATTGCGTTCTTTCCGAAGTAGTAAAAAATACACGTACTCGTATCTTCTTCTGTCTCTGTGGCTCCTGTGTGCTTTTAATTAAACATACATCAGGGTCTGGGTGGGTGACGGTCTTTGGGGTGTATGTAAATATTTAATTACCCACGACTATATATAGACCCTTGATCGGCGTGTTTTTCCTTAGAAGTCGGCAAACAACCATCTAAGTAAATTTGCTTTCTCTTCTTTTCACCATGCAGACTTTTGCGGTGTTTGCGCCAGCAGCCGGCGAAACCAGCGGCGGTAATGGGCCAGAAGGAGAATCAGCTTCAGGCGGCACATGACCACCACCTGCTCAAGGACATGCCGAAGGTCGTTCGGGACACCACCGTCAAGATCCTGCTCCTGGGCACAGCCGAGTCTGGCAAGACCACCATCATCAAACAGATGCGTATACTGCACATCAACGGGTTTACCGACGAGTAAGTTTCTAAATAACACATTGCTAGAACCCGTTGGGAATTATAGTTTCTAACACAGAATGTGGGTTTCAAATCACTAAAAATGCTTTGGATTGATAAATATTTCTGATCTTAAGAAAACCATTGGTTCTATATTATCAAAATATTTTTTCGAGTTTACTCAAGATCTTCTTTTCTCAATTTTTCAGTGAGCGGCGCGAGAAGATCCCCGAGATATACCAGAACATCCACGAATCCATTCTGCAACTTGTCGGCCAGATGGGACTGCTGGGAATCGATTTCGGGAGCTGTACCAGCGAACGATCGGCCGACTATATCCTCTCCCTGCCCGGATTGGCCCCCGAGTATATGAATGAGGTGAGTTTCGGACCCGTCACGTATCTGTATTTGTATCTGTATCTGTATCTTATCCCTCGCTGCACTTCAAATTCTGTTGTCGTGTTGTCGCAGTTGAAAACACATACTCGTAGACGTTGTCGAAAATCCAGGCAAACGACTTTGAAGTCGCCTGGGACTTGGACTTGCGTCAAATCTCCAACGGCTTTCGATCGATTTTTCCTTATCGGGCCGCGACGATTTGATTGATAGCCCATCCATTGGGCGGCGTGGAATGTCTAAAAACTTTCCAAACAAGTGTTTTGTAAATCGGACTTCCTGGCCCAACCTTTGTATTCGTTTTTTTTTCAAGTTTGCCGCAGCTGCAGCGCCTTTTTAATATGATTCATTTCACGTAATCTCATCTATCTTTCCCCAAAATGTGTATATCTACCGCTAACCAGTGGTCATTATATGGCTTACGATAAGATAACCAAGGCTGTTCCAAGTCTCTAAGTGGGCGGGGCGTTTGCTAGATCTAGATGCCAGTCATTCATGGCTTTATGTTTTACCAGTGAGTAATACCAAGCATAAACAAGGAGAGTTCCGAATTTCGGATTCCCCTTGCCTTTCCACAAATTTATTATACCTTCTTGAATACGTGACCCGATTATGGCCAAAAATGTTACTTTTCTTAGGAAACATATTACCATGAGCCAATAATAATAGAGTGGCTAATGTTTTATTAGACTTTCATATTCATTTTATATATATGTCACCTTTCTTCTTTTTTATAATAGACAGTATTTTTCCTTTGTGCACGTAATTTTTATCACATTTATACGGCACAATCTCGGCGGTTTTGACCTACAACAAAAAGCATGGGTTTAGACAGTCAGCTAGACAGTTTTACAACGGAGTTAGCTTTTTGTTTTCGTCTGTCCTAGTGCCTTTTGCAAACTTCCGGTGAAAAGTTGATATACCCTTTATCAGTTTATAATAAACAATACTAAACTTTGGGTTATTTGTCTTATATTTTTAGGAGTACTGTGACCACGTCACTACTTTGTGGAACGATGTGGGCATTCGCGCCTGCTATGATCGCTCGAGTGAATTCCCCCTGCTGGATAGTGCCAAATAGTAAGTATTACCAACACAGCTAGTTAAGATCTATTTAATAGAATTTTTTAATAAGTAATACTCTTTTACTTTTGATCTAACGAAATATACAAATTAACTAAATATTATTTAGATAGTTTTATTAAAGATATACTTTCTTCTTCTTCAGCTTTCTGGACAACTTTGTGCGGATCAGCGATGCCGAGTACATTCCCAGCACCGAGGACATCCTGCACAGCCGGAAGATCACCACTGGCATCTCGCAAATCACGTTTCGCGTTCCCATTCCCAAGTGCATGGGTGGCGGCGAGCAGGAGTTCCGGATGTACGATGTCGGTGGCCAAAGGGATCAGCGGAATAAGTGGATCCAGGTGTTCGAGGGGATTCAGGCGGTACTGTTCCTGATCTCGTGCAGCGAATTCGACCAGAACTTGCGCGAAGATCCCACCCAGAACCGACTGCAGGAGGCCTTGAAACTCTTCAGGGCCGTGTGGCAGAACCGGTTCCTCGCCTCCGCCGGACTGATCGTGTTCCTCAACAAGTACGACATCATGGAGCGGAAGATCAGGGCCGGCAAGCACATCGTGGACTACTTTCCCGAGTACGACGAGTTCTGCAAGCGACCGCAGCAGGACAATTGCTTCGACGAGAGCGACTGGACGAAGATGTTCATCAAGCAGCAGCTGGTGGACATCACCCAGGAGCCGTTCAAGCGCCACTCGCGGAACCAGGTGGATCTGGGCACCTCGGAGAGGGAGTGCTACTATCACTTTACCGTCGCCACCGATACGCGCTGCATCCGCGACGTCTTCTGCGATGTCCAGAAGATGATCCTCTCGGAGAACGTGTCCGGCACGGGTCTCCTCTAGTTCTGATCTGATCTGCAAAACGGATCGGAGAGCTTCTCAATAAAAATAAGGGGGGCTTTTCGCAGCCCCAACCGTCTGTGATCTAGTAGGGTACGACTTAAGTAGCCATGTAGGACCTTAGATTGTAGTGGCATTGTAGGTTATACGTTGCCTGGTATAACGCTTTAATATGATTAATTGCAAGGATACAGGAGAAGAAGCCCTCCCAAGGAATGCTCTCACCACTCTTTCAACTACTGTGTAAACTCTAAAAGAATATAGTATTTATAATAAAACCAAACCTCACCCCCTCTAATTTAAAGAGTTTTTATTCGTGTCCTGGTTCTGTTAAAGAAGTTAAGTCTTTTAAAAACTGTACAAAAAGTAAATGGACCAATATTTTGTTACAAAACCTGTTGCATACTTAAAAGGGCGAACTAAAAACTAAACATACCAGGTTTACAAAGTGTAGGAAATTTTAAAAGTAAATACAATCAGTTTAATTTTAAAAGGGATAAGAGAAAGTTGTTGTAAACAGTTTTATAATATCATTTTCTATTTAACTTTTACTTAAATGGAACACCTATAGGTTTCAACCAATGCTAAACTTTAGCAAAGTTATCCACCAACTACTTGTAGATATTTTATTTCATTTCCTTTTCACTGCACTGTAAGAAAAAGTTAAAGCTTCGAGTGGCACATAGCGGAAGTAATTCATAAATTTTAATAGAGATTATTTCAATAAGGATTTCCTTGACTACTCAAATATATTTTGAATTAATAAACATCAGAATTTAAATTCAATTGCGAACCAAATATTAAAAAAAAACCGATTTATTTTTTTATTTTTAACATCAATTGTTATTATTGACTTAAAAAATAAGATGGCGAGAACCTCTTCAGATGCATTTTTCGGCTTTGACTCTTTTTAAATACTTTACTTATTTTAATGAGATAAAAATTGAGTTGATAAAATATAGCAATGTGTCCAAGTACGATCAGACGTGGATCCGGGGAGGGTAAATGGGGATATTGATCCAGAGATTATAACAAAAATCGTACAAAAAACAAAATCGATTGTACCGTTACTTTGCTTACAAACAAACTCCTCTTGCTACGAAACGCTCCACCCCCACCTAAATGTGACCGCAGCGCGGCCACTGAAATAATACCGTGAGCGAGAAAAAGTACCAATGGAAAGACACTAAAATATCTCCTATATGTAACTATGGCAATATAGCCGACCGACCCGCCAGCAAACGTTCAGTTCGCTTTGCGCCGCGAACAGATTTTTTGATTGCTGAACTGAATCGCCGGGGGAAAAGTGTGTGACAGCCGTGTGTGGTGCGATCCAGCCAATTGATACTGCGATAAGAGGCGGCGAGCAAAAGTAATTACCTCATAGCCATCAGCGTTCGAAAATAGTAACCGTGTTTTCTGTGATATCTGTGTGAGTGCGTGTGCCCGTTGATGTTTTGTGGTGGTTTTATTTCCTCCTCATTTGCGCCCCCCATTTTTCAAACGATGCTGCGAGAGAGAGAGCGAAGAGAGCGAAAACATTTTCCCAGACTTTGCTGATTTAACCGGAGAACTTTATCGATTCAGGAATGGTACCAGGAGAAAAACCCGAAAAAGATCGCGTGTTTTTTGCCAGAGAGCAAGAGAGATAGGGCAAGATGTTTTGGGAACATAAAACCGCTAGGAAAGGAGCCACGAAGAAATTTCACTAGAAATTTTTGAAAGCGCTCGCGCAAAAAACCGGATATGTTACTCAAAAAGAAACAACAAAAAGCTTCCAAACCAAAGCGGAGCTTATAAAAAACGAAATCACCTGTGTGTGTGCGAGAGTGAGTGAGAGTGCGTAAAAGTGTGTGTGTGATTAGTCGCGTGTCTGGCATGCAATTAGGCATTCAAACTAATTTCCCTCCCACCGGCAAATGGCGCCCGTCTCATTTGTATTTCGGCTGATTTTTATTTTCATGTTTGCCCATGCATTCCTTCCTAGTTTTTTATTCGCACGAGACTTTTGCACAGAACTAGAGAGAAAGGGCGAGAGAGAGCGCGCGCCAGACTGGCGCTCTCCATAAACCACCACAATTACACTTACCGTTACAGCCACCCCTCTGTCCCTCTGCCCACTACACTAAAAGAAAAAACGTGGAAATAAATATAAGGAAAATCATTTTGATAGGAAGAAATTTCTCACTTGAGTACTTGTAGGTAATGCCGAAACATTTGCATTTTTAAATGGAGGATCTTTAAAAATTCTATACATCTGTATCCTATATCGTAAGATTTTTTTGTCTGTGCAGCAAGTTGTTTGTGTATCTATTTGAGCTTCAGCACGAGGTGTGAAAAGCGGCAGAATGTAGATGACCACCAAGCGTGAGGAGTCATTCATGAAAGCGTTGCACATCCCATAGAGAGCGAATGAAAGAGACCGAGATTGTGGGGGAGGCACAGCGCTGAGAGAGAGAGAGAGAGCCATGGACCAGCGGTGTTTTTTGTCGTTTCGCAAAATCAATGAAAGTGTGGAGAGAGAGGAGGAGTGGGGACTGGACGAAGGGGAAAGGAAGGTCGCCGAGAAATTTATGCGACAAAAAGCGCGCTTTAATGTGCCAGTGTGTGTGCGTGTGTGCAAAAGGGGGAGTGGTGCGGAAATTTTTACTGAATTTCGCTTTAAACATCGCCATGTAAAATCCCCATTTTTAGGGGACAGATAAGATACTGCAATCAGTAAAGTTTTTTAGTAAGCCCACAAGAAACAACAAAATAGAAACATTCGTCGTGAAGATAAAGTGTTTTTAAGGAAAATTAATGACAAATGTATAAAGTAATTTATAAATGAGAATTTTGATAAAACTGAGAAAAAATTGAAAACATAAAATTACTCATATTAAAAACAGTTCAGTGTATAGTACTTAAAGGCGTATCTAGAAATATTAATTATAAAGCTTAGGCACGCCCTCAAAATTTCAACGGATCACCGTTAAATTTAAATATTATAATAGATTCTACCAACTATAAAAACTAATTAAATTCTACTTTCTTACCCTCCAGCTGCACATAAACCAAGTAACATAGCCACCAACACAACACATCAAACCCACCAAAATGATCAACATGGACATTAGCGTTACGCCCAACTACTCGTACATCTTCGATTTCGAGAACGACTTCATACACCAGCGCACCCGCAAATGGATGCTGGAGAACTGGACATGGGTGTTCTACTACTGCGGCATCTACATGCTGGTTATATTCGGTGGTCAGCACTTTATGCAAAATCGGCCGAGGTGAGTCTTCCATAGAGTTATCTAGACTATGCAAACCCCACCTGTCCCGCCGATCGAAAACATGTGTTCTTTAATGGTTTCGCCGACTCTGCGAAATTATGGTTGTGCCATTGGAACCTTGAGAAATTATTAGCTGGCGACGGGGGAGGGGCACTAATTACACCCACAGGTTCACACGCCCATCGCAGCTGGTACAAAAGTTTCTATTTATCGAAACCGATCCCTGGAAGCCCCTGTATTTACCCAATCGCACATTGTTTCAGTTTATTCTCCGGAAAGGCTGGAGTCCAAGTGTGTCTTTGTTATTACCCCAGACAGCTGTTGAGTTCCACGTGTAATTACGTGAAATTATAGCTAATCAAACGGTAATGCTGGAGGTTGATCCCCAACTCAATCTCAATTAGCAGACAACTGCATTCGCACCTGAACACGCACTATTCCCGTTTATTTTCCAATACGCAAATATCTTTAATACTCTGCCATTTTTGGTATTTTGCATATTTTCCCAACTGTCAACGCGATTGTCCCTCGCTACCTGATTTACCTGTGATGGATTCAATTGGGCTTTCGTGCTGACAATTGTCTCGTTTCGTTTCGTTTTCTGCCTTCCTGTTTCTAATTGTCGTCATCGGGTTTGGTGGCCAAATTAAGTTGGGCTCGTGACATGCCAACCATGGACGCCTATACTAGTTTAAAGATCATAATTTGTTTTGCCACCCGTTTGGGGGTTTTTTATAACCGTGCTAAAGTAACTGTGAAATTCGTTAAAAAGTTGCAGTTTCTGCTGGGAAAATAATAATATTTTATACTTTTTTTTAGTTTATAATATCCATGAACTTACTTAGCTTCCAATATTATTTTTTCAAAACCCTTTTTATTTAATACTTTTTTTTATTATTTTGAAAAAAGGTGAAATATTTTTGAATCTCTCGTTGCCTGTATAATTTTTAACGAATCTCCTAAAAAGTGCTTACATAATTTGTAGAGTAGCCATGCCGTACGGCCCACACTTGAGCCTACGCCCATGGGATTCGGATGAGTTATAATAGGGGCTTGGCCCCGGGTTGCTTGGCAATTCTCCCGGCGGACATTCGTTGGGGATCTGTCGGTCAACTTTTATATTTTATTGTCGTTAACTTTACCTTACACTTGGCTCTTCTTGGAATGTCGTTTCAATATTTACCCACATGGAGGAGAGACGGCTAAACAAACGGACGTACTTGGCACAGAAAGGTGTGAATTTAATGAAACGGCGATGGAAATGGTATTAAGGGGCGTTAGAAGGTGGTCATTCCGGGGCTGTTGAGTGCATAGGAGCATAGGAGGGATAAATTAAGCTAATTAAAGTCGGGATAACGGGCGACTTTCCTAGCTATGCTTAGGTATTCAAATATGTATTTGAATTGTCAAATATGCATTTGAATTGTCAAATATATGAATATTCATTTCGAAATTCTCTGCAAAAAAAATTACCTAGGTTTTCAAATATTTTTAAGTGCACAAGTGCATACTTAATTGAATTTCACCGAGTGGGAAGCGAATATATACGGGTATTTACATATTTCAAGAGTGGACTTCCACTTGCATACTTCCTCATCTAAGTTGTTAATGCTTTTTCATTTTGTGTTTCTCGTTTCGGACAGTGCGCCATTAAAGTCATTAAACTGATTAGGTTTATAGGTACACGGCATTTCGTTCCCGTTTTATTTAACATACCCCCCGACGGACAAAGTTCAGCATGGGGCATACATATGGCAAGTCATGCAAGAAGTGGGTGTGTCCACGATTTCGGGGGCTCAGGGAATAATGCTGAACTGAAGTTAAGGGACAGGAGGACAGCAGGACATTCGTTTATGTACTCGCTCGATTGGTGCACTTCAATTGGTCAGTGTATACACTATACCACTTGATTCCGCTCAAAATGACATTTAGTACCACTTACTGCTTGCTCTAATAAAGCCGACAGTAAAACGGAAGATTGAGAGGTCGAAATGAGTTCACTTGGTTATTATGATTTGGATATCATTGTTTTTATTACCCATAACATCATAAAAAGTATATTAAGATGGAACTTTATAAATATAAATAGGTAAATATGTACAAAAAAATACAAAAACAAAAGAAAGATTTATAAAATTGTAATATTTTGATAAAAGGCCTAGGAATTATGTGTTATTTACTTGATAATAGTTTAACACCCCACGCGTTTTTCGATAAAATGTATATTTTAATGATTTATTTGATCAAGAATTTTGTTTATTATTCTAACATTGTAACGAATCTCAAAATATGTCTTTATATCTCCATAAATCTTTACAACCAGGAAACAAAGTTCTTGTTGACCTGTGTATCTTTGGACTTTGCGTGTGCAAACGTTTTGTGGCCATAAAAGGAGGGTTTAGAAGGCGGCGATACAAAATGGGGTGGGAAGAGTGTGTGGGCGCCAGAGGTTACAATAGAAATCAGAAACGAATATTGTCACAGTGGAGCGCGATGACCGATAATTGTAATCATTTCAAATTTTTAACGATTGAGTCATTCAAACGCTCTGGTTTCTTTCGGTTATTCATTCATATTCCCCTTATTTTAATCACAACAACAGGAAATAAGTGTGACGAGGACGTTGGAGTACAGAGAACCTAGTTTTCCATCCATTTTTTCCTGCACCCCCGCTTAAAATAATGTCCTTTAATGTAGTTTCATCACGCTAGCTCACGCTGTACAGTGTCCTCGAAAAGCTGGAAAATTGTTTTCTTTTTGTTGCGTTGATATGGGGAAATGTTTGCAATTGAAGCGTGGCAATTATATAACAATTTGCGAATTAACCAATAATTGCCGCAATGACAGGCGAGCCGTGTTGAGTTCAAATCGCCACCCTCGACGAGCACCTGCAATTTACAATTACAGCCACAATTAACTTTTAGCCGTCAGTATACATAGTTAAGTTAAAAACTCCAAGCACCAACAGGGCGAAAAAATAAATAAATTAATACGAAAACACAGTACGAATATGGAGAGTCGAGAAAAGGCATTGCTGAAAGTGAAACTATATTTAATTTTGGTTGGGCTTGTGAGTGTGCATAAATGTACATATATTAACATCAAATTAACGGCAACCGTTAACACAAACAGTTGGTTAAAAGTGGGCAGAGCTGGCAACCAAATCTTGTTAAAGTGTGTCATTAAAGCCGCATTTCTTGATAGGCTTTTTGAGGCTACTATGATATTTTTCTACATACGATACCATTTTTTAGACCTCAAACATGGAGCTTTATGAAAAGCTCTCTCTCTTCTTCTTCGGCCCTTTCTTCTTAAGTCAGCATCTTTATATCACGCCACTTTTCCCCATTTTTATTTACTCCATGCGTGGATCTCTCCCTCAGAAATAACTCGTTTTTTCTCGGCCACCAAAATTGTTTTGACTGGATTGCTGATGATTGAATTTCGTCTGGTTATTGACAGCTTATCGCCCACCTGCTGCAGCAGGTGTGTCATTCCGTATTACCCAAAACTTCTGGTAGTGAATCAGCCGTCATTGGCAAAAAAAACAATTAAGTTTCCCTTTCGTCATAAACAATTATGCCGATTAGATTAGAGCTCTAAACATCTGAAGTACTTTCAGGTGTACAAGATCATGATTTTCAAAACGATCTTTGTAGTAAAGATTTCGATCTTATAACGTGTATACTCTCATTAGTCTCACTTTTAATGAGAGTTAAGAGAATTTAATTGAAATGGGTCATTGGACTTACATTCTATATTTAAGGTATTCAAAGGTATACGAAAAGGTTTACCCTCATTAGCAATTCAAGACATGTTATGGGAATAAAGAGGTTAATGAAGCTTATAAAGATGGATACAGATAAATGTTATAAAGATGCAGTTACATTGGTAAAAATTATATGTCAAAGTGAAGTTATTATTATATTTTTATCAACTGCTCTTTTTAATGAAAGATCTTTATAAATTTCCGGAAAATGAAAATAATATTATTAATTACTTTCATTTGAAAGCAATAATTTTTTAGTATCCATGAAAATCTTGATTGCCATTATTTCAATGGAAAACCATAGTAAAGCTATCTCACATCGAATTACCCTTTCAGCGAAATTGGCTTCAACCTTTCACAATATTTTTTTCGTTGCACTTTGAATTCGTTCGGAAATAACTTGGTCAATGCTGTGACATCAAATCTCGCTGGCTTGTGAACCACCGCATAATATAATGAATAATAATTAAAAATGAATTCAAAGCGAAACCTTAATTATGGCTCAACATAAACCCAGAAAGCCAAAAGTTTTGCAACGTGCCGAAAAAAAGGTTTGCAAAAAAAGCAAAAACACTGTCGCATCAGTTTTGAGACAATGTTGCGAATTTGGTACCGCATTTCCATACGTATTTATGTGAGTAAATACACATACGTATGGAAGTGTGCCACCGCTTGGAAAAGTGGTGTGCATACATATATGTATATGGGGGACTTATAGAAGGGGGCCTGCATAAATCAACCTAAACATTTTGAGTTTAACCCAAGTCAAAACTAAGCGTACAATAATCAATTGACCAACATTTCTGGGTTTTTTTTATTGAACTTTTTTTCTCTCTTTCTCCACTGTCTTTTGTTTACATATTTTGCAAAATCAGGTTTACTCTCTATATATATTTGATTTTCGCTCTCCTGTTCGGCAAATTTGTTTCTCTTTGCTTATGCAATTTTCGCCACAAAGTGGAAAGCAAAAGAAAGTTCACCAACTTCCCCAACATTAGCAAGAAATGCGCCATCATCATGATTATGGTAGCCATGTTATGCAGTCTCAGTTCCGATTATATCTACATA